>VZSR01001831.1:1637867-1745289 GCA_013398615.1 Brachypodius melanocephalos | reverse complement strand
TGCCCAAAGTTATGTCCTCAACACTTTTCTGACAAATATTTTGCTTTTTTTTTTTCTAAACATAATTCTGATGAATGTTTTTAATTATGATTCTTTTTCCCTCCTAAATTTTGTATGTATCTGTGTTATTACCTAATCTTTTGGCACAAGGAAACATCTCTGATCAGGCCCAGGCCCAGAATAACACAAGTATGGCAGGTCAGGATGGAAGAAGGTGGATTGGCACAGCAAGTGTGTTTACATCATCCCTGGCTCTAGCTTGATTTATCAGTAGATTTGGCCCTATTTGCTGTTTCTTTGTAGCTAGTGGTGCAGTATATCATATAAGCCAAGAATGATTTACAGGATAATAATTGTTCAGAGTGAATGCAGCAAAATTGAAGAGAGAGCATGGTAATATACACGGATCTGGTAGTTGTTGGGCATTCATCTGGTTCCTAAATTCTGCACATTCCCACCTCAACAATTTAGGTAGAAATGAGTAGATTTTAAATTTTTTATCAATTTAAAAATTGCAGGTCTCTGTGTGCATAGATTATATTTTTTTAAAGATCCCTTTTTTGCTGCAATGTCTTGCTTCTCTGTCATTTTATCAACAACTTTTAAAGTGGTTTTTTGGCAACAATTTGTATCTTGGAAATACTGTAAATACTGTCAATACTCTCATCCCATAGTGGTGTGAGTTAGGCAGTTCTTTGGAAGAGTGGAGATATTCTGTGGCACTGGTCCTTTATTGTCCAGATCAGGTTTAGAGCAAGCTGAGACATATTCCTGGCCTGGATTGAGGATTTTCCTTTCTGTCGCTGTCTCAGCTGTTGTATTCCCGGAGACCTTAACCAAATTTCCCCTTGGAGATAGAAATAACCCTCTTTGCTATGCCTCACTCTGAGTTCTGGTAGTGGAAAGGAGGTAGACAAAAGCTAGGCAGAAATTATCATGTTTGGGGGAGAGATGAGAGAGTAGGAAATAGCTTTTGAGCCCAGCCCTACACATACTTAAATACTTGGGAGGAAATTTGCTGATTTCTAAGTGTTCATTTTCCTTGGCATGGCTGGAAAGCTCTGAAATGTCTGTGCTGGGAAAGCAAGAAGTGCTAATAGGAAAAGGCAGGCAGATTTGTGTGAGGCCTGGGGCTTACTGAGGCAAGGACACAGTGGATTTCCAGATCTCACCATGATAGGGAGCGGGAATCAATGTCCTTGATTGGCATTGATAGGCTATGAGGAGGCAACTAGAGGAAAAAAAATGAAACCTTACCTTAACCACCAAAAACTATCTCTATAAATACAGGCCTCTGTGGCATCATGGAAAAAAGTCCAGAAAAATAGATGAAGTTGTACTGGATTCACTAGCTCTTTTCCTCTCCTCTGCATCCTGCCAAAAATGCAATTTTACTTTAATTTTGGTTTTGTGTTGTTTTTCATGATGCTAAAACATCGCTTGAGCACAGATGTAAACCATCAGTACAGTACTGTAAGGCATGGACCACACAGACATGCAGTTCCTTTCAAAATGCAAACCAGAGGAAACAATCTGCCTTTAAAATTAAACTTCCTCATTAATTTCATTAAAAACGTGTGCAGGAAAAGCTTCCAGGGAAGCTTTAAGTCACCTTCTAGGCAGAGAGTGACTTAAAACATGGCATTATCCCTTGAAAACTGGCAGGTGGTGAATGCGCTCTGGCAGAAAAAGAAAAAAATAGGGGATCTGAAAGAAAGGTTGGGAAAGGGAAGGGGATTGCTGTTTTTCTACTCCTGTCTGCTTTGCTGTGCTCTTCAGACACACAATAATAACCCCAGTGGGCCTGGGGATCAAATGACGTGTTGCTGAAGGATTAGGAGCAATTCTATCCCCCTGGCATGGGTTTAGGAATTTTCATTAAAATGACCTTGGGTGTGGTGAGAAAGGAATTCGAGCTGCATGGATGGAGAGCTAAACATCCTACCTGGGGAACAACAAAAGGTCTCTGCAAGGCTTGCCTCCCCAGGTCCCAAGCAGAGCTGTCTGTGCTTTTCCCCCCCTCTCAGTGCAGTTGTTTATGGAGATATGTGGAAGGCCGGAATTGAAAGGCATCTTTCCAGGGGATGGAGGGGGGAGGTAGGAGGATGGAGGGGAGGAACGACCAAGAGGACTTGTTTCCTGGAATAGCTTAAAAACAAATACTTAGAAGCAAATATGTGTTTGGTGTGGAGCGGAATTGTGTTTAATTAACACGGCAGCCTTGTGCCCAAGTGCTGCACCAGGAGAAAATGGAAAATTATTGCTGGATTGTGCAAACCCATCCTGTTCATCTGCACAAGGAGCCCTTGCACAGTCTGGTGAGTTTCTTGTGTATGGTCCTGCTTAAGCAAAAATTTTGAGTCCTGCTGAATGTCTTCTCACAGTGACTGTATTCAGAGGGGCAGCATCTTGCACATTTTCAATTCTTGCTGGCTGAACTCAATTGTTTTTGAGGAAGCAATTTACTGATAACTGTAATGCAGTTACCTATGATACATGTCGTCACATCTTCTAATGGTAACAAATTCCAGACAAAATGGATTAATCGGGACAAAAAGAAAGCGTGAAGTTGTTAGCAACACAGCAAAAGCACTAAAGCAAGCAGAAAGTAAAACCTCTCTCTGAAGTTTACCAAGTCTTGACAAATTTCATCACCTGCTGATGAAATGTCCCTTCCTACCTTGCATTCAAGGTAAATAAAAAGAAATGTACTGCACTGTAGCAGATATTCTTGGTGACGACAGTTGTTCTGGAGCACTTGGATGTAACAGAAAGTGTTTAGCAGCAAACACTGAAAAACATGAGTTATCTGTAGTTCACTGCAGTTTCCAACTCATTCTGGAAGTTGTCAAAGAGCTATTGATCTAATGAACAGTTAAGAGCTTGTCAGTCCTCTGTCCTTTGATAGCGGCCCTCAGGACATCAGTTTGGACTTGGCCTGGCCGAGTGCTGTCTTTTGGGAGAAGAAGACACGGCCCAGGGATGAACTTCCCCGAAGCAGAGGAAATGCTGAGCATTGTGCAGCAGGTGCGGTGGCTGGCCACCCAGCGTTTGTAAACCAGGAGCTGATGGAGAGTGAAGCCCTGTCATATCCCCAGAGGGTGCTCCAGGTGGGATTGCTGTGATAGCAACAAAAGATTATCTTTCCCGGTCTCTCCTTCCTAAGCCTGCAGAAACACAATCCGTTACTTCAGATGGAAGGAGTTTATTTCAGCCTGATTGCATTACAAGATCCTGGAGTGAGTTCAGCCATGAGCAGCAGAAACCTGTCACATTGGAGAAACTGTGTGTCAGTGTGACTGGCCTGCTCCCTTCAGCTCAGTACCTGGAGGCAGAAGGCACTGTGGTTAATGAGGGGAGGCCTTGAATATTAATCAAACCTGTAATCTCCTCCAAAGACATGTGTAGGCACTGCTGCTGAAGATTGTTGTTTTAGACACTTTTTATTCTGATCTCTTTACTCTGCCTTCTGTAGCTCTGGAAAGAAGAGAGGAATGTAAATGTGACCCAGCTTAGTAAATGGCTTTCATGAAAATAGGCTGAGAGTGATTTTCATCTTGCAGAAGACCCATGTAAAATTGGATGGCTTTGCTGTAAATCTCTGGATGTTGCTCTTTGAGACCAGTTTCTAGAGCTAAGGATAGTAGTACCTGTTTTGCATTGTCTTCATCCTTTACCAACAGATAGTTTGGTATAAGTTAAGGAGGGAAGTTTTCTTATTTTTCTTCATGGCAAATGTCTGACTCCCCACCCTTCTGTTGTAGGGGGACTTCTCAGTATCCTGGGAAAGATTTGTGGTCATTTCACTTTTAAGAGAACTTTCAGCCCACTTGTCATGGAAATCAAAGAAGTTAGAAATCTACTCCCATTTAGAAAGAAATCTAAGGTGTCTGAAAGCAAAGGGAACTATTTTATTTGTGCTGGGGCTGCCTGTCCTGTGTGCTCCATGAGGGTGAAAAACAGTCAGAACCTCTGAAATATCTGTCATTCCCACTGAGTGGAGAAAAGCAGAGTGTGATACCTTCTAGCGCCAATCTGTCAACAATCATTATTGGCTAAAGTTTTTCCTTGAGGCATGCAGGTTAGTGTACTTATTTTCATTTACAGGAAAGGTGATTCAGAGCAGAGAGAGGTTAGTCTCTCACATTAGCCAAGTCATATTAGCACTGGCCAAAATGTTCAATAGAGTTTGTTTGCTCACTGTCACTCTGCATGGCTAAAAGCATTGGTATGCACTGCTTCTGCCTGCCTGTTATGGGTTATCTTGGGTGGCCTGTCCAACCCATTGATAAGGCCCAGTGGTGATGCTGCTGTGACAGTGAAATTGCCAGGGAAGGGGTCGTTAACTGAGCTGTGAGTCTTTGGTGTCTAGAAATATGCCCAGTTTAGGTTTTGCTAGGCTAACAAATGTGTTCCTCGTGGCCAGGGAGGACAGCAGAGGTGGCTAGCTGAGCAGTTTGGCTACTCATAATTTTCTCACTGTGGAGAGACTCACTTCCTCTAGTACTAGTTCACTGGCCGCAGAGAAACTGGTTTCCTTGCCTCTAGTCCAAACCAGGCAATATTCTTGGTGGCTATTATTTTTTGTTTGTTTTTCATTTCCCCCATATTTAGATGCATTGCTCTGATGTCGGATTTCTCTCAGGAGGAATGGAAGAGGATGTTCACTAAATATTTACTGTAAGGGAATTGTATGAATGCCAGGGAGGAGGAGGATTTAGTGCTAGTGGAGGGGTGTTTGTAAAAGATGCAATGCTATTTGTCAGGATTTTGGTAGTTTTGCCAACAATAGAACATCCTGAGTCTGAGAAAGTTTGTCTGCTAAATATGAAGGGGAAGTTCTGGCTATTGAAACCTGTGTGTCATTCTTTCCCACCAGTCCAGTGTGTGTGAAGTCAATATTAGAAATATTCCCATTCAGGATTAGAAACTGGACAGAACACTTGAAGTGTCTAAACAGAACAACCAAAATCTTATAAGAGGATGTGGAAGAGTTTATGCAGATCTGGGCATCTTTCCCTTCTTAAATTGTGAGTTTTGCACATATGAAGACTTTTATGTTGTATTAATGCATGGAAATGAGGGTTGTATTTAAAATAATGACTTTTTTTTTTTTTTTTAAATTTTAACCCTTTTGCCCACCTTTGTAGTATTTTGCAGCCTCTGACTGACATTTTTTCCCTTGGAATGTATGCAATGTGGCCAGCAGGTTCAAAAACAAAGAGAAGAGCTTTATTAATGCAGCTTGAACTGAGGAGTAGGGAAAAAAAAAAAAGAAAAAAACCATCTTGAATTGGATGTTCAGTTGCTGAAGAGGTCTGTTGTCCCTGGAATACCTTTGCAGTGTGTGCTAAACGGTCACTCAAAGTCAGCATGAAAAAATGATTTCTGAAGCTGTTGGACAAATAAGGAGACTCATTCTGAGCAGGGACTAAATTGGTTTGGAACATATGCCTGTGCTGAGCAGCCAAAGTACATAATCAGGTTTAGCAAAACAAAGCCTGATACCAAACTTGCCAGGAAAAGTTGTTCTGTCATTTTGAACTCTACTTGGTTTTTAAGCAAACCTTCCCAGAACAGAAAACAATGTGTTTCATGCCCCACTTCATCTGCCATTGCTGTATTTTTCCTCTGAAGATGTGTAAGGAAGGGGAAGAATATCTAATCCCTTTGTTAAGATACTTAAATTAAAAGTTTGCTCGTGTTGAACTGTGCTTTCAGTCAGGATTAAGATTTGTTACCCAAGTCTATATACCCTGTAAAACGCCTAATCCAGACATTAATCACAGGAAATATTCTGGGTCTTTTAAAAGTAAACCATGACATTCTATGAAGAATACATAATTGAGAATATCCTGGACAGGTTGAAAATTAGCCCAGTTGATAGGTTACATAATGATCAGCTGGGTAAGCCAAGGGGAAAGAAAAGAGCACATGGGGCAAACAATGCAGCAGCTTTGTGCTATTGTCTGCCTTTTCCTGTCCTCGAGTTCAGCTCGGTACAAACATTGTCATTCCAAAACAAATGACATTAACAGGAGGCATCTGTACCCCTGGTCAACCTCACTCCTCTGCTTTCCGATTTTTCCGACCACAGTTCATATTTGCTCCCCCTGCTCCCTTTGCCACTTCCAGCCAGGGTTTCCCAGCCCTGATCTGTTGCCCAGAGCAACTTGTGCAGCAGTTAGGTTGTGACTGATCCCTTTCTTCAGGCAGTATCTGTGAATGTCCCCCCTCTCTGCCAAAGGCCAGTTACTCATGTCAAGGTCAAATTGTGGACAGTCATTCTGTGTCTGCCCAAGTTAATCCAAACCAAACATACCATGTATAAGTAGCTTATCTCCCAAAATAAATAGATGATAATTAGCATAAGCCACCGCACCCACTCCTTTTCCATTCCTCTCTGAAAAAGTCCTTCCACCTGAGTAAATCAGGATGCTTTGTCTGACCTCTTCTTATTATGTTGAAAAGCAAGCAAGCGAGCTCTGGCTCCCGGTGGGATGGCATTTACTATCTGGCTTTCCCAGACCAAGCCACTCTTAGACACCCAGACACGGGAAGAAATGCACATAGATGTGCTTGTAATGGAGGAGAGATTATGCCAGGAAACCCACAAAAACTATAATTTACAGCAGATCTCTGCAGCTCTGAGTCAATCATAATCAGTTAGTTGTGCTGTTGTCCAAATGGGCATCCCTTCTTGGGCACAAATGTGTCCCATCTCTAAGCACGCTAAAGCAGACTTAGCTGTGCAAGGACACTGAGGGACTTGGAGTTACAGTATGGATATGAGTCAGAGGTGGATTAAAATTCCACATTTTTTCTGTGGGACTTTCACTGGGGGTTGCCCCATAGCGGCTTCTTTGGTTGGCTGAACCTCTGTGCTGTGGCACTATAGGACACCCCTTGGTGTCACAGAACATGTAGGCACCGATCCTGAGGGAGAAGAGGGAGAAAGAAGAGTTCTGATGCTGGCGGGGGGGATGAATGAAGGGCACAAAGAGACAAAGGTAAAGGAAGTGACGGGTCTGAACTGCCCTCCCTGCCCAAAGTGCGAAGTGGTGATTGATGGTCAATTCTTCCCTTCTGTAAAATCAATTACTGGTGTTAAAAAAAAAAAGGGGGACTGTGAAAAATCCCAGCTTTACTCTTAGAGAAGGAATCTGCCTGACTTGGGTTGCTGAAGCTCAGCTGGCAATGAACGAGGCAGGTGGGATTTTTAGCACTGAAAAACAAGTTTTCAGATTTCCTATACTTCTTTCTTTTCTGTTTCAATGTCCTGTAATAACGACAGACAGGATCTAATCCCCGTGCTCATGTTCAATTGTATAGAAATAACATACACGTAACACTAATTATTTAATAAATGACTAATAACGAGGAAATTCTGTTCACTACACAGGGTTTCCTCTTTTATTTAGGCTTGTGTAGCTCCTTTGCCCTTCCCAGGACATGTGGTTTGCTCTGAAAGAGCGAGAGGTGAGCTGAGCACCCACACCTTGGCTATGGTTATCATTGAAGGTATAATTTCTGTTTAGATAATTCCCTTTTTAATCTGGGTTTGTGCCTCTTATCACTTAATGCCTACAAAACAAAACATAAATAATTTAAAGAAAGTAAAAGAACAAATGCACTAGGTTAAGCAGAATCTCTAAGTTTCAGGCAAGAGTGCAGTCAGTATTCTGGGATGGAATCAGATAGAAAATTAAAGGACCCAGGGCACATGCACTCTGCTATGGGCCTCCAGTGCAGGAGTTTCCAGAAAAAGTGAGGCACAAGATATTATGACATGTGTTGGTCTTGTGCTTAATACAATAAATTACAGTTTAAATGACACAATTTGAAAGTAGAGGAATACAGGTGTGTTTTGGATGCATTTCTAGCCAGCAGCAAAAGCGGCCCGAAACACAGCTTTGAAAGCAACATTTGTACAACCTGAGAAGTTACATTGCTTATATTTGCTTCAGTAGTCTAGGAACACATCAGAGGCGGCGTGAAACCTCTTGGGGGGGTTTGGTGTTGCTTTGCATAATTTCCATCAACGTCTTCACATCCTTCCTCGGCTTTTGAGGCTCAACCCAGGTGTGCTCAAATGCTCCCGAAACTTGGCAAAGGCTTCTGCAAGGCTGCCTGGGGGAAGGGAGGTAAGGAGGCAAGGAGGAGGTTTCACCTGGTTTCAAGTTTCAGGACAAAAGCTTTTTCAGGAGTAGCAGTTCCCAGCTTCAAGAGCCCCTCGACAACATCGGGAATCCAAAATCCCGGGTTTTTGTACAGGACAGGCGCTGCAAAGCAGAAGAATGGGATTTCAGGCAGCGCTGAGGAACAGGATGCTGTACTTGTCAGTGCGCAGGATGTGCTTACTGGAAGCCTGTGGGAAGCACTCACCCAGACGGGGCCACCTTTTCCTCTCGGGCCGGGAGGAAAGCGTTCGAGGCGGCGGCGTGGCAGTTCGCAGCGCCTTTCTGAGGGAAGGGACTCATCTGGCACGTCGCTGGCAGCCGGGGCTCGGGCCGCCTTTCCCCGGTGCACAGCTGGGCACAGCTAGCCCCGGCAGCCTGAGAAGCGCCCGCTCCCCAAGGTGCTCCCGGAGCGGGGCCGCGCTGCCGGCGGGCGCGCTGCCAAGAGCGGCGCCGGTGGCAGGGGGCGAACCTTGTAAAGAATTACACTGATCGTTGGGTGCAGCGAAAATGCGCCCTCGGTTGAAAAGTCATGCATTAATTAAGTTGATGGCCTGTTTAGCCTGTACCCTCAGCAGCTGAGTCTCCACCTCTCTCTGGTCAAATAGATTTACCTAATGTAATGAAAGGCCATACCCTTTCCATTTCCTTCTTTCAAAGCCTTCTCACCTCAAACTCTTCTGGTAAGGCCACTTATCAGTGACAGCACATTTTTCATTACTAGTGGAGTATATGTTAAAATAAAATTTTGCAATAGTTTTTCAAATGTCACGCGGTGCAGGCTGCGTATCGACTGGTCAGTGATCAATGCATCAATCACTTACCTTCATTTGTTTTTTAAAAGCTGATTTACCTGTGTGTCTCCTTGAATTGAATTTTTTTTTTTAGACAGCACTCCTTATTCCAGACAAGCTTGTAGAAGAAAGGCAGAGAACTGATTTTTGTCACAAGTTGAAACAATAATATTTGCCTTGGCTTGTCTAAAAGTTAAAAAAAGAGGTAATTTCACAGATCTTAAGTGATTCACTTAGTTTTGCAATTTTTCCTGAATTTTAAAAAGCTATATATTCAGGCACATATATATAAATAAATAAAACAGTTCTGTTAATGTAATATAGTTCTGTGTTAGTAGAGTGAGGCACTGTATGACAGTGAGATCTTTATTTCATATGTGCCATGTTTATTAGGTAAATAAAGTAGGAATTTAGCTCGTGCATGTTCAGAATGTTCCTGGGCAAAGCTCTCTGATTATGTAGGAGATAGTTCTGCTTCAGGTTAACAAGAAAGATTTAATTTTGTCTTTGATTTCATAATATTGTGGACTGATGATGTCATTCTATTTATTGCCATTAAATTTTACAACAGAGTTATAGAGAATCAATGTGAGATTTTTTCCTGTGGGTCTTTTTCTTTTTCTTTTTCTTTTTCTTTTTCTTTTTCTTTTTCTTTTTCTTTTTCTTTTTCTTTTTCTTTTTCTTTTTCTTTTTTTTTCTTTTTCTTTTTCTTTTTCTTTTTCTTTTTCTTTTTCTTTTTCTTTTTCTTTTTCTTTTTCTTTTTCTTTCTTTTTCTCTTTTTTGGGGTGTTCAGAATTTTTTCACCTTTTTTTTTTTTCTTTTTTTTTTCTTTTTTTTCCCTCAGAGATTGCAACAGTGATTCAAGAATCTCCCCAGTGGCTGAGATGGGTAAAATTCATGTCCCTTTTTTTCTTCTATAACAAGGAGGAAGTGTCAAACAAAAAACATAAAGCTGTAAGAAAAGGAATTTGGAGAGAAGAAGATAAGAAACCCAAGGGAAGGCTTAAAAAAAGAAAAATTGTGGAATGCATCTACAAAGATGGAAGAATTTCACTCAACACTATATTCTATAACATGTTCTAGTATATCCTCCATTTATTCTACCCTGCAAGGCATCCTGTTGAATAGGAGTCTCGAGTACATTTAATGACAAAAACCTTTCTGAATCAATGCAGACTTCTCTCTAAAACATCTGTAATTTCAGTGCTAAAATCTCCAAAGATTTTTATTTCAGCTATGGCTCTTACTGTTCAATTACTTGGAATCAATTTAATGGAATAACCTGAGTGTCCATCTGTTGAAGATATTTCTGTTTGAAATAGGATTTAACAGAATAATTGCTGTTGTCATTTAGATCTGTGGTCTTTGTAGCCCAGAATGCTGCTTCCAGGAGTTTCCAATAGGACAAAGATGTAGTGATGTATTCTGGGACAGATTTTTGTTTCATGATTCTGAATGAGTTTTACATTCTTTTTGAAGATATCCATACTGGTTTAATCTTAACAATTTTTCTTGACACATTTTCTAAGGTTAGATAGATCTTCCATGAGTCTTAGCATGAGCTGACTTCTCAGCTCTCTAAGTCCTTAGGCTTTAAGGTCTCTGAAGTCCAGAGGAGTCTGTCCTAATTCTTAGTCTTTCAGAGATTTGGAACTTGATTAGGTTTTGTTTTTGAAGAAGACCAATGCATTATACTGACACCAGAAGCGGTGTTCTGTGGCAGGATTTAAAGCAGACAGTGGAGAAGACAGCCAGCCACAGGATGTACCAGCTGGAATGTCTCACTGTCTACACAATAGCCGGGCTCCCTGCTGCATGAGAACTGCATAGATCAGTGCCACCTCACAGGGGAGGAAAGGATAAAGCAAACTGTGATAAAGCTCACTTACATGCTGATGTGGCCTGGCCATTCGCACTTCAGGAAGAGTCAAATTGGGCCTGAAGCCTTTTCATTACTCTAATTCACTGACACCTTCAGCTGTCAGTAAAAGAGGGAAGGCACATAAGCAGTCTAGCCAAACAGATATTTTATTTTTCGGTCATGAAGATATCCACATCAGAGTGCAACCAGGATTTATTTAAAAAGCATATTTTATCAGTTCTGAGGGAGGAATAAAACTTTCCTGAATAGTTAGTCAGTTCTCTGGCTAGGGCACTATCCTGAAAGAGAACCTGGCTCCAAAGAGATTCCTTTCCTACTGGAGAATCTGGACATGACATGTACCATCTCAGGAGCATGCTCTGAATACTGTGCTGAGGGTTTCCTAGATTGCCTCTTTTTCCCGCCAAAGCACTCCATGCTATGAAAAGTCAGTCCATGCTGGGCATCTAATTTATTCCATCCCAACTAAAGTTCTTTGGTGAAATAAGTTCCAGGAAGTTTTGGCAAATTTCTGATAGAAATACTAGTTCACTGGAAACTCATCCATTACCTCTTTGTAGAGCAAACCTAGGATAGCCTTGCCAGGCTGCTATGTTTGGTTTGGCCACCTTGGAGCCATTTTCATTCTCAGATTTGTTTTATATTGGTAGTGGTCTGGTGTTTCTAATGCTCAACACACACAATTACTGCTCAGTTATAAAATAAAGCGTGCCATGGAAGTTGAAACCAGAGACTGGAGCTCAGGAGTGACAACAGCTGAGAGCAGTAGGGAAGAGGGAGTAAGTGGCAGGGCAGGCTCTGGTGCTGAGATGCAGGGTATTCCTTGCTTGTCATCATTCCCTGGGAGCTGAATAGAAGGAAAAGCCCTCACTTGTTTTGTAAGTTGCTACAAGTATCTTAAAATGTGGAGACAAAGAAAAAGAACGGAAACCCATCCCAGAATGTCTTTCTGTTTGCTTTTGGACCATCCCTGCTCTGTTGCATGTTGAAAAGGTCTGAAGCAGAATATCCTACTGTTGAAATAAGTTTCTCCTTGTTGTAGAGCAGGACTTGCAGTGGCAGGATGACTTTCAGCAAGATGCCAAGTGGGTGGTTTGTGTGTACTACGAATTCTCAGAGTTCTCCCAGGCAGCCAGTGACAGGACAAGAGGATGTGGCCTCAGCTTGTGCCAAAGGGGGTTCAGGTTAGACATCAGGAAGAATTTCTTCATGGAAAGAGTCATT
Source organism: Brachypodius melanocephalos (assembly GCA_013398615.1). Classification (NCBI taxonomy): domain Eukaryota; kingdom Metazoa; phylum Chordata; class Aves; order Passeriformes; family Pycnonotidae; genus Brachypodius; species Brachypodius melanocephalos. The sequence goes on along the minus strand of VZSR01001831.1, from coordinate 1,733,212 downwards.
AAGGACTGGAATGAACTTCCCAGGGAGGTGGTGGAGTGCCCATCCCTGGAGGTGTCCAGGAAATGACTGGATGTGGTGCTCAGTGCTGTGGTTTAGTTGACAAGATCATGATCAAGGATTGGACTCAGTGATCTCAGAGGTATTTTTGAAACAAAATGATTCTGTGAATCTACACATCAGCACAAGTAGGGGGTTCAACAAAGCAAAAAGGTGCTGGGAGGTTCAAGGAAGTGTTTTTAAGCTCTTAGAGCTCCTAAAGGAGGAGTTAAGTGGAAGATGAAGGTAGAGCACCGATGTAGAAATGGCAGCTGTAGAAATACAAGCAAGGAATTGTATTTTCTTCCAGAGGGGAGAAAGAAACACTGGCGATGATGCTGTGACTTTTACTTTCTAGCTAAAGTCATGTACATAAAGCAATTTTTTTTTTTCTTTTTTAAACAATGCACCTAGGAAATGTTCTGAGGGAACAATATAGGGTGCTCTCTATTTTGCTTATGCTATTCACCATTAGCTGCAAAATCTATATGCTTCTGTGTCTTGTTTAATCACATGTGATGGGGCCATTTGTGTATAAACCTACTTTGAGGGAAGACGTGGGCTGTGTGAAATGCCTGTGGTGTCCCTCAGAGAGCCCAGACTAAAATGGGGCAGATCCCTCCTCTCTCACCGAAGTTTTGTGTTTAATGTAGAATAATAATAATAATAACAACAATAGCAAGACTCTAGATGCAAGATTAACTAGATTTCAAAAGCTGTTCTTGTAGCACTGAAAAGATGAACTCAGTCCTGCAGCCATTGCAAAGATGGGTCACATCCTATTTACGAAAGTATTTAGTTCAAACCAGATTTGATGTGTTTTAATCTTGGCTGTGCTAAGGGCTGAACACTGTGTTCTTCTGCTGGCCTCTAATGCGGTGTGAAAGCATTAAGTAACATGGGCTGAAATGCTGAAAGTGCCTGTGCAGCCTGTAACTCTCCAAAGCAACATTCCAGTTCCTGAGAATCCAGTCTCAGTGCAACTGTGGAAGCAGCAGCCAGGGAGGGATGATTTCTATCTTATGTCTTAATGTGAATAAAATGTGTTTTTACTGAAGGAATCAGGGTTGTCATAGAGGGGAGGATATGCTGGAATCTATGTCAGCAAGATGGTTACATTCCTTCCCTTTGTGCAAATCCAGTCATAATTATTTAGCAATAGCCAGTACCTGAACAATAGAAGATAAACAGAATTGTTGACAGCATAAGATCGACTCTTATGTAAGTTTTATCATCCTGGGGCTGAGTGGCAGCAGATGTTCCTGGTCATGCAAGCTCGGTTTCCCACTGGATGAGAAATGGGTGATGTGGAGTCTGGGTATGTTCTCAGTTTATTTAAGACTGCACTCTCCAATTGTGTGACAGGGATGGTCAAGGAGTGTGCAAGATATTCTCCCTCATCCTTGTTTTCTTTCCTAGACTGCTAGAACAGCAATGCCAATGGAATGACTTTATTTCAAGAATTAGTTTTCCTTAGAGGTACTAAAGCAGAGAACAAATTGTCTTGTTTACTTGTGCCACCTCCCACAAGTAAAACTCATGAATGAAAAGATGAGCTTTTCTCTAAAGATTGAGCAGGACTTGCCAGCTAAATAAAAGAAGATGTAAAGCAACTTACAATGGCACCTCTTGGCTCTCCACGTAATGATACTGAAATTGAGGAAGTAAATTACAACAAAAAAGATGCAAGATAGAGCATGCACCCCTGGGGGTACAATGCCAAAATAGCTGATGAATTCATCTGGTTTTAATGGTACAGTCACTCCTTCTTTTAAGCAGTTTGTCTCTTCTGAGTAATGATACAGTCTGGTTATTGTTCTAATGTAAGAAATAACAAATCATCAAAACCAATTTCTCTACCTGCTTTCACTATCTTTCTAAACATAGGAGATTTTGAACCATAATTCACATTGATAAGTAGGTTCTAGAAAAATCATGACATTTATTTAACAGCTGAAGTTGTAAATATACATCAAACTTCGCTGATTTTCTATTTCTCTAGTGTGTGAGGAAATGAATTTGGGAATTTTATGCTGAAACACTTCTCATAAAGAGATCCTAATCTCCAAGCAGAAGCTAAGTTTACTGCAATGTAGGAAATTATGTCTCTGATTTCTTCTCTTGCTCTAAGTCTTAAAGTCTTTAATTTTTGAGGTTTTTGTTGTTGTTGTTGTTGTTGTTGTTGTTGGGTTTGTTTTTTTTTTTTTCCCCTGTGGCTGAAAAACGAAAGGTTCTAGTAAAATTTTCCAGCAGCACTGTTCATTCAGAGAAGTTTTAAATGTGGAACTTTGATAAATTCACCTGGTAAAGTCCTCTGGTTTTCTGGAGCTTCACTCCAGTTTTCATGCAAATTAGGATCATGTGCAAGTTCTTCCAAAGTCCAATTGAATTTAGTATTGGAAGCCTTATTTCTCTTTGTTCTGAGGATAACTTGGAGAATCCTGTGTGTGGTAGCTGGATCCTTGGAAATTACAAGCTGCTACCTGATTTAGTGTGGCAACGTTTAACCTCTCTGAGCTGTGGAGCACATGGGTTTTTTATCCTTCTGCTGGGAATACTGTGTGAGGCAGAGTTGATAATGTAGTGCACCCCTCTGATGGACCCAAAAATGCGACCTGGACTGGTATAGTGTGGCAAAGTAGCTTGGAGTTCAGGCTCTTAAGTGACAGCACATGTTCACACAAACACAAAACGTACTCAGTGAAAAGTTTTTTCAATTATAAAAAAAGAATAGTCCGGGAAAAAGTGCTCTTGATTTTAAAATACCAACAAAAACCCCCTGGCATATGAAAAATGTCATGGCAGAGTCATCTTTTTGGAAGGTTGGTGATGCAGAACAGCTGTGTTTCTCAACATCAGGCAGGAGGTCAGCTGGTTGAGTGATGACTTTTCATGTGTTAGAATATGGTGTCACTCTGCAAATGGCAAAAAGCAAATCCTTGCCTTCAGTCTTAGCTCCTATTTTCCTTAGTTGTTACAACTTTTGCTCATTTATTTTCACTTTGCCTCTTAGTGTTTAGCTGTCCCTTCACTTTCTGAAGTGCTAGACAGCAACCAGAAGCACTGGTAAGAGCAAGAGAATATGTCAGCTCAAGTGACACTCATATTTTATGGGGAATAGGAACTCTGGAGTTTACTGAGAAATAAGGAGAGAGCAAATGCCTTTTCCTGTAGAAGACTCAATTTCTGTAATTAACTCCCAAAAGAGCTGGAGCCCAACACTATGCCTAGATTTAGATAACGTATCTGTAGCATTTATATTACGGCTGAAGAATGAAAATGATCAATTTTCTTGTTTTCCTGTTTTCCTGAAGTTGAGTGATTTTTTTTTTTCTCCTGATATACATGTAAGGAAGATCAATTTTGGCACTCCTTCTCTAGCGTTTCACGATGTGGAGGGTCTTTTTTAATGTTTTCTCATTCGGATTTTTTTAATGAGGAATTTGCCTATTGATTATTTTCTAGAATTTGAAACTACTTAAGCAGATTTGCTGGTACATTGATGTATGTTGGCAGCTGGCCTGAGACATTCAAATGTCACCTCTTTCCAAAGGTGGTGTTGATGGAAATTTTGATTTGAGGAGAGTGAAAGCCTTGACCATAGTTAAATCTGTCCTTCAGTTTCTCACTGAAAAGCTAAGGTTCACATGAAAAGAAAAAAAACAAAAGAAAAAAAGAGAATATTTTTCCAAGTCTGCATTTTGTATAAGCTTTCAGAAGGTTTTAGTGCTGTTCCTATGAGTGTCAGCTGATAAAATTCTCGAAGCTGGTGCCTGATTGGAATCTCTGGTTATCTGCAGTGAGGCTCATAACCAGTCCCCCAGCTCAGGGAAAGACCTGTGTGTTGAATTAACAGCAGCTTTCTCATATTATGTGCTTCTTACTCAAAGGCAGTGTATCCAATTATCATCTGTTCCCCAAAGCCAGGAAAACAGCGGGGTAGTGTGGTGAAAAGGCTGTATCCACAAACCATATTGATCCCTGAACAAATTTGTCTGGAGTCCTCAAGCACACATGCACACATGTGTACACACACACACACGAATTCCTGTGGCTTTGCTGGTGCTGCTCCCTGCATGGTTTGGTCTGTGCCTCCCCAAGAGCTTCATGTCTTTGCCCATGAGTTTTTCCTGAGACTCTCAGTGCAGGTGTTCCAGAAAATGCCTGAAATATATGAATGGGGATTAGAACCTGGCTCTCCTGACAGATGATGGATTGTTCTTTTATTACTGAAAGATTAAAAAAAAGAAGGATATTACAGTGGGGTGGCTCAGAGTCAAAGGAACCCAAACAAAGCTGAAAATTGAGTGTATGCATTGCAGCTCAATTATTTTGAAGGTTGAGGTTTCTGCTTCAATTCTTCATAAGGAAAAAGGCTGTCTTTATTGAAGCACTCTCTTTTATCATTAATGCTTTGGTTTTGTGTGTGTTTTATGGAAAAAAAGTCAATACATCTATTAACAATTTAACTGCTATTTAATTTTAGTGACCCTGAAGCCCTCTGACCAAAATACAGGTTTTTAATAAGGGGGGCATCTGGAAAGGTGTTTGTTTTCTGGTAGCTAATGGCCAGAAGTGGCCCCTATTTGAAGTAATTCCATTCTGGCTTTCAATGTTATTGTCCTCCAACTTCTGTAAAAATGGGTGGGATGATTTCCACCAGGGAAATTAAATGAGGAATGGATAGCATAGCATTTGTATGCCATGGGAACAATGGTGTCTAATAAAAAGCAAACATAAAAGAGACTTACCTAAAAAACCCTGTCCTATTGTTTTTCTTGCCTTTTTTCCTCTGTGAGAAGGTTTTGATGAGGTATTTGATTTCAGTGGATCACTTGCAATGATGCCTGTGATGCAAGCTGGTTAGTGGGGAATCATGATGTCTTGGCTGTTTTTCTGTTGTTCTTCCAATTTCCTTCCTATTAGAATAAAAAGGAAGCACTGCAGTCCTGTATGCATTATTCTAGTAGTGCTGTCATGATGTGGTTTACACAAGACCAAGATTTTGGTCCAAAGCTGAGCTGGTTTTAGAGCAATCCCCAAAACCTGCAATGGTGGGACTATGTAATTTAATTGATAGGCTATTTCCTGCAGGACAGTTCTGCCTGAGAAATCTCTGCAGGTGTATGACTGATATTCATTGTGTAAGGAAGAGTCAGCAAAGGCTTCTGGCTTTCTCAGCTTCTGCAGTTAAACTGCAGCACTTGGCCTCTAAATTTCTTGATATGAAATGATTTTAAACACTCTTGGGTACTTGAATATGCAGATAGAATGCAGCAGGAGGATGTGTTTCTTCCCTTCTTTTTGCAGTGTGGCTTCTCTGCAGATTTAGAGAAGTGTGTCTGTCACTAAGCAAAAAAAAAAATTATCCTAGTGCAATTCTACAAGGCAAACACAAATCAGCAGGAGTAGAATCGAAGCTTTTAGGAATTTCTAGATTGTATGTTTTCAAAATAATATCCTGCCCATTGACAATTCATAAAATCAAAGTGCTCTGAATTTTTCTTTTCCCATGTCCATCAAAAACATCTCATTGTAAATAAGGATTTGGATTTGGATTTAGATTTTCAATAAGTCTTTTTTGTGTATGCTGTTCACATAAAGCTATGTAACACTATCTGAAGTGAATGTTATAAAGTCAGCTTTCCTATTGCATCATATTTGCACATCATTTTCTGGACAGAAAAGAGAATCTGACTTTTGAAAACTTTCATTCCCTAATTCCATAGCTCTGTGGAATCATTAAATTTTGAGTGATAACTTTCACAAAGAAGCTGGAATCTGGCTGATGTGGTGGTTGGATTCTGGTGCAGTGTACTTGGGAAAGGAAACTGCTCTGATGAAAGCTGTTTTATTCAATTCCTTTTTCAAGTCCTACCTGAAGAATTTGTGTTGACCTGATGCTGCTAAAATTTGGAAGGGTGGGAGGAAAGAGGTGTATCGTGAGCAAAGGATTCTTGCCTGCTGTTGGCACTGATCCATATCCTTGGTTTGATTAACATGCAGTGTCAATTCTTTGAGTCTCAGTGGATTTTGCCTAGAAAGATTGCTGTGCAGTGCAGATGTGAAATGTAAGTGTAATACAGCGCAAGTAAGAAATAAATCTGAACCCTTTAGACCTCACCGCATTATTTCAGCAGGAGATGAGTTTATTTTTAGTATATGCTTGTTGTAGTGAATATAAGGACAGAATTGATTTTGTTCACTGATCTAAAACTACATTTTGGGATCAAAGTTGTTGTGAATGGGATTGTTGCAACAGCCAGTCCTCTGTGGTTACAGCCTGTGGCTTCTCACGTCTGAACCCGTTACTTCCTGATCTGGGGATTGGAGGCCTTGTGACAATGGGGGAAAGCCCAAAGTTTGAACTCTGCCTATGGAGTTCGTTGTCTGGGCATTTGAATGGTTTCTAATTTCTCTAGCTGGGAGCATAGCAGGGTATGGGTGCTCGACAGCAGCTGTGCCCTCTGGTTCTCTACTGTAGTATGTGGTTATGGTTTTTCCTTGTAGTTTTTCCCTAATTCTTTTTTGCTGATTGAAATGCATTTTACTTGTTCTTTGATCAGCATTTTTGTTATTATCTAGAAATAAAACATTGGATTTTTTAGGACTTTTTTCCATGTACAATTAAATACAGAGTTACCTGTAATCTATGGTATCAACAATGTGCAGCCTCTCCAAGTGCTGGCTGCAGCGATCATGTATTGGGATCTGGGGTGACATCTCTGTGACAAGAGCTGAGCCTGCATGGAGACAGTTTTCACATTGTTGTTTGTTTGAGTATTTTCTTAACTCCAAAATGCCTCTTATAGTGGTGTTGGGAGTCTCTGGGCCTGTGAGCTCCAACTCCAGAAACTTAAACCCTTAAAACTAAAGGGTTCTGTGAGGAGAATGCCACTGTTATTTGCCTGTTGTTGTGTTGCAGTTCATATCCTGGTCGGCTGCCTGCCATACCCACAAACTCCTTCTATCCCTTGTAACTGAAAAGATTACTTGCTTATAATGCTGTGAAATAAGCGCTGTACCATTGTGAGAGTAGGTAAGAAAAGATTTTAGATTTGATACTCTTTATGGAGAGTCTCTGAAACTTCCTTAAAAGTGATTCTAATTCTTGCTTTGGAATCTAATTTTAATACTTGGTAAAAAGTTTACAATTTTTTGGCTACATTTAATAGGTTAATTTATGTAGAAACCCCTAAACTTTTTTTGGTAGCATGTTGGTTTTAACCCCAATCAATTTGAAAAGGCTGTTGTACAGATATTAACACTGGGCTGTCTCTTGTAAAAGGGCAAATGTCCAAGGAAATGACAGAACTTGCACTTTTGTGCCATTTATGAAAACCACTAAGGAGAGAAGATGCCAATGCCTAGAGTGGGGATGCTGATAGCAGTGAACAGCCCAGAAGATCTTCCCCACCTTTAAAATTAAGCATTATTTAGTGGTTCTCCAAACTTCTAGATTAACAGATCTTCCTTCAGGGAAGGGAGTCTAGTGAAAGTTTTGCTGCTATTAAAATGAAACATCACCAAATATACAGGGTCAAAATGTGGCAGAGTTAATTTATTTCATCTGGTCATCACGTTTGCTGTTCTACTTAAAAGACCCAAACAAGGAAAGATCAGACAGAAGTGCTGTTCTAGAGGTGGTGGTTGTTGTGGATTTTTGTTTGTGTTTGGTTAGGTTTTGTTTGTTTTGAACTAAGACTGAAAAGCAAAGGATATCCAAAGACAACAGTGAGCTTCCTCAAGAGGAAACTCCAGCCCAGACTTGCTGTTCCATATGATGTGCTCTTTTCAGCATCCTTGCCCTTCTAACATCAAACTCTCTTGGATATACAAAGGTAGCTGTAGTTTGAATCTTTTCAAGCACTGTGTGATGGTTTGCTTTTCTGGGAGACTTTAAGTAGAGCATACTGGAGAATCCTGAGTAAAAAAAGATCATTTTTATCCTGTTTCTCCTTGGGCCCAGCTGAAGTCCTTTAGAATTCCATCATGTGATTCTGAGATATTAAATGTCTCCCAGTCTCAAACTGGACACATCTGAGTTTGTTGAGGTCTGATCCTGCTCAGTCCCCGTTAGGAGGAATTTAATAGTTGATTTTACCTGTTGTTAGACTGCATGAATACCTGGAGTTAATTTTTTTACTGTTGAAATTATGAGGGGTTTATGATTAAAAAATCTCAACATTGCAGGAAAAAAAAGGCACCTTAGGAAGATTTTTGTTAGCTAGGGTTTCCACGTTTCTGTGTCTGTGTTTTCACAATATTTGATCTGAGCTTTCAATGAGCCACAAGGGAGAGAAGGAAATGAATAAACTAAATTTCAGTTGAGATTTCAGTAACTCTGATAAGAAAAGGAAAAGATGCATCCAGTATGCTAGTGATTTTCTATTATGCCATCAAGAGTATAAGAAGAATTCACCCGGCCTGATCTTGAGAGGACGATTTTTCCTTCATATTCCACATTAATTCCTAGGGAGCAAGCCCAAAGAGCTTGGTAGGTTTCTAGCTATTACAAATAGCCATGAAATACACCCCAGCCTTAAAGAGACTTCTATTTTGGGCTCAGTGCACAAGTTCCTGCCATGGGGTGAAGGACTACATTACAGAGTGGGTTAGTAGAGAACATTATTTATGCTGTACATATAGAATCATTATGGCAAAGATGAAAAGTTTTAAGTCAGTTTTGGTGGGGCGTGGATTTGCACTAATCCACTGAAAACTTTGAGTTATCACTTGTCTTGGCCTTGTTAAAGCCTCTGTGGCTCCTGGGGTTTATTGCTTCACCGTGCTCAGAAGAACATAAATTAGTACACATCAAAATTATTCTTGTTTATCTCCCCTGCAAGTGGAGGAGGCCCAAAAGACACAGTTGAATTGAAAACAGTGCATATGAGAATTCCAGCCAGGCAATCAAGCTTTATGGACAACGTGATTTTGCAGATTTGTTGGAAATACTATATTTCTTTCTGAGATGGGAATGATTATAAAAGCAGATCTCAAGGGAGCAACTTTCTGGAAACCCAAGCCATGCTGAATAGTAACTACTTTTACCTAAGGAAGTTTGCCTTTTGCAAACTGCAGGCAATTTGCAGACCTTGCTGCTGTGCTTATTTTGGGATTGCAGTGGATGTTCTATTGCAGCTGTTGTGGATTTTTGTATTTTCCAGACCACTTCTTTTAAATATTCTCCAGTTTAAGTGATACTACAATAGTTTTCATCCCTGGATATTTTGTTTGTTAATAGGAATGCATGCAATGAATGCAATGTCATTCAAATTTTACTCACTTTATATATCTTCTACTGAAAAAATAGATAATGTGAAGAAAGTTGACAAGTCAGGTGTACAGCTAGGTCAGAGGAGACATAAAATTTATACGCTATGGGTTCTGCTTAGTTTTGAGAAAAACACAGGTCAGTGAGACAAACCTTAGACAAACCCATTACTAGAATTTACCTCAGTCTTCACTCACTCCACAAATGAAGAATTTGCTCCTTTGGAAACCTGGTGCCAAGAGCAGCTGGATTCTGTGTGAGGAAATCCCGCTCAGGATGTGCCTCTTGGCCAGCCACTGTGCTTCAGTCTTACTGTTTCCGTCTCCTCCCACAGGTGACCTGAGGTATAGGGTTGATATATTTTGCCTATAGAACAGCAAGACACACCTTCTTTTGGTTATATATCAAGGCTTACCAAGCAAGGCAAGTTTGAAACAATGAAATGAAAGACCTGTTTTAAAATATTTAGGTAATTCATCGGCACTAACTCAGCAGGTGATGGAGGAGAGAGACCCTTACATTTGGCTTCTTTATTTTGGTTAAATGTGCCTAATGGGAAAAATCCTGCTGGGTGATTCTGGCTGCCCTGTGGAAGTGAGTGTGAAGAGAAGCATATGATGAGGTATTTCCAGGAATTTGGGGAGACTGCTCACACTTACTCCATTATGTGTCTGAGTGGGGCTGATGGAGGATTTCTCTTTGGGGTCAACTCATCAGTCAGTTTCAAATCCCTTACTGAACCTTGCCTGCTCAGTGTAGGGAGATGAAAGAATTAATCAGAGGATGCAGTTCTTGGGCTGTGAGAAGGAAATAAAGGGAAGTGGGAATGCCTGTGCTGGCAGGTTGCTCTCAGAGGTGTTCTCAGGTATGTGACTATCCCATGGCCTGATGGAATGAGTAGAAGTTTGTAGAAACTGATTAAAAGTGGTACCTGTCATGCTCTGAGAAGACCTCAAAGATTTATGTGTCACTCTTCTGAGCACTTTTTCCAGCAGCTTGCTGTTTTGTTTATATATCATATGGCAGTATCACTTTTAGATACCAAATGGAAAGCATATGTAACAGAACAGAAATGTTCTTCCACTCTGTGCAACCAAGGGTGACGTCCAATATGAAAAATGGATTTTTCTGAGGTGGAACATGCTACTTTAATTATTACGTGCAGTTTGGAATCATGACTATTTGTATAATTAGAAGTTTGGAAAGGCTTCTACAAATTCTTTCTACTTAGTCATTAAAGAGGGAGGGGTTTTTTCGTGTCTAAATGCAAGCTAGAAGAAAAATATCAAAACCAGATTGGAAGGCATTCTGGCAGATTAAATATTGCAGATATTGGTATTGCCTGAATTTCAGTAAGCATTTCTCAGCTGAATATTCAATAATTTTTTTGCTTTTTAAATCCTGTTTAGGCCATGCCTGGAAAATAATCTTGTTGAAAGGCAAATGGCTGCCGTGGTCAATACACTTTACAACTTCTCTGGCATTAGGGTTAAAACTGTATTTCCATATGGGCCTTGTTGAATTTTAAATAAATAGCTGTTTTCTGGTATGGGGTTTTTTTGGGTCTTTATTATGTAATGGTGTGCAGGCTGAATTCTGCTTCTCATTATTTGAAAAAGCTGAGGGTAGTGGCATATATTATTTGACATTTCTTGGAAGTGAGTGCTCTGAAATAGTGCTATTATCACATTGCAAAGTGACCTAAACTAAACAATGGGCAAAATTGTCATCTTATTGACAGCAGTGTAAATCTAGGTGAAATCCCCTGAGACCAAGTTAAATACATGGATTTCCTCTGCATTTCTGCTGTTGTTTTAAAGTGCTGAATCTGCCCCAGTGACATAATTGAAAGAGCCACTGATCACACAAAAAAATCCCCTGCTATTTGATAAGGTTCCACAAAGAAAGTTTATCCTTGTGAATTCCATGTATTTTTAATGCAACTTGTTTTTTGCTGAATTGATTAAGCTCTGTTGAAAATTCTTGGGTGTGGAAGAAAATCAGCTGTGACTGTGGGAGGGATTGGTTGATAATTTAGTAAGAAAAAAACCCCAGCATGACTGTAGACTTCTGGAAAAAAAATTCTCCAGTAGCTGTAATTTTGAAAATAAGCTGGTTTTGAAGTTTGATAGTATGTTCTGAAGGGAGCTCTTCCCTTGCTTTAGGCTCTTTGTGCACTTTACCAGGGGTCAGGAAGTTTGCAGAAAAGCAGGGCAGTAGGTAAAATCCCTCTGAAATCATGAGTAAAACTCCCAATTAAGCAGATTACAAACCGTGTCGAATGCAGTAGACAGACTAATATTACCTGTGGAGAATTTGTCTATTAATCAGGTGTGGTTAGTTTTCCACTCTGAAAAGAGGGTTGTACTTGGTTTTGGGTACTGTCATTCCCTTTTTCTTAAAAACAGGGTGCTACCATAGCCTGCTTTAATGTCACTAACCACTACAGTAGTGTTACTGGAATGGTTAATTTCTTTGGCTTTTAAAATATATATTTTTAAAGGATTCTATATAAAGAGCTCCCTCTTGGTTGGGCAAAAACTGGCCTTGGTCAGGGAAAAACTGGTCTGTTTGTACATGTTTCCAGGAAAACGGGGACAAGTGAATGGAACTTCAAATGACTGGTGCTGCACCAGTTCTGCACACATCTCTCTGGGTTTCTTTATCCTGTGGTAATGATTGGAAGCTTTCTGTATCCACAGGCATAACAAATGAACAATTAGTCTTTGGGTTTTAAGATTACATCAGCTCTGAAGCATTGCTGCTCTGGAGAACCAGGTCAGTGTGGTCAATTCATGTCGATTAAAACAATTGCAAAGTGAATCCTTATCCCTGATATTCCCCTGGCAGAGGAGAGTTAGACCTTTTGATCACTGAATGAAGGGAATAATTTTATTCAGTGACCTATGATTGTTATATCTTTTGTATGAGTTCAGAGCCACTCATTCTTCTTTCTTTCCAGAGAGAATTCCATCTGTTTGAGTGGTAGAGGTCCTTACTTTTTGATAATCTAGCCCATTTTCTGGGCGCAATCAAAGGAAGAATATCTGTGAATAAACTATAAAATGCTGTGTGTCTGTGGCTCTCTGACTAAGCGTTTGCTGGAAAAAAAATCAATATGTAAGCAATTTATTCATGAAAATGTCTCCTTCTACAAGAAATAGAAACTAACAATAGAGAGTCCAGTGTACACCTAGGAATTGCAAAATCTGGAAGGAAGGCTTATCTACTGTAAAGCAGCACATGGTTTATAACAGTGCCAGCGGGCCAAACAGCGTTGTACAATGTTAACTTTTTGCATGTTTGGATAGAGCAACCTATCCAAGTGTTTACCAGCACTGCATTTTACATAATGATGCTGAATTAAAGGTAAAAGGTGTTAAGCCAGTTTGATATGGGGCTCAAGGATTAGTCAAGGTGGCATGGGGTAGAGAACAAGCACCTCTACCTGAGGAAGGCAGATTAATAAAGAATGGAAAATCCAGCAGAGTTTCCTTCCATCCATACTGAGCAAAAACCCAGTATGGTGCTAGAAGGTGGAGTTGTTTGACATGATATTTGACATTGTGAGCAGTACAAAAATAAGGATAATTACAGCATCCAGATTTCTATGAAGTGTGAAGAGATTAAGTTTGTAGATGTTTGTTATGAGCCCCTAAACAGAGTGATTGAAATATTTTGCAGAATCAAATACAATGCTGTTTTTCAGTTGGTGATAATTTCACTTTCTTTCCTTCAAAATGCATTTGTGTAGATGTATGTAAGTAGATGCTTATAAGACATATGGCAGAACAAAGCAGGTCCAGCTCACTAATTCAGCATCTGCATTCTGCAGTAGATAAAACTATTTTTCAGAAATCTTTCTGTTTAAATAAGTCCTTTCAACTGTCTTTACTTGAAACCAGCCATGAAATTGTTTTTCCTCCCAGTCCTATGAAAACCTGGGACAAATTATAACCTTTCCAGCCCTTCTCCCTTTGGCAAAAAATGGAAAAAGTTTTCAATATATTTTCATTTTACCGAAGACCATTATCTCTCTTGGCCAGACGTTGGCTAATAAGTTTAGCCTTTGCTGTGCTTTTCAGTTGCTTATAAGAAGCCATGAGTGTGCTGTCTCTAATATTTATAACTAATATACTTTTAATCTCCCAATTCCTCTTCCCTCAGTGCTGCAGCTCATGTGTGACAACCCCACACATATTTCGAGTCCTGTTTTCAAGATCTCGAACCAGTCCTTTCTTTGCTTCTTTTGGAAACAAAAGGCCTTTTTTGGAATCTGGGAGAAGTACTTGCTCCAAGTCTCTCACCATCAGGTGCATTGTATCCAGATATTGCTGAATCTGTTCTTTCATTTCATTTTATACTGGTGGTAATAACAATTTGTAATAGCCATTATTGCACTTAAAGGAGGTTGTTGCTATTTTCAGGGTAAAAGATGGACACGATCTATATGCAGGTGCTTCCATGGCAGTGTGTGTGATATAATAAAAGTTTATGAAACACTGTGTGCAATACTGAGGTTATTGGAAGAAGCCCCTTGTGCTGGGAGATTTTTCATGCTGTTGAAGTGATTCAAGAATAGTTGCAAACTTGTGTTAGTGTGGGTTGTCAACTCCAGATTGGAAAAGCTATGTATAGAGGAGGTATCTCTCCAAGACTGTTGTTTTGATCCTTCCATGCCTTGTGTCTTGATAATTTATGTACATGGCAAGCGGAGTTTCCCAGACATGCTGCAGACCTTGGATCTGAGGACCAGACCAGAGAAGTCGAGACTATAAAGTCCTTGGAAAACACAAGACTGCAAAGAGGATAAATAGACTAGCTGATGTTGAACTTTTTTGCTTAAGAAAACAGATGTGTAGGAGGCCATGATCATTTGCTTGAAAATAAGGATATGGGGTGGGGGACCATGGTCTTTTGCATGACCTGAATTCTGGACAACAGGTAACAAGAGAATTCATGGGGGATTCCTTCCCTCTTTGGGCATCCAGACGCATCAAGCAGCAATCCATCTCTTAGTTTCTCACTTCTTTGCTCCCTATCAATTTTATTAAAATATGTGGGAGCTACTCAATTTCCTGTTCTCAGACCTTATGGAAATCCATCTTTTTATCCCTCTTTTCATTTGCGTGCCTCTGTGGAGGTGCACACGCCTGCACATCTGTATTTGTGTGTGCTGGTCGCGACACTCAGTCGTAAAGAATGCGTGACAGCCGTGACCATGGAGCTGTGACACGGCTGTGTGGTGTGAAATGGGGCTGGGAAGGGAGGGGAGAGACTGATGGTACACATCGAATGTACAGTCATTCCCTCCTTTCCCTGTCTGAAAGGCTTCCAAATCTCATATATTCACAGGCAGACCCCAGCCAAAGCCCGCAGCTGTCATGCATTTTCAACAGATTCCACAGGGCCTAGATGAGGTTTGAAGACATTCCTTTGCTCTTACACATTAGCTAAAAGGAATTACCGTAACATCTGATATTGTGGAAGTGGGAAATCTGCCATCCTGACCTTGCCCAAAGCATTCCGGAACTGGGGGTCTGAGGATTTATTATCTCAGATGGCCTCCAAAGGTCGTCGAGGGCCCATCTAGCGGTGCTGCAGCCCAGCACAGACAACCAATGTGCTATTCATTTGGAGGGACTGTGCTGGGGCTTCTATAATTTTTTTTTTCCGTATGGCTGAAATAATGGGCAGACACATGTTACTGCTGCTCTCTGGATCTTTGTCATAGGAAAAGCATGTTCCATTGGAGCAATTCCCAGCTGTCAGTAATGTGCTGAAACACCACAGCCAATCATCAGAGGAGAGGCCAAATAAACAGGATGTTCACAATGTGTATGATTGCATGAGTGTGTAACAAACTTTCTGCACATTTCACAGTCTCCTAATGAGATTGACATGCATTGCTTAATCTGCATCTGCCTGTTTGGGGAAGAAACACATCAACACCATGGAGACCATGTGTAAGAAATCTCCATTTCTCAGCTCTGTGGCTGTTGATGTGATAGGACAGAATCTGGTACTGAGCTGGAAGTGAGCAGTGTTTCAGAGATACTGATTTAGCTTCTGGGAAGTGCCCTACAGTCAGCCAAGTGCAGTTTGGTGAGTGTTCGTGTAATCAGAGCTGTTTTTATAGCAACAGATGACAAAAGTGCCTGAGGATGATGCACAGAGCTAATTTTTAAGGGAATATCTGAGGCGTCATTTGTTTTCTCTTTGTTTTGATTTCAGAATTTATTTTGATTGCTTTGTGCGTTTAAAAAAAAAATCTGTGAGCAGAGCAAACCAACAAAGGAAAGAATGTTTACAGAAATCTATAATTACATAATGGAAAAGCAAAAGCCATTGTGTCTTTAATTTGAAACCAGGACAGTATAATTAGAATAGCAAATATAAAAAGGAAGTCGATGTCCTCACCCTCCAAAGCATGCATTTTTCCAGCAGTCAATGTTCTCATCCCCAAAAGCACACGCTTTTTTGAGCAGAGTGGATGTGAATGCACATTAACTATCTAGCTGCACAATTACTGAGGCGAAAGACACAGACAGTTTATCCCACAGCTGGACAATGCCAACTTCTTCCTTAATCCCTCTTCTCCCTTCTGCTAGGTCTTTTCATGGTTCATGGCTTATAATGTCCTGAAAATTTTGTTCCTGTGAGATTTCTATGGGTGACATTCAAATGGCAGTTACTTACCTGAAAAAAATACATCTTAAAAGAGATAAAGGCAAAGCAAAGCAGAAATACAAGTCTGATAACCTCCATTATATGTGAAAGCATGTCTGGAATAGCTCTGATGTGCTCTATCACAGTACTCAAACTGTTGTTAGCTTTTCAGTCTTATGGGATGATGCATCAGGTACACTTATTTCAAATACATCCACCACAATTTCACACAGGCTATTTGCTCATATAAGCTCCAGACAAGGAAGTTAATGCTCAAATGTCTTTGCAAGAAGGTGCTGTAGAAGGTGTTTCAAAAGCTGCCAGTGTTTGATGGTGATAGTGGTGAATTAATTTACTGTAATGGGATGGGTCACAAGGTAGGAATAAATACATGTAGAGGATGTCCTTGACTGGCTATATCTAGTCAGGCTCTGGAGAACTGGCCACTTTGTGTTGCATGAGAGTGAGGAAAGTGATCAAGAAATTAAAATTACACTTTTCAAGATAATGGTGTTCTAGACATGACTTTATCTTAATAGCTTTACCATTATCTTTCAGTTTATCTTGGCATTTAGGACATGCAAAACTGTACCCTCATTTCTTTCGGAAAATCTTCAAAAAATGGGCAGGTGATAGTACAAAAAACTGATAGATTACTTACAGGGTATGTATTTAGCATTTCTATCATGCAGGAATGCTGCTTCCCAGGGGTGCTTCTGAGGAAGAACCCTTTTACTAACAAGAAATATCATGAGATATCAAACAATTTGGGGGAAAGAGGAGGGAGTGAGTTA
Source organism: Brachypodius melanocephalos (assembly GCA_013398615.1). Classification (NCBI taxonomy): domain Eukaryota; kingdom Metazoa; phylum Chordata; class Aves; order Passeriformes; family Pycnonotidae; genus Brachypodius; species Brachypodius melanocephalos. The sequence continues at coordinate 1,716,436 of VZSR01001831.1, read as the reverse complement.
TTGGCAGTTCTAGCCCAAGCCTCTGGGAAGATATAGGAAAAGGTGACTTCTGCGTAGATTCTTAGGTTATGCCTGTTCTGGAAATGTAAGTGTTGCAGCAGCAAAAATTTAGGCAATAGGAGTCAACAAACTCCTAATATAAGAAAGAACAGGAAAAAAGTCTGTGATGTATCTATCAAGATGCCAAAATTGCAAGTAAGCATAAAGTCAGAAGTAATTCTTGGTTCATGGGGTTGGAGGAGAGGCTGGGAAGAGGTGTGTTGCCAACGCTGACTATACTTGAAACAGATCTGACGTAGTTTGTTTGAAGAAGGCTCTTTGTCTCTGTGCCTATGGTTTCCCAGCACAACCTAGAGCATTCGCGGGTTTCACAGGAATGGAATTTACGGGAATCCCTTGTTGTGGCTGAGTTGCGTGTAAAAGGTGAGAAATGGAGGGATGTGGTTATATTCCAGGACAAGTCTTGTCTGATGGGACATCTAGAGCTTGGAAATGGAAACTGAAGAGACTGTGTAGCAATTATCATGAATTTCTTTCTGTTGGGCCTAAACCTGACCCAAACTGTTATTTTCTTAAACTGCCTTGTGGTTCTACTTCTTAATTTTATAACCCAGTCACATCTTTCATATTTAGAGTGCTATCCTAGCTCTCAAACACGAAGAATATTAAGAACGTCTCTTCATATTTGTATCCCGCTCCATTATGTCCAATTATTTTTTGATTTTTTTTTGCCTGTGAGTTAAGAGTAGAGGTCTAGAGAATGCCTCGTATCTGTTCAGGTACCCTGGAAAGGAAAGTACTTAGAAACTCTGTCTGAACCTACTTCTAAGCTGTATAATGAATACTAATGTAGCATGCAGGATTTTGTTTTCCTAGCTTGATTAAATTGTGAGATGCTAAATGTATGGATTTTGGTACAGGCATAAATAAATCAGGATAAATCTACTACAGTGTTCTAAGTTTATATGCAGATTATAAAATTAAACCATTACAATGCTGTCACTTTGATTTATTTAATCTGACCTGAGACATTTATTAGCCAGGACATTCTAGACCTCTTATAAAGCTACTCTCATGAGAATTAAATGTTTCCACTAAGTTAAGCTACTTCAATATTGACATTCTTCCCTAGAATCAAAAAAAGCATGGCTAGGATTTCCATAGAAAAACAATTCTTTCAGGAGGTTTTTCTCTTTGTTTTGTTTACTGCCATTATTGCAAACTAGATCAGACTCTATTTGATCTCTTTAGCTTCTGAAACTATATTTTGTTGTACTTCCCAAGAGCTTACTCAGCAATGCCAATACATTATGGAATCAATGTGGAACAGGAAGAAGACAAGCAGGAAGCTTTAAGTGTCTAATACAAATGCATTTCTATGACTTTATAATGGCTTGAGCAGATGTGATGTTGTTTTTTCATCTAGGTGTATGCAGTTATTAATATTTTATGATATTTCCTGAGCAGAGTTGCTGCTGCTGTTGCCTGCCAGTCCCTCTTGTTTATTGCACATTTTCAAAATGAGTAGTGACCCTCATCCATGTAACAAACAACTTGTTTCTCTTTCAAAATGAACTGTATTTTTAAAAAAAACCTTCTTAGCCTTGCTGTTTGACTGTGTAACCACATGTATTTGGAAAGTTACCCATAAGGTTTTGGTAGTGAATGCATTGATTCACTTTAGTTTTAGACCTAAATAAAAATGATGAGAGTCTGAGATTTAAAAAGTTTAAGTTACTTATCTCCTGTTGCTCAGCTTGTTCAAAAGGGGAGCAGAGATAAAGTCTGGTGGTTTAGCAGATAGATGAGAAACAGAGAGGAATTCCTGTAGAGAAAAATGCAACTCGTCTCTGATTCTCATTGCCAGTCTGGTCCCTCTATATTTGTTCAACATCTCTTCCTCACAAGCTGAAGAGCTTTGGGAAAGACTTTTATCAGAACAAATGGAGAAAGAATGGCCTCCCCAGAACATGTTGCCTGAGAGGATAAGCTGGGCACATCTACTCAATTCTATACCATTCCAGGAGCCTCAGGAAATGGTGGTGTATTGATGTCTCCCCGATTTAAGGCCTGTGGCGCAGTTTTTGGCCTCCAGAGAGCTTGATGGAGGATTCTGGAGTGAAATTCAATGTCAGAAAGTCTCACAAGATGATCTAATGGGAGAAATCATCAATGAATGACCTACTGGTTCTCACCAACTTTAAGAAGATGCTGTGTGTTCAGCAGCAAGGTTATAGCTGAACAGTGAGGAAAAAATCCTAACTGGATACGAAATTTAGAAAAAGAGATGAAATAAAGTACCAGGAAAAGAGCAGAAAAATTTTCATGGTCTTTGTTACACAGGCAAGGGTGAGGATAAGGAAGGCAAACCCCAATCTCTAGGGGGGTTTTGCTTATTTTCTGAATGGAATGTTTGTACAATGTATAGATACAGAGTGAGATGTTGTCAATGAGGGAAAGTAGAGGAAATACAAGAAAAGAACAAGGCTGCCTGTGCCACAGGTGAAGAGAGAAACAAAATTAAGCCCATTTATTAGGCAGCTGTCTCCTTACCCCTGGTCTCTTTTGCTTTTAGAAATTACTGGGTGACAATTTATTCTTTTGTATGTCTGTACTTTTGCATGGGTGAATGAAGATTTGAGCAAGGCCAGTTCGGGAGAAATTTCAGTGAGTAGTTTTTAGAGAAGGCTTCTCTTCAGAAAACCTTTAAATAAAGTAAAATTCACCCTGTTAGTGCAGAGACAAGAAGAAATGATCAAAGATTAAGGAAATGAGAAAATGGGCAGATTTTGAAATGCTTTTGCAATGCCTCCCAGAGGAACATATGGTGTAGCCTTACAATTTGGAGACGTTTTGCTAATATGAATTTTTATCCTTTAGTTGTCTTTTGTACCTAATTATTTACTCATTTGTTAATAAAACGAGTTAAGAATCTTAGGCAAAACCCACTATTTAAAATGCAAACAACCTTCTGTACTGATTTTATTTAGGGAGTTAACAAATTCTATGAATAGAAGGGCCAGACAAACCACTGTAAAATTTCTATTCCATTCCTTTGGAAAATCCTCCCCTTTGCCCTCCCATTCCTAACCACAACCACACATATATCTGCTATTTTGAGGAATGCCAACATTGTTCTCAGTTGTATTTTCCTTGCAATTTTGGTGAGTATAAATTGAATTCTTCATCCTCTGCTCTGGTTCATATTTTTAAACCTAAATCAAACTCATATGGCAATCTCCAATTGACTAATGCATGCCATAGAAACTTAAGCAACAAGATCGTGAACCATATACTGAGAATGACATAATACTTGATAAAACACCAAATATTTACCAAGTTAAAGCCAGTGACAATCAGTGTCAGTGGCAGCAACAGAACTGAGAAAGGCAGTAAACATCAGCTTACTTAGCTCATTTTGACAGGGAAACAATTTTTTCAATCTAAAAATCTTTAGTGCTGTAAATATACAAAGTATGTTATTTGTTTATGATAAGTTGTTAATGACAAACAGACCTAAAGCTGCCAGTAATCATAAGCTGCCATATCTCCACTGAAATTCATATAGCTCTTCTGATTTTCATCAATTAAACATCTGTTCCCAAACCTAACAATGAGCAATAGTGCTGGCGCGAGCCAACTGGTTTTTTTACAATCCACACGGAACTGCAGGGTCTACTTTTATGTGACCCTGGCTGTTGGGACATCCACTACTTTAGCATTCCCAAAACAAGGAGAACCCTTCCCAGTGAATGTGAAATGCATGTGTTGAACTCTTTCCTTCCTCATCAGCTCGATCATATCCCCTCCCTCTCTCATGTGTCCCTGCAGGCTCCTCACCTGGTGCTGCATCAGGTGTGAGCAGCTTGCCACCACTTCCACAGCCTTGAGTGCAAGAACAGCTTGCCCTCTTAGCTCTCCTCCCACAGCAGACTTCCTGTTCCCAGTCCTCCCCGTCTGCTCCTCCAGTATTCCCAAATCCATCTGCTTCTCATATTATGAGCACTTTTTTTAATGCTGTCTCTGATGAAGAGAGCAGGCTGCCTTAGTTTGTGAGACTCTTGCTTTATATGTTTATACTTGAGCCTTTTGAGGCTTCTGTTTCATTTGTGCTTTAAAATAACCTTTTCTTTTTTAAATTCCGTTTTGTCCATTTCACCTGAAAAAGATAGGCCCATAAGGCAGGTATGCTGCTTTCCTGAAAGTTTAAAAAACATCGGTCACCTGACAGTGATAGGGAAAATATCTTCATGGTGGTAAGAAGAAAAGGCTGAAAATATCCTCATAAATGAACTGTGAGATGGTACTTAAATGATCTTAAGAATTTTTGAATTCAAAGCTCTTTCATCCTTATTTAGTCATTGAAGACACAATCTTAAGTGCAGCTAGCCCTCTTGTGAAGGTGGTGTTTGGATATTCCTGTGGTACTGACCTGTTCCACAGTGTATCCTGCAGATCCTCTGGGAAGTGGTGTGGTCTGTGGTGGGAACTAGCACAGCCATTTGCCCAACTAAGAAATTCCCTTTATAGAAAAGAACACAGGAACTGCCTTAAAAAGGGATCTTTTGGAAGAAAAGAGGCCAGACTTTTACCAGAGACAATGAACTCCTATTTAGAAGGCCTTTTTTTTCCCCTAGAAGATTTAAAAAAAAAAAATTAACCGATATTTGGCTTTTATGTATCTGGTGCCTGCCCAGTGTGAGTTAAGAGAAAGTTGAATCTAAACATTAAATAGATGTTGGATCTTGAAATCCAGTTCCTTGCTAAATTTAAGTGTTGCTTAGTGTCTGTATTTTTTCTTCATGAAGATGTTTGCACACCATGATCCTTCTCCAGTATTCTCACTTAAAAGGAATGAAAAGAGATCTTCAAATGTATCTCATCTCATGATACGGATTTTTGCAAACTCTCATTTTTATTGCTTCTTTCACCTTAGGTATTTCAGTTTTTCAATCTTCTTCTTAGAAAGTGAAAATCAGATTTATGAACGAACGTTCCTTAGAGGTTTAATCGGCTTCAGTCTAGAGGTTAAAACACATTTCTGCTCAATACTCCCTTTTAAATGTATTTTAGGTTTCTTAAGAGAAATGAAAGTTGGAGATGAAACTCAATTTAAATCACGTAGACACTCTGACAAATAAATCCTTTCCTATTGCTGCTTTTAAAGGCCCTATCTCTAACTGTATTTGTCTATAGTGATGTCTACACGTGTGTCTGTGCAAGCACATCACCCATGAAAATGCTGAATTGCACTGGGGTTAGTACCAATTTGTCAGGGCCCCTGCCAGCGAACTTCCATTCAGTGATTATTCCTCATGTTAAGGTTGATCTTACTCCATTGATATGTGTCTCACTGATATTGAATAGTGGTAAACAGATCAGAAGTGCATGTCTTACAGAGGTCTCAGATTATTGCATCTACGCAGTTGCTTCCACTAGTGAAATGTGTGATCTCAAAAGGTTGAATGGGATATCTGACAGGATCTGCTCTTCATAAAACCATGCTGACTGGCAGTAATTATCTTCCTATTTCCCAGTTCTTTAGCAACTCAATCCCCCTTTGGTGTTCCAGTGTTTTACCAAAAATAGATGTCACTAATCAGCCTGCAATTACTTGTGTCATCCATCTTGCCCTTTGTGGGAACTGGCAAGTTGTCAGCATTCTTCCAATCTTCTTGAATTTCTTCATTATTAAAAGATATATTAAAAATACACCTCACCAAGCCAGATATATATTCAGCAGCTCTTCTAGGAAGAGCTTACCTTGTGTCTCTTACCTTGGCCAGTAGTTTTTAAAGTGTTTATAGCTAGCTTATACTAATTAGCACCTTCCATGACCATGAACTTCATCCAGTATGGATTTTTATGGATCACAGTCTGATATTTTTCCAGAAGCTGTGTATTTAAATATTTCCATTTGTTTGTTATCTTAATTTTGACCCAGCTGGCTGTTTAATTAAGTTACTGTCTTTCTTTAGATATGGTTTTATGGTCTTTTCTCAAATGACAAACATCTTCACAAGTAATTGAATTAACTTACTTTTTTGCTTTGTAGCTTTTCCTTCCAATCACTTTAGCTTACTTTTTTCCTCTGGGAAAGGAGATGGTTTGAAGCAATATGTTTGGAAAACCAAGTGTGTTACCCTAAACAAGCTATTTTTCACCAATTTTTAAACATATTCAGACCATTGGAGTGGTGACAGTACTTGTTGAGAAGAAAAAACATCTATTTTTAAAAAGTTTAAAGTTTAAGTCAGTGTTAATCTGGGGCTGGTGGAATTGGGGATAGTGGTTTAAGTGTGAAATAAGCAGATCAAGAATTTTTCACGAGCAGTCTTAAAAGGGTAGTATTGTAACATTTTCCATGACTTTCAAAAGGCAGAAAATATTGTTTTCAAGAGCGCTTTGTGCAGTAGCCCACATTTTGTATCTGGCTTATTTTAGTGGGGTTGTTTTCAGAGATGAATGCCTATCATGGCATTAATGAGTTTTTATAATAATAATAACAACTCTTGTTTGTAGTGCTACTGCACATCTGTGGGTGACAGTAAATCCTTATGTCTTCATCTGCCTTCAACATTAATATGAGATACAAACAAATGATTGTTTGTAATAAAAATAAATAATTCATTAGATAGCTTCCAGAAGATGTGCAGCTCATTTTGGTTACTGGCTTTGGTTAATGAAATAAAATTGACAAAGGAAAGCCCAGGAAGGATTTATCGTTAAATGAATCTTAGGTATATTTTGTACATCCTTGGAACAACAGATCTTTAGACATTAGCTTTAAATAGATTTACAGGAGTCAAAGGTCATAGTTCCTGAAAACAGAGGAAACTGTGCATAGAGATTGTGTTTATTTTCAGTCTCTTAAAAAAATCAAGTGAAACCATTCAGTGTATAAAGCAGAAGCACTTTGTTATGAGTAGCAGAACCAAGGACTGTGGATATTTTCATCTCCCTGGTTACCATGTGTAACAAAAACAGATGCAGAAAAAGTTGTGGCTTTTTTTTTTTTTTTTTTTTTTTTGGTCATCACTACTTGCTATAACAGGGTTTTAAAAAAATATATATGTATATCTGTCTATCTATCTATCTATCTATTGCAGTTTGTGTAAATAAATGCAGTAATTCTCTGGGAACATCTGCTCATGGAACAGGTATCCACAGAAAACCCCACAGCAGTTTGGAAGAGGAGGCAATATGCAGTGGCCTCTGAGGAGGGAATCTGGTAATAGATCTGTACCACCTTCCTGAATGAGTGACATCTTTAATTACATGGTTTTACTGCAGGATAGACAAAGATAGATTTACAGGAGAGATGAAAACCCAGCACTGGGTTGTTTTTCCACAGACTGAATGCCAACAATTTAATTTCAAATAACCCATTTTTAAATTATAAACTGTTTTAAATGAAGATTATTCTCCTGAATTGTTGAGTACCAAATGTCATCCTTATTTAAAGTTGAAGCAGAGAATTATTCAGATCCCCTTTCTGACTAGACTGTTCATAGCTGTGGCCTTCTCTGGACAGGGTGCACAGCAGAGCCTGGGTCACTGTTACTTGCCTGGTGATTGCAGTGTTTTTCCATACAGCACTATCCAGGATCACATTTGTCCTTTCCATTTGTTTTAATCTAAATCGTGATCTCTATACCGAGTACCGTTTTACAGGTGTTTTCCAGCTTTGTTTTTTTGGTTTAACCAGTTCATGCATTTACTGTGGAGAAAAGTTTTTGTGCCTCTTAGGGATCTGCCCTTCATGGTGCAGAATTATAAACTGTTGTTCATCACACTTATGAATCAAACTGAGCATTCTCTTCTTTTCCCTGGTACCCAACAGTGGCTGGTCACGTCATTAACCAGCCATGGGATTGTTGGTGGGCTTTAATCTTATCTTCCCTGGGAATCTTGGAACAGTCTGACGCTTTTATCTGAGAGACTGAGAAACTGAGTCATGTGGCTCCCATTTTGGTGTCAACTACTGTATCTGTGGGTCACAAACTTGTAAAGTAGTGAGTCCTTCCCACCAAACAGTTGCTTTTGGGAGCATAACCTAGGGTACTAATGGATTTATTTGTTTGTGGGGTTCTTATCAGAGTAAGGGCTATGTGCTTAATTACACTGTAAAGCTAAATCACACCAAATCAACAACACTGGTGTTGTTGCTCAGCTTGGTTTGGAATACACTGGTTAGTGGAAGAGTCCGGGTCCTGTGAACACACTGAGTATTATGGAATTGAGGAAGCTGAAATACCTGGAGATTGTAACAGGCAGAGGGGGAAACACAAATGAAAGGAGCAAAAATAGAAAGAGAAATAATCAGAGTGTTCATAATTTCTGTTCCAATAATAGTAGAAACACACAAATTTTCTGATTTTAGATTGGGGAGCACAGAAAAGATCTGTCAAACAAGCCTTCTGAAAGGCTTATGCTTGGCACTTCTGCTGCTTATGCATTTGGAATCATGCAATTTTCTTTCATGGACACGGATAATAATGACTAGAACTCCCACCAAAAAAATCATGCATACTACAACTTCAAGGATAAGTGTTCACAGGTTCTTTGCATGGCCTAATTTTAATCATCCAAGTCAGATGCTGGTGTAGAAGCTTCATTTCCCTGGCTTCCTGGCTATCCAACAGAAAGAAGGAGGTTAACATCACTAACAAAAATGGCCTGTGCTTTCCTGCATTCTTATCTTTCCATCTTTTTGCCAGTGTCTCCTTCCAGCTTCAATTAGGAGAGTTTTTGCACTGTATATCAAACATAATGTCCAGTTGATCTTTAGGATCAAAATCTTTCAGTGCAACTAGGCTTTTAAAATAATATATTCTGAAGCATCTTGCTCTGAATTTTCCTTTTATCTTACTCTCTCTGTCATGCTTCCTGAAGTCATTTACAAGATCTCTGCCCCAAAAGCTGGCTGTAGGGTCCTTTTGGACAGTGGGCTTCCTTAGAGGCACAAATCAGTGCTGTTTGTGCACAGCCAGCAATGTCACACTATTATCTGCCTGAGTCCCCTAAGTTTTTATTGTTGAAGTTATTTTATCGGCAACATAGGTCTCTGGATCAGTCACTGCTGTCCTGTAAGCAGTAGGTCTCCCAGCCACTGGCAATGCTGGCTATTATGTTTTGTGATGAGGAAAAACCTTTGCTTTTGTAACATGCCCACCAGTTCCCAGCTCTTACCAGTTCCTAGGAGTGAGGTCTGTCAGCACTGGAGTAGAGTGAGGGCAGGAGGCAGCTGCTGGGCATTGTGGAGAGTGTTTAAAGCACTGTACAAAGCCAGATTTAGCTGCTCTCTGTCAGACTAAGCTGACCCTATAGGTATATGCAGGGCACATTCATAAAGAACAAAAGGTCAAAGAGTCAAAGATTCAGAATAATCAGCCAACTAAATGAATGGAAAAAAAAAATACTGCTTCCTTTTCCCCCCTTCACTTGGGGATTGGATATTTGCCACCAAGCTTCAGACATAATTAAACCAGGGGCCTTGTTCACAGCAGGTACAGCAGAATACCTTCTTTCATAGCTGCTCCACTACAATAACACTGTTTTTCTTGTACCAGAATGATTATTTTGTTCAAATGCTTCTCTGGGGCATAGCTCTTCCTACACTTTGTGGAGAACCCCATGATCCCAGTACCTTTCTCTTCCTTCCTTCCTTCCAGGCTGTGCTTTTACAAAGGGTGAAGGAGAACCTCCCAGATTAACAAGAAGACTCTGGAAAGCCGTGGTTCCACAAAGTAAATGGGAATGATGTCAAAGGCTGAGTTAATCAGGCTACAGTTTTGCCTTTGGAAGGCAGTGAAAAGTCTGTGAGGTAGAGAGAAATGATACCTGCCTTGTGCCCAAACATGCCCTGTATCATGAGAACAATGAAGATGAGAGTAGCTGTTCCTCTGCAGACAGATTTAATCACTCTCTGTATATAATGTAGCTATTGGATGTCACATTTCCACTTGAATCTGTCTTGCAGAAGACCTCCAAATATGATGAAGTCATGAAATAAGCAAAATGCATAGATGAATATCATAAAAAACAGTCATTCCAAATGATTTTTTTCCCTCTAGTGCAGTTTATCTGTGTCTTATGTGGGAGAGATATGCCATCCTGAAAAAGTCTTGAGGATTTTCTCCAGGAAGTTTCATAAAATTGTGTTTTAGATAAAAAAGTACGTCAGTGTGGATGGTGATGGAAGGGTTACATTTGTACTTCTATTTTATGCACAGACCTTCGGGTCCATTTCCTTACAAAGCTACCTTACAATGCTGCTCTTTTGTGAAAATCAGAGCTAAATTTTGAGGAATCTACTCTGAACTGGCTCAGTTGAGCATAGTAGACTGAAGTATATTTTACTGTTTATAAATCCAGCTGGTTTCCAAATGTTCTGGGGTCTAGTTTAGCCTTCTAATACAATTATGAAAAAGAGGTCAGGCTAAATGTCAGGTGTTGACAAAGTACTGATTGTTTCCACTTTGCAGGCTTCATAAATGTCAAGAGAAAAGAACTCTGCTGTCTTGCCTTATTAGAAAAGAATTCAGTGAATGTAATGCGTCTGAAGAGTATTAGTGTGGCAGCACAGCAAACAGTCTGAGTCTCCTTTCCATATCAGGTAGCCCATGCAGGAATGGATGGATAGACAGGTTTCTCCATTTTGACTTTATGTTGTCTCTCCTAAGCCACTCAGAGAAGTTGGGTATGCGACTGAGGATCTTTTCCATTCTCATTTTTCATTTCAAATTTTAGCCTTTCTTCAGAAGTCGCCTCCTATTTTTGTTTTCTCTCATTATTATTAATTTTCTTTAATTCCTCAAAAGATCAGCTCCAGAACTCCTTTCCCACCTGATTAGAAATATCACCATCCTGCACTCCACTGTTTCTACTAATTCCTACTCATAGTGACAAGTCCTAGTAAGAATATCCCTGATCATCCTTGTCAGTCATTAATAAATCCACCAAGTAAATACTTGGAGATTCAGAACTCTTGATGGTCCTACAGGTAGAAAGATGGATTTTGAAGAAAGTGAAGTACGGTGCAGTAACTGTTCTGGAGAATTTCAATATGTGGTAACAGTGTGATACTTTTGAATTTAACTGAATTGGAGCATTATTTAATCATTCAGAGCCCAAGGGAGGGATAGGAGAGCATTTCTTCAGAGCTGTAGGTGAGGCTCAGAAGGCTACAATAGGATAGTTGCAACTAAATATTATCTCTTGAGTGTTCAGGAAACTGCAGTGGTGAAAAGGACAATAAACCAGAGAACTGTACAAAGAGTTGGAGTGACATATTTTGGCCTCTACCCAGTTCCCAAGTGGTGTTACGTGAGACATTTTGCCTCAAAGATATTCGTATTGGATTGGGATATGGGAATTCTTTGCTTTTGTGGAAAGTAAGTTGGAAGCCAGAAGGGGATATCAAGTGGCTCTAAATGGTTGTGTTTATACAACAGGATGGAATATAATTCTCAGGATTAGCTGAGGACATTTGTAGGTGATAAACTACTAAGTAATAACCCTGACCTGTGAGTGTCACATTCTTTCCCGTCCTGCTTGAAGACAAGTGGAAATTAAAATTACTGCTGAGAATAATTCTGTGATTTTTTGGGAAATCTAGTTTCAACATGGATTATCAGCACACACAGACTGGAGCTGTCCCCTTCAGGTCAGTGCAGACTTTGAGGTGACAGTATTTATAAACAAACATGAGACAGTATTTATAAAACCTCAGTATTTATACATAAGCAAGTTTATCCTGAAAACTATTAATGACAATTTAAAAAGCAGCTTATTTAAAATGAAAATAGTATTGTGATAAAACAGAATGGTTATGGCATTATGAATAAACAAAAAATGCCTCATTTGCCTTCTGAAGTATTCTGCTCAAATTTTGGCCAGAAGGAGAGTAGGAAAAATGCTTTTTGTCTGGCAGAAAGCTGTCTCTGCATTTTACAGATGTACATTTGAGGCAGCTACCAGGGATTGCTCTTCCTGTGTCTATAATAATGTGTTAGTCCTCTGTATGACATGTTTGTGGAGTATGGCACAACAAGAGATGGACAACAGAGTGCTCTCCATCTGGGAAACCAGTGGCTGCCTAGAACATAGGAATTTTTTTTCAGTCCCACTTGGGAGACTACAAAAGGCATTCATTTTAAAAGTAGACCAGGGCAATTACCACTACATTTATGTTAGAGGTTAACATTAGTGTTATTTCCTCTATTGCCTGGTTTTACAGAATGTTATGCCCCACTGCTTTTATTAGATTCAAGCAATGGATGAAATAAGTGTTATTAACCTCTAACACTTGCAGAAATTAGTCTTAAGGAAAACAGAGACAAAGCCAGGCAGTTTTTTTCCCTGGTTGTTGGCTGAGGTACCATAAAACTTTGCAGATTTAATAGCTATTTCATCATGTATCCATGAAATAAAAATGATGTGAAGCAATATAAGAAAACAAAAGTCAGTAAAATGCTTTCAGCTTTTCTTAAATAATTGAAAATTTACATAGAATAGAACAATAGCAGATTTTTACTGAGTATGAGGTCACTTGAATTAAAGAAACACTAATGTGAGCCTCAACAGAAAATATTCACCAACTATATTTTATTGACATCATATTTGGGAGCTGAAAACATTTTCAATGCTTTGCTTTGTGGTTGCACACAGGACCTCAAACCATGTTAGTTTAAACAATTCCGAGACCTGTGTGCATTGGTATAGTCAGTGAATGGCTACAGCATCACCAGAAATAAGAGCTGAAGAGGTTCCCATGCTGTTCAGATTTAGCAGGAGTGCATATCCTGTCATCCTCAGACAGAGAAATTTCCAGAGGATGAAGAAATACAGCTGGATGTCCTAGGATGTGGATTCCTGAGCATACTTCTGAGGCTGCTCAGAAACCTCATATATTTCTGGCCATGGATGCACAGCACTCTCTTCCTGCTCCTCACCTGAATAGTTTAATAGTTTAAATGATGTTTGTTACCACACTGTTCTGAAGTTAATTTGATGAATAATAGAAACGAGGGAAATTGAAGACTGACATGCAGAGGTTGTAAAATTGTGTATAACTGTGGATTGTTCTGAGCCCAGTTGTCCTATGATTTAAAATACAGTATAAAATTGTGAATGCAGTGGTGGATTGGCAAACTTTCCTGAATTTAAACTTAAGTTTTTCAATTTGAACACCTTTAAACTGCAGATAAAACTACATAAAATATTTGTTTGTCTGTTTTAAATTATTTTATTTCTAACGTGTCTTTTTCATGTGGCAGCACAGCCTTTGCCCTCCATCTTTCCCTCCCCAGTCAGGGCTGTTGATTAGGATGTAACTTTAAAACTTTTAGTTATATTCCTCTTTCTTCCACCTGAGTTAAATTTATACCTTAGAACTCTTTGAAATATACCATGTTAGATCAATATACTTAATTTCTTGATAAGGTTTTTGTACAATGATCATTTTTTGTACAGTGAGATAGTGGGGAGGAATTAAATGTTTTTGAGGGGGGACAAAGAAAGTGTTGTTTTAAGGGAACAAGCATTGTCAGGAGGAAGTAGAAATAAGTGAACAGATGTAGTGGAGAGTTTTAATTTATTAAATGCACATACATGCACACCAAAAACTTAATTTCCAGTTACTGGTGTTTTCTTCCAAAAGCTGCTATAATTTGCCTTGCAGAGATATCCCAGTACTCAAAAATGTTGGAAATTGAACTGATGCTCTCATTGATCTTTCCTATCTCTAATTACTACAAGATTATTTTATTTTATTCCATATTGGAGCTTATTAAATGATTGCAACTAATTGCTGGTGATAAAGATGGGTGTCATTGCTTGAAATTTAAAATCTACATTACATCCATGTGGTAAAAAAAGGAAAAAGAAAATAATGCTTTTAAAGATGACATTAAAGGGCTCTGTAAGTCTCTTGTAGTATAATTTCTGTAGGAGTGAGCATGCCCTTGAAACATCACTTCTGTAAATACTTTAATATTGCTGAAGCTCAGACAGAAAATACTGCCATTTTCTAAACATCTGAAATATTCAGTGACCCAACTAATTTACTTTCAGAACATTCAGGCTTTTACTCACTTTTAAAACTATCTCTTCAATGGCTTAATTGAGTATTTTAAGCCAATAAATTACCCTTCAACATTTCTGTCTGGACGCTCAGTCAGTATCCAAAACAAGCTTGTCATTAATGAACACTTTCTCAAACAAAAGAGAGGAAGGCAGCAGATCTGAATTGTGCCCGTTGTTTGGTTCCCTTATTCTAAACACATTAGTACACTGTATTTCCCCACTTATATAGGCTTTTGTACGGTGAGCATGTGACTGTTTAAATGTCCCAGCGGGGCACCCAGAGACTGCAAAAAGAAAAAAAAAAGTAAAAAGAAAAAAGAAAAAAGAAAAAAGAAAAGAAAGAAAAAGAAAATTGTTCGGGACAATTTGCATTAGTTCAAGGGCAATGTTAAGCATTTTACAGCTGGTTTATTGCTATTCTTGTGCTGTTTAAACTGTCTTTCATGTCAAAAGTCCTTTCCTGCTTACAAATCATCAGGAAGAATTGCGGCCACCACGCTGTTCGCCTAAGCTCCTCCAGGGGTTCTGGCCCTTTGATCACAGATATCGTTTGCAATTGAGTTAAAAATAGGGAGCTGCTGAGATAAGCCGAAGCTCTGACAGGAGAGCAGCTTTCCTTTTTCTTCCAGGCTCTCCCTGTGCTCCGGGAACATGTCATCTTGGCCCAGAGGGAGCGGTGTGGTGGCCTCAGGAGATGCGTTTGAAGGAGTCGGGGAGGTCATGAAAGAGCTCGGCCCCTTGCCAGCACAGCCCAGCTTTGAGAGGTCCCTGGGCTCAAAAGCTGGCTTGTAAACTGGAGCCTCACTACACAAAACTAACAAATGTAAGCCTGCCTCCCTCTTTGGGGCAGATTCAACTCAATGCCAAGGTTTTGTCACCTCTCAACTCTCCTGAAGGAGGAGAAAACACTATTAAAAATTGAAGTTCACTTCCTCCGTAATTCCATTAAAATTGTTCAGGAGCCCTGTGCTTATCAAAGTTGATCAAAAATTCTGGTTGACCTTAGATCAAGTTTGAAGTAAGAGGCTCTTTTTTGGGGAAAAATCTCAAGAGCAGTGCATGTGCTTTTCTGCTGTAGATGAAGACAATTTTCCTAAACAGTCTGTATGTGCAACCTGAAAAAGAAAGGACTGCTGCAAGTGAGGTTCATACAACTTCCCTAAAGGAAATCAACTTTTTTTTGTGTGTGTGTGTGTGATTGCCTTTCTAAGTTTGTTTCCTCCTTTTGCAAGCATCCAGGATTCAGATAAAAGAGGTCTTTAATTGAAACTTTTTTGTCCTTAAAAATAGTTCAAATCATATAAGACATAGTCCATGTGGGGACTCCACAGCTCACACACAGATTACCTTTTTAAATATTATTTGTTTGTTTGATTATTTTGCTTAGGAACCTAGGTCATGAACCAAAGGCCTATTGAGCCAGATGTAAAACCAGAAAAAAGAATAATGAAAAAACAATTTCTTCAGGCTTTTGCAACCAACAGTTGAAATACAGGGAGAGGCAGAGCAGCTGTCACAGCACATCAGCAATCTTTGTTTTTAGCAGTCCACACGGCAAAAGAGGTGTTTCAGAAGGGATTTGAATGTGGGTGCAGGAGTAGTTTTACAACCTTTTCTTTTGCAGACCTGAAGCTTGTATTTCATTTCATAGAGAAGAGGGAGACAGAAGATGTATAGAAAAGCACAGTGTTATTACAGCTCTGGTGTTTAAAGGATAGAGGGGGGAAAGATTAGAAGGGAGAAGCAGATTTTAGTAGTTTGGATAGATTTTTTTTAGGAAAAAAAAAACCTCACAAGATCTTAAAGGGCCTTTGTGTCTGGAAGGATTTTTATTTTCCAAATTGTTGTAATGGATGATGTTACTCTTCCCATAAACCGTTTCTTGTTTATAGGAAGGACTTACATAGCCTATCAAATCAGCTGCAGGTATGATTGTGCTTAATTTTGGGCTCAGTTATGCACTGATCAGTAATGTTGTCTGATTAGAAGTAAAAACTGCATGTTCCCATTCTCCAAAATAGATGGGGGTGATGGTAGTTGGGTCCGTGTTTTCTGTGGTACACCGTCACATGGCAGCAGTGATCAGACTTAATTAAATAATTTCATAAGAACATGATATTTTATAAATCCAGGAAATGGTGAAGTTGGAGAGGAAAGTAAATCAGGCTTAAATTTTTTGTGCAGTTGCTCAGCTCTTACAGAGCTGACTCAGTGTAAGATAAAGGGCCAGAAGTTTTACTGCAATTTTTGCATTTGGGAGTATTTTAGTCATATAAATACTACTGGTAGTAAAGAAAATAACTGGAATCTTTGTGGGGGAAAATTGTTTTTTTTCCTTTTTTCCCTCCTTTTTAAAAAAACCTGCAGGAAATATCAGTGATATCTCAGATTCATAGCCACTGTGAAGGACAGTTCTAGAGCTCTGCCTTATTTGTGCTTTATTGCCTTGCAGACTGTTGAATGGACAGAAACTCTTTACAAAATTCATTTTCTCTACCACTTTTTGTCTTTTTAAATTGCCTGATTACTGCTGACCCCAAAACATGCCACTTCTTAAGATAATGCATACTGAAAAAAAATGCGAGTCCATGGTAATAACTTCTAATAATTGTTAGGAAGAAGAAATTCCATGTTTCCAAACAAATTTTTCCAGTGAACAGAACAGAATGTGGTCTGATATATGTGCAAATGTCCCTTGTGAAACTCAGGTGGGAAACTAGTCTGAGAGCCCTGAGAACAGAACTGAGGCAACAACCATTGCAAAGATGACACAGAAACATGTCAAACCTATAATGAATATATAGAGAACAATATTTATTGCTCTTTAACATAAAATGTAATATTGTAAGTGTCCATAACAAGTCACCACAAATGTATATTGTTGGCAATTCATTAGGCTGAGTTATCATATGGCTGATGCTAATTATACAGCTCATTTGCTAATTAGATGTGAGTCCTTCTGGAATTTAAAATTAGGATATTGAAATTGGTATTAGGAGGCCACTTAACTGTGTGATATGAGTCATGGTTGCTTGTTCCTAAGATAAACGTAAGCATAATTTCTCCTCTCCCACTTTAAAAAGCTTTCCTTGAAGTCAGCCTCACTTATAATTTACCGGTTAGTACCAGCACCTCCAGTGGAATGGCTTTACCAGGATTAAAACCACCAGTTCCTAATTGTCTTTTCTTTCATATCTACATTTTTTTTCTTGTTCACTGTTTTTCTTAACTCAGTTTCTAGTGCAGTGCAAAGTTATAGGTAGTGACATCTGTGGCAGAGATGACATTATCTCATTGTAGAAGGGATAGCACAAAAACAATGTTCAGAACTGTTTTAAATTTCTTCATGATGATCTGTGCCTCGGGGAGGGAGGATGAGGGGCGGATAGGAAAAAGAACCTTTGAAGAGAATGGAAAATCCATTTGCACAGATGTCTGGAAAATCGGTTTCCTCTCAAGCTGTCTCAAGACTTTTGAAGAAATCATTATATTACCTTTTAATCCCCTAGTGCCAGCAGTTGCCTGTGTGACCAGACACTGCCAGCAATGGTCTGTGTGTGTCTGTCAGTCTTCCCTTAGTGTCCACATGTTAATTAGATTTGTTCCAAAGGAGAGGCACATTCATGTGCGCATAGACATATGCATTCTTTGATTTTCAACATTTGACAGACATCACAAATTGCAGGTATTAATAGAACCTGTCAAATGGTATGGGCCACAGTTTACTTCCTTTTTGGCACTCAGTGTATCCTGTTCCTATAGTGAGGAAGTCGTACTGCAGAAATATTGGCATCTGCATTGCTTGCAGTTGTCCATTCACCAAGAAACTGGGATACTCAGCTTTCCCATCTTGTTGCAGGAGAGTAGAAACTGAATGCTATTCCAGTATTTTTTGTATTCATGCTATTGTAATGCGGAGGACTGAGATTTAAGGGGGTATTCTAGGTGCACAAGGAATAATCCTGTGTTTTGTACACATGTTTCTATATTAAATTGCTGTCAGCTAGAGGGTTGATAAGATATTTAATGCTCTCAATACTACTATCAATTATCTACAGCTAAATTTTTACCCCTTATTTGCTCAGGTAACTACAGAAGTTGAGAGGTTACTCACCTAAATAACATTTAAAAAACATCCCTCATGGTGTATAAATGATTAATTATTAAACCAGTAAGTTACTAATGTAAGAGTGATATGTAATTATTCTGATATCCCATGTAGACAATAATATCTTTGTAGCCTTAATACTGAGTACGCAAATCCATGCAACTCTTTCAGTAAAAGGGCTTTGCTTTAATTGCTAACAAAATCTGGAAAAGTTCTTGTTGAGGATGTGTCTTCATATAAAATGTTTTATTGGGCACCCTTGGGTAGGAAGTGGTGAGCCAGACTGATTGCTTAAGCCTCAGCCACTGAAATCATAATTGTGTGTGTTGGTGACCCTGAGATTAGGATAAGACAAAGCAAGTCCCTCTGTTTTTAAGGTCATGTTGGTGTTAAGATTTGTTGGAGGAGAGACCATTTTCCCATTGCAAAAATGACATTCCCTCCCAATTTTTTCTTCCCACCTTAATGATCCCTGGATAAGAGTGATGCAGATTCTCTCTGAGTTTTGCTTCCCCTGCCACAGACAAAGATGATGTGCCCGAAGCCAACCACGAAACCTCTCAAAGCCATTTAAATGTGCACTGTCTCAAGGACAAGAGCAGACATGGGATAATTGGCTTTCTCCTGGTAGTAAGTGGAGCTGTGTTAAATGTGGGCCTGAGGGGAACCCCTGTTTTGGGTTGTAGTTTATTATTAGGTGAGGAAATTACTGGACACCTCCAGCTGCCATTAATCAGCCGTGGAGTCTGACTGGAGCCAAGCGAGAGGCCTGTGGGTGGATGCCGCTGAATGGCAGGGAAATACAACGAGACAGAGACAAATGTTTTCCAGTTTAGCAGCACTAAACTCTGCCCTTTCACAGTCCTTAACATGCATGTTCAAATTGATTTAGTCTGTTTACCCCCTCAGCCTAACCATCCATTTCCATTGAAGACTGACAGTTTTATGTGTCGCTACCATGTTATTATGTGTTGCTGTGCTGCCAGTAGCGATAGTGTTTCAGAAGGACTCACTTCCAGACGTAAAGGGAGAAGGGGGGCAGGGAGCCCGAGTCACTTAATTCCTCTTTACAGGGTGCAAAACATGTTGAGCATGACACCCATTCTCTCCCTTTCTCTCATTCTTTTCTCTCTTCCTTTCTTCACCCCCCATCCCCGCTTCCTTTATTTACTTTTTCATTTATTTATTAATTTGAGTCAACATATGCCATGGAAAATCCTTAAATGAACTTGCATGCTTGAGAAAGACATCTGTCAGGTGATGTAAGTGTCTGGCTTATTCCTCTTTCCTGTTTAGTTTACAAACATGCCATTCCTTCAGGGCTCTGGTATGCTGGCGGGGAGGCTGCCAGAGGTGGGTGCTGCTCAGGCAAGGAAAAGCTCAGGTAGGAAACCCAACACCTTCATCTGGCTCCTGGACATGCTTTAGGTCCATCACCACTGCTCTGCTGGGAGGTCAATGTTCTGATGTTGCAAAAAAAGCTGAAATAGTTTATTGTACACATTCCCCAAATGGGCATGTAGGGAGAGTGAAGGGAGGAGTCTGTTTTGCAGTTTTTTGAGACAGAAAACAGCAGTTCATTATCCAAAAGCCTAATTTCAGGGTTTGATTCCACTGACACTTCTTGTGCTGGCTCATGGCTTGTTCTGCAATTTGAGGACTGAGAGTCTGGTGATAAAGGTACAGAGGGAGAGCTAAGATGTGACTCTTTCTCTATTTTGCCAGTTTTATATTGAAATAAAGGAAAAAAAAAGTTTGACTCAAATGCACAAACCAATAAAAAACTCCAAATAGAGAGAAGTGGGTGACAATGAATTTTGAGCATCTCAATGATTACAAGGGCATGTAGTGACAGGACAAGGGGGAATGGATTCAAAATGTATTCAATGGAAAAAGAGTAGGCTTATATTAGATGTTAGGAAGAAATTCTTCCGTGTTGAGGGTGGTGAGACACTGATATAGATTGCTCAGAGAAGTTGTGGATGTCCCATCCCTGGAAGTGGGGCAGCCTGGGATAGTGGAAGATGTCCCTGCCCATGGCAGGGGGTGCAATGAGATGAGTTTTAAGGTCCCTCCAACCCAGGCCATTCTATGATTCTGTGGTCAGGCTTGTTCTCTGGGCTCACTTAGGTCAGTCTTATGAATTCCTGAGTTTGGAGTTTCAGTGCATTCAGGTGAGTTTTCTTTCTTCTACTTTTAATGATATCTTGCCGCTTTTCCAACTTTTTTTTTCCAGATTATGCCTGTTTACTGGTTTTTTTTTTTTCCTTTGTGAGCATATATAAAATATGTTATATTTCTGTGGACTAATTTCATCAAAGGTAGCCTGCAACATCCTCTGATTGAAGGTTGTCCGTCAATAAAGACGATTATTTGGGCTTCCCTTGCATTGCCCAACTTTGTAAACTACTTCAGTAATCATAATCCAGAGTGCTAAATATACAGATTGAAACAAAACAGTTTTATTCACAGAAATCTCCTTCTGGGGTGTTAGAGGACACATGAAAGCAGGTGCTGGAGAGGCAGGTGCTATAAAAAAGATTTTGTTTTGATGGATAAAGACATTCTCCACACAACATTTCTGTACTCTTTTCAGAAATGACATTTTTGCTCTGCTCCCCACTTGCATTATTGCAGGGCCTGTGGTCTAAAGTGGGTTTTCCTGAATATTCTTTGCCTGAGGTCATATTCTGTCCACAAATAACGGACTCTCTGTTTACCAAACCCGGCTGTGTGGCTCTGGAGCAGAACACTGAGGAAGATGAGGATGTGGCCTGTGAAAGTTAAGGCCCTAATGCCATAAACACTGATGGGTAAGGCCAGGAAAAGCTCAGAACTCCAGGGTTTGCCAGCTCCTTTCCCTGTAGTGAAACCCCCATTATTCTCCTCCTCCTTAATGGCTATTTTGATGATAACTTTTTGTGTGCCAGGACAGCCATCAGTCCCTAATCCCTCCTTAAACTGGGCAGGCACAGTCACCAGTCCCTCCCATCTTTTCTGGAGTCTCAACTGAGTAAAGTGAGAGTCTGTGTCCTGTCTCTGCTTCCACTGGAATATTGCCATGATATGCATTGAAAATAATTAGAATATTTTGTTCTTGATGAACATATCTAACACTTAGACTAATTGCTCACATAATTGCCAAACATCATTGTTGTTTCATCATTAAAATTAAAAAAATAGATTATGTATATATACGTGTATATATATATACAGACACACTTCTGTTTTGAAAAAAGTGTCCTGTCTAGTAATATATGAAGAGATCCTGCACTATTTAAAGATAAAAATTGTTCCTGTAAATAACGAAAGATTTATTTTCAATTGGTTTCTAGTCGAAAGGATATGATAATGCTTAATATCCCAGCTGTGGACTCTACAAAAATTTGCCCACATGCTGAGATTTAAGTACATGAACTGAAGAAATGGTACTATAGGAACGGTTTCATCATATTTCATTTAAAAGTTGCCTTTTCTGAAGTGGAAAAGTCAAGCAAAGTGTCATCAACATTTTCCAGCATACCAGCAGAAATGGAATATGTCAAACCCAGTAATTATCATTGTATTTCTAAATGCTCAGTGCCCAGGAAATTTATCAGGGCTTTTCCTTAACTCTCCCATACCTTCAGCTTCGTCCTGAAAACACACAGGTAACTGCTTGCTATCATGTTAGAAATAAGTATCTCTTTATCCAGTGTAAACCTAATTTTTGGTGACTTAGATTAAAAATTCCCTTACTCAGTGAATTTTAAACAGCTGACCTATACATCCTTTTCATTCAGCTGTTTTTCCTTCTGGAGGTACTTAAATAATATCTTGAGGGTGTTTCTTCTTAATGAGGTAATAATACCCATATCCTGGGCTAAATAAACTTGAGGCCAAAGGCCTAGGTGTTTATTAGCAGAGGATGTGGTTATTAAGAAATTTAACAGGAAGTACCCTCGAGTTATTATTTTACTGACATTTCTAATGATTATGCATTTGAGAAATAATTGGTTGAAAAATAATACTTATATTTTTAAGAGGGCAGGTGAAGGAGAAGATAATTTATAGGTCTGCTCTTGGCAAACAAAGATTCTGTCAGTCTGGTACCTTCCCAAGTGGCCAGTGATACCAGAGGGAGGAGGATCTGTGCTGGAGAATCTCTGCTGCCTTGGGCACCTGAGGTCAGCACTAATGCAAGAAAGCCCGTGGAAGTTCTGCTTTTCAATTCAAAGTGTTGGACTGTGCATCCTTTTAGGAGATTGCTGTTATTTGGCAACAATAGAGGTAGCAAAAGCACATGAATTTGTGAAGTTTGCCTGTTGTTAGCTCTAATAAGTGACAATTGGCATCTTAATCCTCTTTAGTAAGGGAGTTTTGCCCCCAAAGGAGCAATAATAATGAGCTTAGTGCTTAGAAAAACTGGTTCTCATCTCTGATCTTAACTGGTTTTGCAGAGATGGGCATTGGGATGGAGACAAAGGCAACTTAAAGAGCATGCCAAGATCCTGTTGTAAGTAAACAGCGGTTTGGAGAAGACTCTGGACTCTCGGTCTGGTGTTCCAGTTGTGTTGCTTCCTCTGCCTCGTAATATCTCCGTCCTGCAAATATTTGTGCTGCATGAGTAGATTCAGAGGCCTTGGCCAGGCTCCTACCAGCGTGGATAATGTTTCATTTACAGTGCTTTCCACTTTGTGTGATGCAAACGCTGGCAGGGTGCAAATGTTCTGATGAGAATGTGCAGACTGCTCCCAAACTCAGAGCTGAGTGCAGATGTAGGTGTTTGTGAGGCTGGCAGATGAGACAGATCAGATTATGCTGTTTAGCTTCACTCATATGAAATCAACTCCCGTATAAAATCCCACCAACTTTACCTTTATTGCTACAGAACAGGGACTTAGTTGATTTAAACTTACAAAAACCCAGAACAACAACAACAAAAAACCCCAAACCCAAAAACCCCATGATTCAGGGAACTGACAAGTCTCCACTTTTCTCAGTAGCAAAGTATTTTCAGGGTAACCAACATCTGTGAGCTGAAAATTTTACCAAGCTTGACACAGTCTATGAAAAATAAAGCAGTGACTGAGCTGTGCTGACAGCTTGTTTAAGTTGAATATAGGATGCAAAGTTCCCCGTGTCAGAACAAAAACAAAACCACAATGGCTACTTATGTTTTGCCTACAACTAACAGAACAAACATCTTAATAGGCAGAGAAGACACAAACAGATGTTCTAATTGCACATCTGTGTGAAACTGATATTTGCTAGTTCCACTGTAGCTTGACCTCTGCACCTTGGGAAGTTGAAGTCCCACAGGATTTGAATGATTTATTGATCTGGATGCAATGAATATTGCAGAAACAAGCTGCATTTCTAGGAAGTTAAGTACATCCTCATTCTGTGTAGCACTAATTCATGTTTGAAGGGAATTCACTCTCTGCTTTAATCAGAGTGGAGATATCAATGTTGCTCACCATATCCTTGAATAAGTGGGAGGAAAGATGAAATAAGCAGAGGATATGATATTGGGCAACAGGATGAATGTGGAAATAAACTGTAGCTAAATATTTGTCTTTAGGCTTCTAAAATGGATTTTGTGAGATGGACCAAAGAAAAGCTGAAGGCAAACCCCCCTTTTCTTAGCAAGCTAAAATACTTCTCATACCCTACACTGAAGATTAATTTTGTTTCACCATTAAATATCCAGAAACTGGAAAAAAACCCTTTCAAAATAAGTATGAAGCTTTTTCATAAGTAAAGATTTATATTGACTCATTTTCATGGCATTTCAGAAATAGCAAATAATGAGTATCAAATTACTTTAGGACCAGCTGTAACATAGAAGACTGTAAAATAATATCCTTACCTCTATACTGGGAAACTGGACATAGTAGGTTTGTATTAATTTTTTTTTTTTTAAATTTTACTTCTTTTAGAATATTTGATTACACTGGTTTTGGTAATTATATCTTTGGCACAGCACTCACTGGCGAGTGGTGCTTTGAGTGTTGTAGCAGTTCCACTGAAGTTAGTATTTCTGTCAAACCTGTGAACACTCCAGTCCCAAGCTCAGTGCTGGTTTTTATCCTTATGTTTTCCACTAAGCTGCCTCTTGTTCCTGCCAACAACAGTTACACTGTGCTGAACTGAAGTACAGCAAGTCTCTGTGTTTTAAAATGCACTAATTTTCTATCCAGCTGTCTGAAATCGGCACAGAGGATTAAACAAATGGCATTACAGCTTGATTAGTTCAACCTGTTTTGTGGGGGTTGTTGGTTTTATTTGGTTTGTGGTTTTTCTTTCAAAAGTGTCAAACAAACCTGAAGTTTCTTTTGCTAAAGGAAAGTGAGATTGAGGAAGGCACCGAGTCCATTACCATATGCTGTGGTAATGCATGTAAAATACAAAGCAAATATACAAAATCAATAAGAAGACTCATATTCATGCATATATAATGTGTATAATTCTCTGTCCAAAGGATGACTCCATTAATGACAGGAGTGTTACATAGCACAGCATATTCTCTTTAATATTATTTTTATATAATTTTTGTACCTCCTTTATATGTCACCATTCCTTATTTTTTTTCCCTCTGGTGCTTTATGGGTTCTGAAGTATTTTGTGGCACACAGAAATGCTTGAATTAAGAGGCAAATCTTTTGTGTGTATTTGCAGTGCTAACATCTGGATTCTAAATTTCTATTTATCTTTTATTAAGGCTGGTATGAGGGCATCATCTTCCAGATGGTTTCAGTTAACTATTTGGTGTACAGCAAGCACATGTCATGCATGCTGTGTATTGTGTCTGTGCATTACCTGGAGCTATTGAAAAACGATGTTTACTGAGGAAATAATTTAAGAGTTCATATATATTATTTTAAAAGTCCAATTTCCCTCTCCTTAGCGGTGATTTATATATAAATGTCAAATTTCAAATATACGACTCCCAAAAAGGCAGCCACAGAACACAGGGCTGTGGTCATAACACAACTCCAGTGTCAGAGAAAAGCTATATTTTAGGGCTTTGATGCCATTGTCATGAAATATGGCTTGATTTTGGTAAGAGCAGGTCCAGGATTACTCAAGACAATTGTACTTTTCACTGTACAACAGTTTAAAAGGCCAACAGCTTTTTTAAATGCACCATTTATTCTGAGCAATGAGATGATCTCTTTGTCTGTAGGTGTGAGGGAAAACAAACAGATACTCTGAGTTTGTGGGACAAAAATGATGTGTACACTGAATTTCATCTCGTGTGGGCATTGACAGTGTGAGGAGCTTGCTGGAAACAGAGTGCAAGTCTTATATTGCTTCGTATTCTTATAGATAATTTTTGCAGCCTAGCAAGGGCAAGGATATTCACTGAAACCTGAGCTAATGAAATGATGGAAATCAGATGCAGTGAAAATCAAGCCTTTTCATCACTTTGGTCAACAAGAGTCTGTAACTGGTCACTAACAGTGACTGGTCACTGACAGCTCTTAAGATCCTCAAAAAATAACAGTAAGATTGATCTTGTAGTAAAAGATACAAGACAACTTATAGGGACAATAAAAAAAATTAAATGTCTTCAATTTATGTAGTCTGGAAAAGGCACAAGAGATAATGTCAACTTTAATTACTGTTTTCTTCTGAACACAGGGAACAGGCCAAAGGGCATGAATGGAAATTAAAGAGAAATGGAAAACAGATGGTAGGAAGCATGCTGCAGAAACTGAAATACAGGCTGCACTGTACATAGTTTACCAAAAAGAAAAGGGGGCTTACAAGTTATTTTGTCACATTTTAAACAACATCATCTTATGATCTGTTTCACAACAACGTGATTACCAAATCAAGGCCCCGTTGATAGTAACTGTTATTGTGTTGCCAGGATTTAAAATTCTTCCTTCTCCAGCTTTTATAAGACATCTCTGAAATATGGGTCAAGCAAAACTGGATGCTGAAAGATAGCTGCATAAATTAATAGCCTGACATCCAAAAGTGCTGGTCACTAAAACCACCATATATTTCAGGGGGATACTGGTTGAATACTTGCCATTTTGGAAAAGGTTGACATTGATTTAAATGCTTCAGCATGGGATTAGAAGCCTAATTTTAGTAAGCGCTTTGAAATAAATCATGTCAATATTTATGATGACATATTGCAAAGTGCTGTTGCTTTGTTTTAGGGGCTTTCATCTGGATAGGAAATCTTTTAGTCCAGGCAGAATTTCTTTCACTTTACAGCAGACTTCTCAAAACTGAAGGAGCTGATTAGGAAATGGTGCTGACATGCAGCAGGGAGGTTTCAAAGTTTAAAATCAGAAAGACTTTGTCACACTTAGTCTTTAACCAAAGACTGGTGAAACACAAAGACCAAGTGGTAGTCCTGGCAATTAATCCTAGAATTCATGCTTGGTTTTGAAATTAATTTTTTCCCCTCCAATCCTGCCCCATGAGGTTTCTGTGTTACTGAACATCATGGCAGTTCTCAGAATGGCCTTTGTAGGAAAATCTGTTTCAAAGGAGAGGGAAAAAAAGGCTGAATGGTTACTAGAAGCATGTTAACATAAGCTCAGTCATCCCTAGGCTTCCAGCACCATGAGGGGAGAAGGTAATGAGGTCATGGGTTGTTTTTTTTAGGTTCTGAAGACTGACTTTGAGAACTGAGGAAAAGTAAATAAAGGATTATTTATTAAATGAAGAAAGGATTACCCATTACAGGATAAATCTTGCTTGCCTTACGTGTACAAACAGTTCTCATTGACTATGAACAAGTCAAATACTTACACAAGGCATTTATGACTTTTATGTAACCTTATAAAACTACATCTATTATTCTATGTCCTGGACGTAAACAGCATGTAGAAATTAGCCAGTTAGGTGTACAGTGTAAAAAAGCAACTTTTATTGCATATCTCTCCAAAGATGAAATTAAACAAGAAAACATCATATCCATATAACCATTAGGCAAATTTATCCAGAAAAATATTCCAGCAGTTAAGCAAGTTTCACTGGAGGGTCTCAATTGCTGTGAGAACAGAGTGACTGGGAACAGGAAAGGAGGAGGTTGTGAAGCATGAAAACATTCGGAAGGTACTTAAATGGAAAGTTTCTCCTCCTCCTGCGCATTCCTCAGAGTGTCTCAGAACACTGGGCAGGGCTAGCCCCGGGACACTCCTTGCTGGATAACGGTAACCTTCATTATGAGATGCTGCAGATTAACTTCAGAGCCATTTTCTTCTGGACCACCAGCCATAGTTACTAAGGCAGATTAACCAGAACATGATTGGTTTCAGCCCCTACCCAGCAGCATGAGCTAAATACCAAGTTACAAAGGGTGCCAGCGCAGTGTTAGCTGCTAACTTGGTGACTGCATGGCATTTGTGTGTCCTGCTCCTGCCTCAGGTTGTCTGGCATCTGTACATGACATGTTTGTATTCAGTGACCACTTGTGCCTCAATATGTGGCACTTGGGGACATGGCTTAGTGCTGGACTTGGCGGTGCTGGGTTAACAGCTGGACTCGATGGTCTGAGAGGTCTTTTCCAACCTACATGATTCCATGTCTGATATTGAGTCATTTGGCTGTTTGTGCAGCCTTTAGCTGATGTTATGCTCTGTTCATTAGATACAAAAACTTTTCTCATCATCTTTCATCCTCATTGATTCAGTTGGAAATCACCCTGCTGTATGTTTCCCATAGTTTATCTCAGGAATGCGTAGATAATGATCTCTCATTAAAAGAGAAGGAAACATTCAGACTTCTATTTTAATTTTATTCGGAGGAACAGCTGAATCCAAAAGGAAGACTTGGATGTTTTCCCCTCTTTCTTTGAAAAGTCAGCTACAGAAATTGAGGAGAGCAGACTTGAATCACCACTGGACAAGCGCTTTCAGTGCTGCTATGAGTAATTCACAGACATTCTTCTCTCTGTGGTGAAATATTTTGAAATCCCTTCTTTTTCAATCTGAATGGCAAATGCCAAAACCTCAGTGTTTTTCGTGAGGAATTCTTGTCTTCTGGCCAGCTCAGTTAGCTTCACAGCAAGAACTGGGAAGTTAAGTCTATGGTAAAGGGAGGGCTTCCACATTCATTGGGAAGCAGGCAGCAGCTGCTTTCACTCATTTGACCTTCTGTAGCACTGAGATATCAGACATTAGAATCATGACACTATACAGAAAGTTATCAAATCAACTAATTCCTTAGGAATTTGACCATTATCTCTAATTTTTCTCTGAGATGATTTAGTTAAGCTTAGACATTCATCATGCAACTTAAGTTCATGCCAGGAAATTTTCACAGCAGCTATCAAGTACTCCATTCTAACATAAAAAAAAAAAAAAAAAAAAAAAAAAAAAAAAAAAAAAAAAAAAAAAAAAAAAAAAAAAAAAAAAAGTTGCATTCTCTCAATTCCATGCTGAAGAGTATTTCCTTTCTTAATCAGAGTACATATTGATATAGTCTAACCTGTCAGCTATAATCCGAATTCTGTCTTCAGCTTGACCTATGCCTGTGTTGTACCTTTTGCTGGTTCTGTTTCACATTAGCTCAATCATAGGGCAGTTTTTATCCAGCTAAAATATTTGACTGGGCTTTTGCTTGTGTCTTGTGCACAACAACTACAGTCCTCCCTTCAGCAGCTCCCCCAGAGTGTGGTTGCCAAGATTCCACTCCTAGAACACAGTTTTGACTACCTCTCCTTTCCCTCAATGCTCTTGTCCTCAGTCTGAAGGGCCTTCCTTCCCCTTCTGCTGGTCAGTCTTGTGATGTCTCCATCCAGGCTATCAATCCCTAGTGACCATCTCATTTTTTCCAACAAACTCAACTATCCAAGGAGAATGGCAATCCCACGTTCTTCTTCAATGCTGTCCTTCAAAGTCCTCCTCATTAATGTGTTACCAGTCCCTCTGTTGGGGAAGGGTGATGATGTGCATGTGACTTCAGGATGGTTTCACCATTTCTTTTGTTCTTTTCTCTGTCCAGATTTCGCTTTTCTCCCACAGATCTTCTTCCTGTGCATAAGTTGGGAGTGAATTAAGAGCTTTGCCATACCCATGCCAATTGAATGTGAATTCAGCCACGACTGAGGATTAGGGGTCTCCTATCAGTAAGCTTTTCTGGAGTCCTGAAATATTCCATGGAAACAAAAAAAGTGTTTTTTACCCTTCAACTCATTACTGACTGTGAGGACTGGATATTCAGCTTGGTACTTCAGGCTATGCAGGTCTGCCTCTCAAGCAGTGCAGGTTATTTGACATGGTTTGAGGCCACAACTTTAGCTGCAATTCAGAACATGAAAACTACTTTCTACCAGGTTCCTGTATTTTTGACTTCCTCACTTGAATTACAATGATTTCTTGTTGTACCTGAGCAGAGTCCACAAACTCTGCAATTTACTGCTTCCTGCAACAGCCTAACACAGTCCCCCATGGGAAGAAAAATAAGTTAAATAGAGAACTTTTTCCTATTAAAGAATTATATTGATCTTGCAGACGCTGAATTGACTTACAGTGTTTTTCCTTAGAGCACTTGGCTGCAGATTCACTTAAGAGTAGATATAAGAGCTCTATAATCTTTCCTCTTAAGGCTATGCATTATAATCTCTGTCAGTCAGTGTCATGCAGTTTTTCTTTTAAAGATGAGATTAAATAATATGAAACAGCTCTTCAATGTTCACTAAATTCTGTGATTTCTCAACTATAACTATCTAATTTCTCTCCAAAATCCGTGGTTTATATGCAGCCTGAATTTCAAGTGCAATGTATAGAAAATATAAATATTTAAATTTGAGATATGATTTACACTGTTCTTTCCTGGAGTGTTTTTCCATGTTTCAAAAACCACAAGAGTGTAGCTCAAGTAGCCTACTCAAGAGAGAAAATTCATCATGCGTCTACTCCAAGGCTTTTGTATTGTTTAAGGGCTAGCTAAGCTGTGGTAAATAATCCACAGACCCTCACAGGAGGCACTGCTGGCTCACATTCCTTCTGGAAGAGCACAGGCTTGCATCTTTTTGTATCCTCCTCCTTCTTTTACCCCTTTTCTCTGAGATGGGAATGAAGAGGTTCTTTCATCTCTGGAGACTTCTGTGATGTTTATTTGACACGGACCTTTATAGTTTGATTTCAGTTTGACTGGGCCCCTCGAGGTTGGTTTCCACATTCTGCTACAATACGTTCTTCCCTGCGGACTGTAATCTGAGTTTCCAAAATGAGGGGGGCTTTTGGTATGTGAAGAGTGAATCTGTCTCTTTTACATCAGGATATACAAAAATATCTATATAGATGTATGTAAAGATATGTAAATGATATGCAAAGAGTATGTGATCACCAGCTGGAACTCAGCCAAGGCACAGGCAGTGATTTTTCTCCCTGGGCACTACCTTGGGCATTATCAGATGTGCATACCAGTGCTAAAGTGATTTTGTACTATTGGCAGTTTTGCCGAAATATACCAAAACCAAATAACCTTTGCCTTCGTTCTGCAGAGTTCCTGTGACTGACAATGACCCTGACAGGCAACTGGTGTTTCCAAAGAAACTGTGTTTAGAGCAAATTGTTTTAACTCCTCTCAGTAAATAAAGAGGGGAAAAAAATATTAATCTCTGATACTGCATTTTACAGGTAATTGATTTTTAAAAATGACTTTTCTTTCTCATTTATGTCCAGGAAGCAATAAACCACCCCCACAGTTCAGTTCAGAAATTCACCACAGAGATATTGCAAGTAGAGAGGAAAAGAGTGAGTATAAAATACTTTTAAAACCAGGCATCACATTTCTCTGCAGTAGTGAATAACCTCAATCATTTTCCCTTCCTTCACCAAGCACAAGGGATATCTCATGAGAATTACACCTCAGCCCTTCAAATGCTGCTGACCCTGTTATACAGCTTAATCAGAGATGAGATTTGTTTGAATGAACTTGTTGCAGGCAGCCACCAGGCATTATTCTGGAAACAGTTTTCCTAAGTCTATCCAATGTTTCCCAGCAATGTCACTAAAATTTTGATGTGTTTTCCTATGGATTTTAGTGGCTGCAGGTGATTATGGGTTACTGTGACATAGCAAATAATTGCAATTTCTTTTTGAGACCAGGTGGAAGTGTTCTTCAGGTTGTGTTGCTTTCAGAAGGAGCCTTTTGCTGGTTAGAAAAATCGATTGGTACTTGCATTACATAAGTTTTGCAGTTTTCTCTGTGGCACCTTATCCAAGTTACTGTGGCAACTGTGGCCTGAGAGCTGTCTGCCTCATGAATGGGCAAATAATGTGAGCATTAAAGAGGGATGTTGGGGTCAGAGGTTGGCTGATATTTGTTTAATTTAGTCCTGGAAAATTCTCAGCAGGGAGTGTTGTCATTTAGGGCACATAAGAATCCTGAAATAGGTTGAATAATTTGAGTCTTACCCTCCTGCATCTAGTGGAGCTTTAGAGTGGTGCATGGGTTTTAAACTGCTTTTTTGATTTCCTAATCCTAAACATCCTAAATCTATTCTTGTGCAATAGTGAAACACAAAGTCCAGGCCCCTCTCATGTAAGATAGGTACTACTGAGTTTCTATTTTTGGATTATAATAAGATAGATTCTGTGGTGCTTAAACATTTCCCTTCACATCCAGTTTATGGGAAAAAAAAAAAAAAGAGAGAGAGAAAGAGAGAGAGAGAGAGAGAGAGAGAAAGAAAGTAAAATATGGTGAAGAGAATGAGATGGCTGGCACAAATCACTGATGGACATGAATGCAGAATGATGTGCTGAGTTTGCAGTGCCAGCTGAAAAGGAAACAGATATTCCTGGATAGAGAGATGGGAATTTCCCAGTGTGCACATAGTGCCAGTGTGTGCCATGAACAGCAGAAGATATTTAATGCACAGAAGGGATTTAATGACTTAATGAACCTGCTGTACTGAATCAGTCAAAACCCAGCAAGTAAAGGTTTTAGAAAAAACATGCTGACTTCTGGCAAGAATCACTTATTTACTGGACTTCACTTATTTTATGGGCCATGATAGATCATTACTTTCACATTATATATGAGGATAATTACTAGAATTTCAGTGAAGTAGCTGCCTCTTTATTTACTGGGAAAAGTTCGTGTTTATGCAGAAAAAACCAGCTCATTTATACACTATTTCCCTCAGAATACCCAAAGCCTGAGAATGTTTTACCCAAGTGCTCTACCTCTTGAAATTTAATTTCACTAATAAATGAACATACCATGAGCTGTAACATTCAGGAGAAGATTAATAATGATAATTGTGAGAAAAAACAGAAGTATTTTAATGTATCATAAAGGTCAGACACAACTAATCTCCAACAACATCTTAGCAGAAGTAAGGCTGCACATAAAAATGGGTTTGAAATTCTGCACATCCTCCCCCTGCATAAGGTGGAATAGATTCCTCATTTCCAGTCGAGCTGGGACAATTTGTAGCATCTGGCAGCTCAGCTATGCACATTTGAAGTGTATAGATTCAGAAGGGAATATTATTTTAAAAGCAAGCAAAGCATTGTTTTCAGAGAAAAGGAAGCAAAAATTATGTATTACAAAAAAGTGGGACATGCCTCCATTTCAGTTTTAGAAACCTGGCCTATATTCCTGAAGTGGTTTGGAACCACAGGCCAACTTCCAAGGGGAACACCCTGCTCCCCATGGGGAAGGATTTATGATTTTATTCAGGATGTATGAAACATGATGATTTTGGCTGGAGTTCAGGAAACAGAGGAGGGGAGCAGAGTCTCCATTCATTTACACCCCTGCCTGTTGTTAGTGAAGTTTTAATGACATTGAACAAAGGCAGAACGTGGGCTGCAGAATGGGAGCTGTGTGCTTTGTAAAAATGGCCAAAAATCAAATTGCTGACCCTTCTGTGAGCCTGAGCTGCTGGTGCTGGCAGAGCTCTGAAAAACAAGGCTGCAGCTGAAAACAGCAGCATATTCTGAGAGCCCCCGTTAGGGACCTTCCTTCCAGACCTTGAGTCCATGTTCTCTCTGACCTACTGAAATGATCTGTCACAATACGGTGTGAACTCAACCTTTGGAAATAGATGAAGCCAGAACTGTTTCCAAAATCCATGGATGTGCAGACAAGTAGCTGTATTCCCGGAATATGCGGGAACTTTTCACCCTCTGAGCTAGCTGCACAAATGGACATCTGTGCATTTTAAGGGAAGCTGCTTGACATGGAATTTTTAAAACCTATGTAAAGTTCACAGTATCCAGTCATTCGAAGGAACTGCTTCTCACTCTTCCTTCTTGCTGATAGTTTAGGGTTATCTAACACATGACAATTTTCCTTTAATGAGAGCAGTGTGTTCAGGGGGAGAATCCTTATCAAATCCTTATCCAAAAGAAGCAGTGCTGAGCCAGATCCCTGGCTTGCATCCACTGCCTTGCACGAGGGAATTCCTCAGTATCCCTGAGCTTCAGGAGCCTGGCCCCTGCAGCACCCTCTTGCTGTGCCTTCCATGGGGGAGCACGCCTGGGATGTAGCTGAGGCCAGCCAGGAGGGAGGCTTAAACCGTCTGTGAACTCTGGCAAGCCCCAGCTGCTGCAGCAGCCCTTGGGAGGTTATTGCAGCTGAAGACAATTTTGAACAATCTGAAGCAGCTCCGAGCTGCTGAGTGGGGTCCCTGCAGGCCCCTGCCTGGGATGGAAAGTCTGGAGGTTCTTGTGGATCCTTGTGGGAGGTGGTGACCAAGTATCTGCACTGAAATGTGCCGTCAGTACCTTCAAAAGAGAGACAAGGACTTGCTGGGTGGGAGCAAGGCCCCTGCCTGTCATCTAAACATATCTGCCTTTTGTAAGCAAGGCAATAACCTGATGAAACACTGGAAGAGCAGATATTGCCTGGGAGGCTGAAAGTGAGAAGGGAACTCATGAGCTGGGTTCCACCTGGGATCCGTGAGAGCCTTGGGGTCATCAACAAAGATGTCTTGACTTGAAACCCTAAACTTTCTTTGGGATGCACCGGAATAGTAAAGTACGGAGTGATTTATTGGCATTTGATGCAGATAGAAGAGCCTCTCTAAAGGGAGACACATTTACTATTGAAATGGGTTTCTTTGTGATGGAAACAAAAATAAAATCCTTGGCTTGTTTCATATCATGATGTAGATTGAAGTCTTCTCCATGACCTTGGAGAGAGGGAGGGCTCATACCCACTGCAGATATATAATGTCAGCTACCATTCGATTTTTCACATAGTATCCAACACATACCTATTATGGGTCTGTGATCAAGGCAAAGTTTCCACAGCCTCAAATTGATCAAAAAGCAGCAGCCAGGCAGAAGCATGCCCCTGAGAAACCAGAACATCACCACTACAAATGTTAGCTACTGCAAATTAAAAATCTGAGACTCTCACTGTGCTAAGCTGCTCATGTCTTTCTGCTTTCTCATGTACTAATATCCCTAAATAAATAAAATATCAAAATGTAATTACAGAGTAGATTCTTGACTTTCCCTCACCTGGAATATACATCCAGCTGCTTTGTTAATATTGCCATTCAGGTACAATTTAAAATCAGCAGAGAAAGTCATTCCAGAACCTGCACCAGAAGGTCACAAACTCCTTTTGAAAGCACTGATACTTCCTTTTGTTCACTCTTATGTATCTGATTACAAATTACTAAATCCTACTGCTATTTGAGAACTTTTAGATTCTAATCAGTACTTTGATGAATGTACAGCACAATAATGCAGGTGAGTGATGTCATCCTTTAAGCACACAGCAGCATGCAGGGACAAAAAAAGTGGGGAAACCATTCAAAAGCTCTGAGACCTTTATGATCTGGGAACTTCCTTTGTAATCCATCCTGACTGTAAATTGTTGCCTAACAACTTGACATTGTTAAAGTGTCTAATTAAACCTTAAAAAAACCCCATGCAAATACAAAATGTTCATCTTAGATTGTGAAGGGTTGCCTTTATGTTGGTAAAATAGAATGAAAATCCGGGATAACAAAATGTTACAGAAGTTGACTTGAATAAATAAGAAGAAAACCTGAGTAAGTTCAACAATACCAGCATTAAAGGTCTTTTCTTTAGGAACTAGGTTACTTCCTAATGCTTTGTGCTACAGCATAAGAGACTGTTTATTTAATGAAAAAAGAGGTAAACATCATAGCCTTTTTTCATGTAATAAAAGAAAAACAATGTAGCCAGGTGTTAAATGATGAGCAAAAAACTCTTAAAAGGCTCTTTTCGTAAAATGTAATGAAACCAAGTGTTTGAAATAAAAATCATAAAAAACTCCATCATCTGTGTAATTTTTCTACTTCAGGTGACATGATCCTGATCTGTTCTTTTAGTCTGTTTAACACACTTGTATTCATATATGAAAATTCCACAGGACTATTCCTGGTTAAACCAACGCTGAAGGATGTGAGGGCAGTGCTATGGATTTAGGAAAGGGAAGAAATGCAGAGATCTGCTTCTGATACCTCTTCAACACCAGCTGGCAAGTGATGATGCCTGTCCTTTCACAGACTTTATAATTCTTTTTCCTGTATGCTTATGTGTTAAGATGTCAATAATCTTTTAATGTGGATTATAAAGGAGGGACTTTGCCTTATTTTAAAACATGTACCAATTAACTAGGATAACTGGGGAGTTTCCTGTAAAAAAACTTTCCTGCCACCACATACTGTATCTGGGTAGTTGTTTGTTATGTGGTGCACTTCTTCAGTGGTGCTGCTACCTGAAAGCATCCACCTCTTAATGACCTTCTTCCTTTTCTCTGCCAGGGACTTCTGGCACTCCCAGCCTTTTAGCCTGGCGAACCTGAAGTAGAAGAAAAAGACTTTTTCCTACATTTTAGGTAATCAATGGTGTTTCTTGGTTGTAAACAGGATTAAATGATCTGGTGATTGAAATAGCATAAAAATACTAAACCACTTCTGCCACCAGAAGTGAACAGACATTTGTTAGTATGAGATCTGATAGTTATTCATTCAGTGCTTATTTTCAGCTCAAGAATTATAAACCAGCTTCCCTGCTCCACTCTTGGAAATTAGGCCTATATATCTTTATTTTCCTATCCCCTTCTTTATGAGTGTATATATACATTTGTACAACTGCCTGTGCTGTTTTATCTGGGAAGCCAGATAAAATTGTACAAATCTAAAGCTTTTCCCTGATGAAAGTAGGTTAGTCTTGCAGTGTCACTTTGATTATGGGAGGGTCCTGTCTTTTCAACACTTAAGCACGTTGTGTGACCACATGATTAACATTCAAAGCTGCTTTAGCAGTGAAAGTCAGTCTCACTTACATACTTTTCCCCCTTGTTGATCTTAATATGGGAAGTCACTATCCTCTAACAGGACAAATTTGTTTCAAAATGAGCTTGAAATGCACACGGGTCATAGCGGCTGTATCAGTTCATATCATACCCCCTCCTTCCTCTTCTTCCATCATCTTTAATACATCTGATGCACTTTAAAACATCCTGGGAATAAGATAAGCTGGAAGAAGTCTCCAATTATTCCAAAAGGGATCAGGGAGTCTGAAACATTGCAAGGGGTCACCTTGAATCTGTGTAAGTATGAGAAAGGCAGGCATGCCAGCCCAGATGGTCTTTCTTTATACTTTTTATGCTATAAAAAGGGACATTACTGTTGCTTGCATGGAAGAGTTTTTATGATCAAGAGCAGAAGAAAAGGATTTAGAATTGTTAATATACTACTTGAGTGCTTAGCCATTTATATTTACAGTAATTGCTTCTGGAAAAAAAAAGTCCTTCTCCTGCCAAGTGTAGGGAAAATAAAGGCTGATTGAATTAAGTCTGGGAACCAGTTTGATTAGAAACTGAAACAAATCTCCTAGGACTTTGGAAACCCAGTTCATTTGTGGCATTCCTTCCATACTTTAATGGGCTCTGATGCCTGATACCGAATGATAAGAAATGCTTGTTTCTGAAAACAGCTGTTGTGGGTTTTGAAGTTTGGAACCGCTTTTTAGAGCTGAATGTAAACCATAAATATGTGGAAATGCAGGAGAGTCAGATTGTTCCTCCAGATAGGACTGGAACCCATGGTCGTTGCTTCAAAAATGTTCACAGAAAAGTAGTAGAATTACACCTTTCACTTTTGGAACGAAAAGCAAGACCACCATTATTCCAGTGAGACTACACAGGGTCTGTAATATGTAATGTGTGCTCTGTGACTTACAGCAGGCACTGAGTGGTACCACAGATCAGCATTTTGGTATTTTTTCTTTTCTGAACTCTACCGTGTGCCATTATGCTGAAATGGTGCTAGTTTTGCTTCAGAATCCGATTAAAAGAAAAACATTTCTGTTCTGTACTCGTGTTAACATTACTCAGGCCTCCAAATGCTTGAAAAATTATGGCCCTGCTTTCTAGCTTTTTCCATCACCCATTAAAATTTGCAAGCGATGCTTGGCTCTTAGTGCCTTGCAGAGTTTGGAGCCCTTCACCTTTAGCATTGTTTCAAGTGCAAACTTGAAAATTGGTTTCTTACAGCAGTTCGTGGGGCACAAGCTGGGAGCTGAGAGCAACAAAATCGTTTGGTCATAGGATGAGCTTCACTCCTGGTGTTTCCAGTCACCACAGTTAAATTAGGTGTGAAGTCCTTGGGCCATCCCTAACATAACCCACAGGCAGAAGGCTTCTGTGTGTCACAATCTCTAAACAAATTCTGTGGTTTTGCACATTTTTAAACAGAAAAATGATTTTTTTCTTTTATTCCTGATTGTAAAGTTGGTATTTTTAAAAAAAAGCTCAGTAGTGACAAATGCATTTCACAGGTAGCTCTGTTTTTGCAGGTAGACCTTCGAAAATGACGAAATTAACAACAATTATCATTTTATATAATGTATAATTATCTATTATTTACTGAATAAAGAGTGAATAGAGGAAGTGAAGATCGTGTCATAACCTGCAGTATGAAGTGCTAGAGAAGAACACTTTTTTATGTGGCTGCATTTTTCATCATTCAGAAATTGTGGGAAAGTGTTTCTAAAATACAGAATAGGCAGACACTGAATTTCAAATTGAATTTCATGGAGCAGGCAACAAAACAATGAATTAACACTGACTTAATTTTAAAAATATTTGAACACCTGTTTTTTGGTATCAACTGATCATAGTAGAGTCTTGTTAAATGAAATTGTTATTGGATTATTTTTATGCCTTTGGCCTGTTTTATACCACGACTGAACAATGAAAATTTAGCCTACACTTTGGAAAAAGGTTTCCACCCACTTTGATGTGCAATGGAATGATATTTGCTAATTTAGCAGCGTTTGCAAAATGCAATTTTTTCAGAGAAAAGTGTGAAAGAATTGTGTGTATAAAGTGTGCAGTTTGCATACACAAATTTTGATCAAATAGAAATAAAAAAATCCCACGTGGTGTAAGCCGGACCTGTAATGCACAGACACTGTATATGTAGTTGAGAAAAAAAATCTTTTTCTAACCTGGCTTCCTTAGAACAATTTCATCCTGTTACACCAGGATGAAACACTGAAATCTGTTCTATTTTCTGCCTTAGCAACACAAAACTTTTACAAAAAAAGAGAGAAAATTGGAAGCTTTTGAATTATAAGCATTTCCAAATCATTAAATATAAGCATATATAATTTATTAACTGTATTCAGGAAGTAGATAGAATAAAAACTTGATGAATTAACACATTCAAATGAAGGTTACATGACATTTACCAAAGATTTTTGTGACACAAATCTGGGGAGCAGATGGGAGGGATGGAGGAGAATGTAGCTGGTATTTCAATACATTCTTGCACATTTTCTGTGGTTTCTGTTTGGTTTGGTTGTGGGTTTGGTGGGACCTGCCATATGGCTACACAGTCACTTGGACTCTATGCCCAGAGCATTCTTGGGTGCACATGATGATTTTATGGCTGTTGGTTAAGACCTGTAGGATACCCCACCTCCCTGAAGAAGCCCAAATCATTTTTAGAGGGTTCTGTGGATGTGAGTTCAGTCTCAGGCTTAAGAAAAAGAAAGGATTCATTTCACTCTGGAGACTGAGGAGGAAGGAGGAGGCTGGGAAAAGGAAGGACAGCAAAGCAATTGAAAGATAGGCAAGAGAAAGTGAGAGAAAGAATCAGGTCTAGAGGGGGGTATGAATGGAGAAAAAAATTGCAGTGAGGCATTGTTTTTCCTTGCTTTAAATAAATACCTCATAAGCAGAGCTGTCAACAGGCAAACAATTATAGCACCAGGCACTTAAGATTACATTAGGGTGCAGAAAAAGCTTTGCTCTCCATGGTTTGTGATATCCTCTGAACCTTCTGGAAGGATAAATAATATAACTTGATGTGACTCATACAGGAAAGCAGATAATCAGTCGTGTGCCATAATGCAAGTGAGAAAAAGACAAAATAGTCAAAGAGTGCTTACACTGTGTTACTTTTATCTTCTGATATTGTTTATCATATTGGTATTATCATTATTATTTGCCAATGTTATCATATCACCTAATGACAAAAATTCCAGGCTTGGAGCCAGGATCCTAGACAAAACATCCTAATGCTTATGGCAGTTTCTTCCCTTCCTGGTTATTAAATTGTTTCTATGAATGGAAATAACGATAACAACGAGAAGAAACGTACACCATGACAGGACCAATTTCCTGCCACACCAGGAGTGATGCACACAACAGCCTCCTGCAGTTGGAACAATGCTCTGGCATGGAGGCACCCTGAGTGAGGACCTGAGGAGTGTGGCTGGAGTGACCTCTGGAATTGTGCTGTTGGCACTGAAATCACAGATGCCGGATTTAGTCCTGCAGGCTGCGACATCTTCCTGCACACTGAAAAATGAAAATGCAGGCAAATAGGTCTGGCAGGGCTGGGAGGTGTTCAGGCTTAGGTTTCAGAATGGTTTTTCTGTGGGGATAACAGTTTCATGGCAAAGTTAAAACCTTCGCATCCATATCTGCATTTTACTGCCTTTTCTCTTCCTGTGTTTTTACTTATTAAATTATGCTAAAGGGTACAGAGCAGACACTTGATGAAAATGGAGTGCCCTGGTTTTTCCAAAAAGTGAATAATAATTAAAAAAACTCCTATCATCTGCAGTTTTATGGAGAGCCTTGATTTATGTATTTTTCTAAACCCCTTTTCTTAATCCTTTTGTAGGCAGACTTGACATTTCCCAGAATTAGCTAACATTATACCAGTAAAAATGTCCCTTGAAAAAGAGAGATACAAGGAACTTTTCTACTGAGGGTTGCATTGAATCATATTTTTTCCATTAGATCATGCTTCTGTGGAGTTCCTAACCTCTCATTGGAAGATTCTGCTGGATCTTGAACTGCAGTGAGTGTCCCTTACATTCATTAGTAGCTTATATTGGAAGCTTATATTGGAGCTTTTCAGCTGTAATTCAACAACATTATTCTTAGGCAGGAAGGTGAAAATTATTTACTGAAGGTAAAATATTTGTTCTGGCCAGAATGCCATTTCTGCCACTAGTACTGATGCATTTTAGATGAAATTTTGGTAGTAGCCTAGTAAGCCTGTGATTACAAACACAGGTGAATTTAATAAAAATTCAGTCCAGTGTCATTTCTTTTGGTGTAAATCCAGAGTATTTTACTGGAACCTATTGCCATCTGACTGAACTTTGTTTCGAGGGGCTGCCAGTGTACACAGCATTTGGTGTTATCAGCCCAGGTATACTTAGGTTTTCTCATCATCATAGAAAACAAGGAAATGTAACCAATCTACTTTATAAGTAATGATGCGACATAAACTTACACATTGTTACTGATGTGACAATTACCTGGTCTAGTAATTATGACCAATGGCAGCAACATCAATAATAACAATTAAAATAATGCAAAGCTGACCTCCTGAAGGAAATGAGTATTTCTGTCCCTTACGTGCAGATAGACTGAATCCAAGAGGTTAAACAGAGTGTCTAGCAATTCCACTCCGAAGTTTCACCTCCCTTTTGAGTGTCCCAGAATTTCCAGTTTTGATCTCCTAAATGGAGGCATTGGAAGTGGGAGTCAGGAGCAGCTGTGGAGGCTTTAAGCATGCTGCACTGACGATGCCGAGCGCTCTAATGCAGACGCTCTGAGCTCAGCTGCCTGGATTTAGCAGCTAAGCCTAAGGGTTCTGGTTTACACTTCTGGATCCGGCCTGTGCTTTTCCATGTCAGAAATTATTTAAACAGCTATTAGGCCTGCAACAAATTGCAGTGGAAAGATCAACAGAGCATGGAGAAGCTCTGTTTACAAGGTACCAGTGACCACTTGCATAACAAACCTGTCAATGATTTATAAAGTGTGCAGACACGGTACCACTGAAAGTCTCACTCAAAACAATTGGTTAGCCATTGCTGCATGTTTTCAGTGATCTCCTCATCTTCCTGGGTGTGCTGGATGGCAGGAAGGCCCCGTCTATCTCTTTAGCACCTGATGATCCTTGTACAACTTTACTGCCCTCTCTGTAAATGAATGTCAGCTTTCCTACAGAAGGACAGGGCTGCCTACAGAAGTACAATGCCTGTTTTATTTGAATGTTCTCTGGGAAACAGTTTAGAG
Organism: Brachypodius melanocephalos; assembly: GCA_013398615.1. Taxonomy (NCBI): domain Eukaryota; kingdom Metazoa; phylum Chordata; class Aves; order Passeriformes; family Pycnonotidae; genus Brachypodius; species Brachypodius melanocephalos. The sequence continues at coordinate 1,674,741 of VZSR01001831.1, read as the reverse complement.
ACCATCCATATCAAATAATTCCTGCTCTACGGTGTTTGTCTCTTGAAGATTTAGGTCAAGAGTTTTGGATCAAAGCCCAGCTGAGACTGCAAACATCATGGGGCCCAGGGAGAGAAGCATTGAATTTCTTGCTTAAAATTGGCTGTTAAATGCAAATGCATCATCCTTTGTGTTATATAAAATCCAAACTGAGTGTTCTGTATTTTCTTCAGGCAGCAAACTGTTGAACAGATTGCACTTCATTTCAAGGTCTTTCAATCAGGCTCCTGATGAATTCATTAAGCTATATATTCATTACAGGTGATGAGAGGTGCATAACCTTTCCGGAAAGGAAGTGGTCTGCTCCATAAATAAATCTAATTTTGTAAATTAAAGATGTGCTAGAATGAAATACCTGGATCCAACAGTGCTGAAACATGAGCAAGGCAATTGTAATGGCAGCTTTGAAAGGAGGCTGCTCACAGTGGATCAGATGAACCTTGTGAAATGTCCTGATGGTCTGAAATTCAGGCTTTGCTGGATCAGGGGAGAAAGTACATTCCTTCTCAGGTTTTCTCTCAGTTGAAGCTTGATCATGGTATTATTGTTAAATTTGTTGGCAGAGGGAATTGCCCATTGGTGCACTTTCTGTAGCAATTGCATGCCAATGGAAAATGTTTTACAGCCATGGCAGTGTTAGAGGATCTCTGTGGTTTTCCTTAATGACTGGACACAATCCAGTCAAAAATATGCTAGGATACAAACGTAGTTTGTGTTTGGGGAAAACCAAACATCCCAGCTAAGTCCTAAGCAAACCCTCCTCAGTGCTGACTGTGAACAAGGTAGGAACCAGGTCAAGTAAAGAGCTAAAATACTGACATCATATGAAAGTTGTAGTGTTTAAAACCTGTAGTTGTTTTACGTTGGAATACCAATACATGATGCAACCAACTTAAATGTTGCCATAATTCAATTTAAGTTGGGACTCTCCCTCCTCACTCTTTCCCAGTAATTCTGTTTTGATCTCATGGAGAAGACTCTGCCCTGGACGAAGCTCTCAGAAGCACTGCAAAGCTACTGTGGACAAAGGGGCTACAGTCAGTCACCAGACACAATGTACTTTTTTACGGTTTAATGCAGACTCAGAATAAGAGCCACATTTTTGGATTTTAGCATGACAAGTCATGTGCACCCACAAATCATACTGCTGTCATCAGGGTCTTAAGAAAACCATCTTTTTTTGAGAAAAAGTAGACTAATGCAGTTAAACAAAGGACATTACAGGAGAAGGAAATCTACAGAAGGGAATTTAGTGTACTACCTATAACTACCATTTAGGATCCCACTTTGCTTCAAATTTTAGACAGTAAGCTGGAAAAAAGTGTAATCTTCCTTCAAGAATGTATTTATTCCTTCAATATAAATATCAGTGTCTTAAAATGCAAGTTTGTCAGTGCATGAATTGTGCTGTTATTGTGCTGCAAGCAAATACTTTGTGCTATTGAAAGAGTTTTCCTTAATAAAATGCAGAGGCTAGAATGTTAAATCTTTTGAAGTTGCTCCTAAACATGTAATATTTAGCTTGAGAAGCAATAGTGAGGAAATGAACATGATAAGAACTCATTCAGTAACAGCCCTAAATTGATTATTTCCTTCCTTATGTAAACTTATCAGTCAGCCCTTTGGGCTCACTTCCGAATACCAGCTCAGCACAAGAGTCTTATCACAAGGAAATGGAATGTAAAAGCCCTGACAATTTTGATAAGGCACGTACTTTGGTTATGATCCTATCTCTCCCCTCCTCCCTTTTAAATAATTCATCTGCACTAAAAGCGGAGATGCCCTCCCTGTAACTTTGGCGTAAATAAAAGTTGATGTTGTTATAGCCAGAATTAACCCTGATTGTTTATCCTGCTGGTTTCTCAGAAGATTCTCAGGAGAAGAGACTAGGAGATATATTGAAAATTTTGAGCAGCTTTGGAAAGGAGCGGCATAGTGGTCTGATAGGTGATATCTGAGTTTTTAGAGACTCTTATGGGTTTTGGATGTAATCTAAAGAATCTCAGTAGAGTGGATACTGTAGAAAACTTAAGAATCTCATTTTTTATTTGCCACTTATTTATTTGCGACCTTTACCCCACCCGTGATGCTGTGGGTCTGACACCTACTTGTGATGGCAGAAGCCAGACTGAATAAAGATCCAACAGCTCACAGTGCAAAAGCCAAACAAGCAAACTTAAAAAAAACCCACTACACAAACACCAAACCACACACTCAAACACACATAAAGCAAAAGAAAAATGACAAGCAAGCTCTACCCAACAGCCACCACAGACTAAAACTTCACAGTTTTACCAGCCAAAAACACCAGCAGAACAGCCCCAAATACAAATTTAACTTCATTCATTTGTCCCAGTAAAGTAATAATTTAAAGGGGTACATAACAAGTTTTGTGGTTCATCGCATGCCAGGACAGCAAAGCCTGATAAAAGCACTCAAATGACAGAACTGTTTTTGTTTGAGATGTGATGACATGCTCCTTAAGCAAATGTTATAGGCAGCAAATCCATGACCCAGTAAAATACACTCCAGACCATCAAAGTAGTTCTACAGCTTGATGAAATCCACTCGTCTCCAGCAAGAATGACTTAAAACTCTTCAGAGGAATAAAAAAAAAAAAAGTGTGGAGGAATTCAGAAAGAATGTTTTTTTAGCAAACAGTGACATACCGAAGTTCAGTGTGACTTTTTCAGTGAAACCAAAACCTAAACTAAACTTACCTGAATAATTTTTTCCACAGAAACTCAAATCTTGAGTAGTTTTATGCAAATTAGGGGAAATCCATGACTGAGGCTGGACCGACAAATAATTTTGATTGGCTGCTTACCCAAACCTCATCTCAGGAATACTTCTCATCCAAACAACATCTCATCATCGTAAATCAACAGGGGTCTTAATCCTGGCAGTGCTGAAATGCATGGCAAAGATACCATTGATCTTAATAGGATTAGGATTTCTCCAGAATTTTCATGAAGCTTCGCACTAGGAAGCCCTTAGACTATTTCACAGGATATCCTAAGTGCTTTATATTGAAAAAAAATGTTGCAATGGCAAGTCTAATTGGTGAAGCAGTGGCAAAAATAAGACTGGAAAAAGTCAAGGAGAACATCCAGAATGTTCTTACAGGCACATGAGCACACAGAGGAAAGGAAGACTTTTTGATGGAAGGTGTGGGATCAGAGTAGATTAATCTATGAACTTTCTTAACTCTGTGCTTTCTATACCATACCAATATGAACACACATGCAGCAGACTGTACCTACTAGAGACAAAATCTTGTTAACATTTCTGGAAAAAAAAAAAAATCAGAATTAGCAGAGATAAGGAAAAAAACTATATATTTGACCAGTGAATGCTAGGCAGCAAAATGAAAAAGCATCTAACTGCCTTGCCTGTCATTTATTTCTTTGGGCCTACAGTAGCAAAGTCCTCAGGGAAAGAAATTACAGTAGCAGATACTATCTTCTTTTACTGCTGTATTTCCTATCTTAAATTAATAGTGCGTAGGATTTTGATTATAATTGATATAATTAATCATGAGTCTGATTTGTTATATAAGTGAGTAAAGAGTACTTTGCTGCTCCATGAAGCCTGTCTTGTTTTATGGAGTTTAGATTAGGGCTTCAAGATATTAGTGAGGCGGACAAATACAACTGCTGAAATTTTCAATCCAACCACCAAACTGATGCTCAGCATGTGGAAGAGCTTGCATTTTCCAGCCATTTCTGCGCAGCTGAGCCTCCTCAGGCTGGGATCTGCCACCCTCACTGAATGGAGTACTATACTGTGAGAAGAGGTGCATGGAAAAATGTTGTGGTCTGCTAAGAGGTGGCAGAACTGGTTATTTATTTAGGTCAAACAGACTCAAGTGCTTGGAGACCTGGGGAGCCGATGTAAGGCACTGGCACGGTATGAAGGAGCTGTGTACAGGAGGAGAGGCGCAGATGGAATAACTGCACACTCTCTGAGCAGGTGTCTTATGATATTTCATGGTGGCCTGGAGACAACCGTGTGGCCAGAGGCTTTCTGATAAAAATATCTCCAGAGTCCCAATGAAAACAAGCCCCACGCAATTTTCCAAAAAACAACCACATAAACTCAGATCCAAACAGAAAATTAAGAAGATTTTTGTATATTGTGCTTAATAGTCGCAAAATTTAGGAAACACATATTGATCACCTATTACCCAGGCCAGTCTTCAGGCTTCTGTATTACTTAGTAAGAGTTGGGGCTGAGTGCAGATCTCAGGTATTTTAAAAGACAAAGTAGTAAATTTTATTGTCTTGAAACTTGCAGGAGCTGCTTAGGGAGCTCAGCTAGTCTGTTTGGGTTAAGTAGAAAGGAATAAAGTCAGGTTGGTTTATTAGCTAACAATAAATATGTTTCCTTCTTTGCCAAAAGGGCTTGTGGCCTATTTTGCCTGTGTGCTTCACATGGCAGCATCAGGCTCTGAAAATAAATCATTATCACATCCTGGGTCCTTCTTCTCAGTGTTGTTCAAAGCCCAGGGACTGGGAGGAAGGATGATTGTCAGATTAGGTGCAGGTTGTCTTGCTTTCCTGAGGACAAGGAAGAAGGTTTGCAGGCAACCTGGAGGGGTTTGTCCCTGGCTTTGTTTCCATGGACATGTAATAGAGGTGAGACAATTGAGACCTGAATCACTGCCTGTATAACTGGTAAAAATAACCTGGTGCAGACCATATGTCTGTCCATCTCAGGTGGCACAATGTGATCAGCCAAAAGATATAATCTACAGTGGTATTAAACTGGCTTCTGGCATTATAGGGTTTTTCAATGTGTTTTTTTTCCATGACCCCACGAGTGATATAACAAAGAACATTGCACACCAATCTGCGAAGCTGCTGTATTTTAAATGTATGTTAAATACATTGTACAGTAGCTGTACCACGGAGCAGCCTCTTACCTCTTTTGTGAGTTAATCTCGTGAATTAGCATTACAACGCAGCCTGAAGAAGCTCCCTCCCCTTCGATTTCCTTTTCTTTTGTAGTGGATCAGTTGTTCACAGGACGCTCTTTGTTTCTGGAACCACGTTTTTGTTTTGCCAAACTTCGTTCCACCCCTGTGTCTAGCAGAGACCTGTTCCAAGTTGTGTTCCACCGGCTGGGAACCGGCACAGGCAGAAGAAATGCTTTTCTTGCAAAACAGTCTCTGCAAGCATTTCATCTGCTCCCCGCCCTACTGAGGAAAGATTTTGTTGGAAACAAGTTGACCTGTATTCACTCTCCTTGAGAAATTTTCCGTAAAAATTCACATTTAAGGAAATGACCCATACACCTAAGTATGTAAAGAGATTTCTCAGAGGTCTTCTGTCACAATCTGTGATACTCCAATGCTACTAATTTGTGCCACTATGGCAATAGACTGATAAAGCAGCATGGATTGTTCTGCATTTAATTGTTCCAAAATACCGAGTCAATTCTGTGAGGTACATTTTGCTTAATTACACCTGATGTAAGAGTTTCCATTCCTTCAGGTGCTGAATTCCCTGCTAGTAGTGGAAACTGCATCCTCCCCTGCAGAACCAATAATCTTTATAACTGCAGTCTACACCCTGTACATTTATTTTGTGGGGTGTTGTTGACTCCTGAGGCTTGTATATCCAAAGGTGACTTTGTCCTGATGCAAATACATTGATATTCCCAGGCTCTGCATTGCCCTGTGCGAATTTCAAGAGGAAAACAAGAAGAAGAAGACCAGGAATATTGGAAATGTTTGTAATAAAGTTGGAAACAAGTCTCACCAAGCCTCAGACAGTTTCTTTGGGGATGAAATGGAAGAAAATGTTTCAAAGGAACTGATTAAGCGTCAGGTGTGATTCAGGCTCATAGAGGAATTTGTTCAGTATGAAACCTTTTGCAGAACACAAATTTTCATCGAGGGCAGAGACATGAATGGATCTAAGATAAAAATACTATTATTTTAAAAAAGAGTGAGTAGCCCCTGTGTCTTATCCTTATGCACCTGTCCTGGTGCCATGTAGATGGTTTCTGAATCACGTCTGTTCTGCACAAAGTGAACATACTTTTTAATTGTCTAAGGGCTTGCTGAGGAATTGGTTTGTTAGGATTACTGCAAATAAAGGAAGATCTCAGTAGTCAGTTACTTCTTTGTCTAAAAGAGGTAATTAAATTTGATGATAGAAGCTGTCGATGTTTAAATATATACAAGTGAATAGGACGTGAGAACAAATGCTGACAAGTGCAGTAAACAGTGCTCTTGACAAGACACAGGGTCGAACTGAACAAATGGCTCATAAAGCTCCTTTAGCAGGAGGACAGTAAAATCCTTCCTCTAAGGTGATTTAGCTTTTTAGTAAGCATTTATATGGAGACAGGGGTCTACCCTGGTGGATGAGTTGCTTGCTTTTGCCAGGCACTGCAGACACTGCTGCAATATAACTTTAGTTTATTATGGCACTAAAACTATTAAACTGTGACCATCTTTTTTTTTTTTTTTTTTTTTTTTTTTTTTTTTTTCCCACTTGAAGTGAGGTTTGTCTCTAACCAAAAGGGGACAGCTATTCTTTTCCCATGCTGTCTATTGTTTTTGATGGGCAGCCATCTCACGCCTTTTAAAAAAGCAAGAGCTCACTTTGTCCTAAATGGCTGCAAGGGAAAATGCAGAGTTAACTGCAGAGGTTGATCAGTAACTCACAACTACGGTAGCTCCACTTAACATACGAGAAAGTTAAAACAGTCACTCCATTCTCTGTCTCATGGATTAGCGTCATCCAGATGCTAAAGGTTAGTGGTGTCCACTTCTCTGGAGGACAAGAGCTGTGGTGGGTGTAGGGAGGTCCCAGGTCAGGAGCCCTCCCATGAGGATTTGAATGATGCCCCAGGTAACAGAGAGCTATGGTGGCTTGCTCCCAGGAGACAGCCACCTCTGTGGGTGGGTGTGGGAGTTGGATATGTGGAAATCCCAGATCTCTTGGAGTCACGTTTACATTCGAGTGGGTGACCATGCTGGACTGGGACAGGGGGCTGTCTCAGCAAAATGCCACCGTCCCTCTGTCTGATGTCCTGGTGTGCTTGTGTCCAGCTCTGGTGCCACTACAGCTCATGGTAAAGGACTGCTCCTGCCTGCTGTGTCCCTTATCCATCAAGTCACCCTCATGACATGGGGTTCCTGAAAAAAGCCTGGTAGGCCTGTGGTGTTGGGTTCACTCATTTATTCCAGTTTAGATGCTTATTCTGGAGAGATGCACAGAAACTCTCATTCCAGCTTGCAAAAGTGTTTTTCAAAGTCGCTCTGAGGTCACAGAGTCCTCTGAATCACTGAGGTCACTAAGACATAACTGAGTGTCTTTGAAAGTCCTTTGAAAATTGCTGCCAGTTTTTTCTCTGACCGGGTCATTATCTGCTTACTGAGAAACAGGAGGTTTTGTAATACACATTTTCTGTCAAACTGAATGTTTGCAACATGGGAGTCCTCATTTGGGCTGGAAACTCATCTTTAAATTCATGAGATGGAGTAGGGAAAAAAGATCTAAGGACACTGACAAATCAACATTTTCAAACCCAGATGTCTGATAGTGTTTGAACCTCGTGGAAGCTTTAGATCAATTCTTCATTGATATTATTCAGCTGTTTCTTCAGACAGAGTATTTGGATGAAATAATCTTTGCCTTTCCACAGCAATCTCTGTGTTGATTAGGAAGGGACGTGCACTCTCTTATAAACAACCTCTGTTACAGGAGCTCTCACTTACCTGCTGCGTTGAAAAGAAAAGAAAAACATATAGGGAGCCATCACAGGCCAGCAGCAGTCCTAAATCAAGGCCAGGGGCTGTGGATCTGGTCCAGGGCGACAGAAATCTGTTGCTGTGTGGAGCCTAATCCAAAGCAGGAGCCTGTCAGTGCTGCTCTCCACAGACATGATGATGCCTCAGCAGAGCAGCCCCCTCGTTCCCTAGGAAGCCTCAGCAAAAACTCGAACATTTCAGTTTAGTCCAGAAACACCAAGAACTCGCAGAGTAGAACATCTGTTCCATATGGACACCAACCATGACCTTTAAGCTGTCTTAGAGACTTTTTCTGTATCTGTTTTTGTCACCTTTTGCTCTATGACAAATCCCAGTAAATGCATATAAGGAGATTGTTTTTATTATCCACAAATCCCACAACACCGATTGTGTTTTCAGCTATATCTCTCTCATTCCAAAAGAGGAAAAAACAGATAAACAATGCCATGTATCCAGGTCAGAAACCACAGTCTGTATCATGCCTGTTATTATTCAGGTTGACCAGTCTACATTGGCACATTCTGACTTTAAACCCATACCTAACCTTAACTCCTGAGTGATGGTCCTGTTAAGATCTGACCTTTAAAACTTCAAGCCCTTGTGGTCCTTCTGAAGACACTTTTCTGGGGCTTTGAGTCATTTCTGCCTGACTGAACATCATACAAAATGCTTAAATTTTTATTAATCCGCTGATTGTATTTAATACCTGACAAAAGAAAACAACAAAGTAAGAGCAGCAGCCAGCAGGTATCTCAGGAAAACACAGCAGCCTTGCACAGAATGGCAGCTCTGCTTAAGTGGATGAGACAGACAATTATTTAGTATCTTTTGAGGGCACCTGGCACTCAGTCTCTTGGCCATCAGGACAACTCCAGGGAAAGTGGTGTTTATCACAGTGCCCTGTTAAGTGGATTTGACTACAACAGAAATAAACAAAACAGCCTCTGGAAAAGCTTCAGGACTTTCAAACTTGTGAGTGCTCTGATGTTGCAGACAGCTCGGGTCATTTATTAAGAGCCAAAGAGTCAGCACAAATGACAATATGCATTTTTGTATTTGTTGGTTTCTTCCGTCTAATTTCGTTTGTTTCCTTGTGAAGAAGGGGAATTTCATACAGCTATGACAAAATAATCTCCAATTTGACACTCTAACATATCTAACATCTTTCAATTTTTTTTTCAAATTCTTTTCTTTGCTCTGGTCCTCATAAGGAGCCTCTCCTTTGCTGCTCTGCTTTTCTTATGTGACACAAAGGAGGCAATTCTGATTCCTGTGAGGGTGCTAAGCCATTAAAATTTTTACCAACCACTGCAATATGTGCTGCCTGCTTTTCAGGAGTGCTATGTTGGTAGATGATCTAAAATGGATGGATTACACGCTACAGATTTTGGCATATAATCATCTTACCATCTTGCATCTTGCTCACAAATGTTGCAAGATTTGCTTATTGGCTGTTTTCTGAAACCAGATGTTGAATTCCCAAGCCACAGAATGTGCCTCCCCTTGCTTCCAGCCAAATATCACTTCTTCATTTCAGATGAATAATGTCAAGTCATTTCTGAGTTCAGCGTGTTACCCAATTTTCCAGGCCCAGGAAGTTCAAGAAATTCAAGATGGAAATCCAAGACTTTGTTTTCAGGTCTGGAAGCTTTGGCTGATATGAATATCAATACTATAAAAAATGAAAAAAGTCAGCATTTTCATCTTATCATGTTCTAATATAAGGCAAAAAGTAGTTTTCCTTCTTAGCAATTCCTATTTTTTAAAGTAAAATTTATTTGAATCTTCAGCTTTACATTTTGAGATAAAAATTTTACTTCTATCTGGTTCAGAATGTCAAGCACAATATAAAATTTCTTTAATTATTCTATGAGAATCTCCCTGCTCAAACTTGGTCCAGCTAGGCCATGTTGTTCAGCTTTGGAGCATCTCTTCCAACAGATGGGTTAATAACTTTCAGCTTTCAGCAGTTTTGATAGCAGAGCAAAGCTGGGATGGGAGAGGTGAAAGGGAGGATCATGTAGGGGAAATGATACCTTGCCAGAACCCTGATGTGTGTTGTGGGGCCAGCAAGACAGTGTGTGGAGAGCATAAGGATGGGACTGCAAACCTGGTGAGTTACCAGGGGCACTCCTGGGGGCCAGTCTGGCTCCGGATGGGAAAGGATGAATTAATAAATCTGCAGTCAAATGTTAAGGTGGGTGTCACAGAATAAAATGATCTCTAAGTAGACATTTAAAGTTTTCCATCCTTATTCACACACCAGAGAGAAGCAAAATCTCCAAAATCTTGAACTGACTAGGAATTCCACCAAAATAAGTTTTTACTGAAAAGGTCGAGAAAGCCTCACATGTGATATTTCATTCTGATTTTGATTTGTTTTGTATTTCTCACTGTAGGAATAAATAAATGAAAATAATTTTGAACAGGGAAAGAGAAAAGGAAACCCTTCTTCTCTTCCCTTTATTTGTAGGTAAATAATAACAATTTTAACTGAAATATAATAGAAAAATATTTATTACTGCAAAATGGATTTCTGTTAATGGTTCATATTATTGCTGATGAATATGTGAGCAATTGTACTTTAGCCTCTCCTCTTGAAAGAGAATGGAATATGTTTACTAGAGTGAAATATATTAAATACTCAGCCTTGTAAAGGACATTCTCTGTTATGCCTAAAGCCTCTGCAGGCCAGGAAGGCTTCTTACTCTTTTCCTTACATTTATTTAAATCCTCTGATGAGTGGACTACATTCTCATAAATCCATCTGTAGTTTCAGTGGCCTAAACTGCTTTTTCTTCTTTCTTATTAAAGTAAGATGATGAAGAGAAGAAATATGACTGTAAATGCATGGTGCACTAAAAATACAGCATACATACTTTACATACAAATGCTTCAGAACTCGTTATCCCCACTGTGAAATACTGGCTTCTACTTTGATAATTCATGAGATTTTGCATGTTGGCAGCCAAAGCTTCCCACATTTTTTCTAAATTGTAGGAGGTTTTTGCATTAAATCTCTGAAGATTAGAAAAGTGAGACACAATAACTTGAATGACATTGAATTCTTGAATTGCAGCTAAGAAGACTGCTCAGAGTGGTTATCTGAGTTGTTGGCTGCTTATATATATTTGAGCAATAGAACTTTGGAAGATTCCATGAGGGCTGTGCTTCAGCAAAGTCCTTGGTCTTATGTTTGAGTGCAGATAAAGGAATTTATTGCTTGTAATGCATGTAATAATACAGTTTACTCTTTCCTAGAAACACGTTAAAAACAGCTCCTGAGTCACTTTGAAGCAAAGGCAATTCCAAAATCCAGCAGTCTGTGGCAAACATTGCATTGTTGCAGCAGAACGGTGAAAAAAATATACTAATCCTAGTTCATCTGAACCTCTTTCTAACATTTCTTGTAACCTTTTTCCACCCATGAAAAATGTATGTTTCATTCAAAAAGAACTTAAAAAGCAAGCAAAAGTTACAAAGTCAAATCCACCTTAAGGGGAAAAGAGAAACAAAACCAAAAATCCAAGCGTGGGTCAAAATGTTGCTTTTTTGTATCACACACTCATTATGGAGGTAGCTTTTACTTAACCTCCTGGTTCTCACATCACTCATGTTAATGGCCAAGTTTCTGATACCGGTGGCATTTATCAACTGATCATCTGTGACTCCATGAGTCACTGTCTCCAGGCTTGACATAAACCACTCCGCCTCTGCGTGAGGGTCACCTGGACTTTGTCACCACCTAACAATTGAAAAGGAGCAGTATTTTCTTAAAGCACAGGCCAGACCCTCCACTGATGTAAAGGAGAGCAAGAGAAGCAAAGTCAATAGAGCACTGGTGTTTTCCTAAGGCTCCAAGGCAGCTGAAGAAACGCTGAAGCTCTCTTTTCCCTCTGCACTTTCTTTTCCTTGCTCATTTCTTCCTTTGCCCACTCAGGTTAAATCAAATGTACCCAGGTACAGGCAGTACTTGTAAAAATAGCTGTTGGTTTTTCACATCCCAATACCAGGATGCACTGATTGTGTAATAAATGAAAAAATTGGGGCTGTTCATCTTCTGCTCTGCCTCTAGTGTAATTCTAGAAATACTAAAAAGACTTTTTTTTTCTGTTTTTAAAGAAAAAGTCTCCTGAACGCAGAGAATGGTTACCTTGGAGCTATTTTGCAGAGTGTAGAAAGGTAATGTAGGCATAGCACCTAGGAAGAAAGTGTTTTGTTTACCCTGTTTTTAAATATATTGTGGCATTTTGGCCATCAAATGTGATAACTCTGAGTAGAAGATCTGATTTCTCAGGAGGCAGAACATTCCGTTTAGTCCCATGGCTAGTTTTTACCCATGCCTGTGTCAGTGAAGAAATTCTCTGGTAAGAGGGAGAAATGAAAAGGCACTCTCTCCTTAAAGAGGCTTTACCTTTCAGCTCCTGTGCAGTTTGAAATCTGTATCAAACCTGAGCCCAGCAGACTGCTGGTAAAGCTGCAGGGCCCCAAGGCCCTGAGTCAGAACCACTGAAAATCTCTGTTGAAATTAGTCCTGCTCTTGGCAGCTGTTGGAGAATGTATACTTATTAATCCTGCTCCTCGCAGTAGGAGAATATATACTAATTTTTCCAGGTCAGCTTCGGCTTCTTCCTCTTCCAAGCCTCAGGAAGTAAAAAATGCATATTTGATGAACCTGAAAATTTCACTTCCTGTATGCCTGACTTGACAAGTAAAAGATGTTGATGAAGTTCAGAAATGAATAGTAGGGGAACTTTGAGCCAAGTGCCCATATATTTCTTTAGTACATGATGTCTTTAAGATCAGGCTAGGTGAGGACAATCAGACCACTGACTCAATGCAGAGAATTTTTCATTGTCAAGACACTGCCTGAAACTTCTGCTGGGAATTTAGTGCTGCTGCAAATGGGAAGTACTAGTAAGCCAAAGAACGTGCTTATCCACATATCTTTGCTCCTCTCCTTCAGCCCTGCCCCTAAAGAATGTGTCACTGGATCTATTTCTGGATCAATGGCAGAAGTCACCAAACAATCCTTTGAAATTATTCTGTTCGCCAAATGAAGGTTTAGCTCTCCTCCAAAGTAATGTTGAATGCTGTAATTAATTCCATGTGTTTTGAGGCATTAGGGTAGAGTGGAAGGACCAGAAGTGTACTAATAAATAAAGGCCATATCCTGGTATTGATCTGTATGTGGAACTCACTGCTGGAATCAATAGGGAGTGCTGAAAAAAATCAATGGCAGGATATGACCCTGAGATAAGCGAGTTTGAAATCATTCCGTCTCTCCACTACGAGAAGACAGGTTACTCTGTGTTATCTAAGCCCTCAAACATCCTCAAGAGGTTTGAGAAGTAGGAAAAAGCCACATGGAAGGGAACTGCCAAGGAAAGAATTTACGTGACAAAATACTTGTGTTTTGTAAGGCTGCATTTAGTTGTTGCTTTGCAATTTAAACCCTCTGGGCGAAACATTCAAATGGTTTCTTGTAATTAGGAGTGAGAATACTTCAAGGAAGAGTGAGTGGTTACTTTTCCTCTACTGGATACTAAAAAGGCTGGTTTTTGCAACTCATAAAGTTGTGTTTCTTGGCTCTATTTGCTTGTGTTAGATAAATGCTGTGTGGCATCTCCTGAAGACACCAGAGCACAAACAGGGACCCTTCAGGCTTACAAACTTTTTTTTTCTTTCAGAAACCAAAGTGAAGGGGTGGACATATGGATGCTTGGATACCTGTCTAATACAGCATCAAGATAGAGCTGAAGCTTACACCCAGCCCTGGTTAACTAACTTTATGGTTGTCATGACCTGAATCAAAAAATAGCTTTAAGATGGCTGCATGAATACTCCTCTCACTAATTGTTTTCTATAATGTGAGTATTCCAATTTTGTTCTTTATTAATTTTATTTTTTGGGAGAGAAATCCTCAAGCAAATGTTTTTGGGAGCAAGAACTTTTTTAAAAAAATCTCGAAGTTTTTATGTGTGCTTACTCTGATGAACATTGAGGCAATTTGGTATGAGGAAGCTCCATGTCACCTAAAAAGAATACAAAGAAAATTGTAGATTTCCACCTGGGAAAAAAAAAAAAAAACAAAAAAACAACCACCAAGGGCATTTACCCAAAGAGTTTATCTCTTTAGAATAATTATCTTTACTTGCCCTTGCTAGTCTTCTGTCTTTTTTTGCTTGTTTTTTTTAATTGCATGCATGCATTTAATGCCCGTGAAATTATTCCCTTTGCCAGACATGGTATAAATCTGCACTCAGAGCCTTGTGAACTGCTGGTTCCTAACACCGGAAGATGCAACCCAGCCAAACTCCACTCTAGACGGCTCCGATGCTTTCATGGCATTACCAATCTTTGCCCGGATCCTTGTCTGACTCCTTTTCCTATCTGTACCTTTGTTCTCACTTAGAATTGCAAGTTAGAAAGTTCCTATTTCTTTTTATTCATGAAGGAGATCTATCTCAGTAATGCAAGCTTTTGCATGCTGCCCCATTAGTGTCTCCTCTTAATCCATGCCTTGAGGGTCCAAATCCAGAGAGGGTAGAATAATTGAGTCTCCATGCAGATCTTGGACTCTTTTCAAACTGTGCCAGAAAGTGTACCAATTAAAACTGTGCTTTCATGACATTGCCGGCCAACCCTTTGCAGAGAACGTGAATGAAAAAAATGAAGGTTTATAATTTAGGTTTCAGAAAAGGAATGATTTCCCCTCCAAAATGATCTGACTTGTGTCATTCACAATTTAGTCAGAACCTGGAATGCTACCTTCAGATTATGGAAGCTGGCAAAATTCTTAGCCTGGCAAAAGGGAAAATATTCACATAATTCTCTCGGCAAGAAACCAAATCAAACTATTCATTTTAATTGCAGGTGAGTAATAGCACTCTTACATTTCATACAAATAACGTCAGCACTCTCCTGCTCTGTGATTGATTGGATATTTTAAGTGGAGTGCTTTAACTCAGCACAGCTGGTCTCTTGTTGGATTCCTCTCCCAGCCTAAGAAATGTTTGGGTTTGGATGTGTTGGCATCAACTTTCCCTTCTAAGACTGAAAAGTATTCCTCAAGAGAGTAGATGTTGAATTGTCAACTCTCTGCCTGGTCTGTATCCCTGCTAGTGAAAACCAGGCATTACTGTGAGTTTTGTTGGGTTGGCTTTTTTGACCAACTCATTTGGTCTTCAAGGTCTTGTTTGAGCTCCTGGATTGAACTAATGGTCTTTCATGAATAATGTGTCTGTAGCCTAAGTGCTTCCTTGCAGTGCTTTCAGAAGGAGTTTACCTTTTCCCTGGATCTCTGCCATTTTGTTGCTTCCCATGGGTGGCCAGGGAAAGAAAACTGCTGGGTGTTAGAGAAAGGAAGAGGACTTTAAACCATTTCTATTAAGCTTCCAAAAAAGCAGGATGTGCAGCAAAAAGTGGGATTCTTTGAGGATCTTGCCATGCCAGCATGTATGGAGTTCATTTAAAGTAGTCATATATCCATCTAGTGTGTTAAATTCCTAGCATTAGACTCACATGGATTTATTCTCAGTCTCTGAGTAAAGTCCACACGAGCTTTCAGAACCCTGGAGTACATAATAACAGGAAAATCATGGCTTTGGTTAAGCACCTCCCCAGGGAGGCCCTGGTAAATGTCCAGGGTGGTGATTAGGGAAGGTTAACTTATGATGTGACAAGGAAAGTAGTACAACTTAGATAGCACTAATAAATGACGGTGGTGCCAAAAAATGATAGATTATTCTGAGGTGTTCTGTTAAAAAAGGAAATAAATAAAACAAGCAGTTTGTAGAAGAATATCCTGAATCTACCTGTGCCCATGTATAGTTATTTACTATTCTAGCATATCAAGTTGGATTTCTATTTGTGGAAAATATATTACAGAAGGAATTATTATGTAAGGAATCATCTGATGTGCCCCATGCAGGACAGGACATTATACAAATTTCCAGTTTTTGTGGTTGTCATAAGTGAGGACCCACAATGCCATTTATATTGTAGTAATAGAAAGCATTTACTGAATGACTGAAAACAAATTTGCAAGGGGGGAATAATTTTCTCTTTGCTCTTGTTGATTTTATGTTCCATACATTTTAATCCTTACTGTGGAGTTAGTAAATTGAATTGTGGGAAATTTTTGCCATAAACAAGGGAAACCCTAAACTTCTAAGGTTAAAAACAGCCTTTTTCCCTCCCCAAGGATTAGCCATTTCCTTCTTGCTAATTTTCTTATGTTAGAATTTCCAGCACAATTTTCTTTCCTTCTGTTATAGCTATATGAATTATGATTCCCGTATTTTTGGCAAATATATATTTTAAACTTTATTAATTGTTGTATTCAAGCTCTCAGTCTTGCACAGACTTTGACATGCACTCTCCCTGGTGTGCAATGATCTGAAACACAGATTTCAGAGGGAGAGCTCATAATGAAAAAAATTAAGCAACACTTTACCATTCGGGATCTAAATAGCCCTGTCTTGCTCAGTGGCTGAATAATTGCTCAATATTCTGGACTTCCTGTGATGGACCCAGCCTGTCTGTCCAGAGCCAAGGACTGTGGTGCTCAGATATCTGATCTGTCTCTGGGAAATCCTGGATTGTCTGAGCGGTGCTGTCTGGAAATTGTAGGGCTGCTCTCACAACTCGAGCAGAGCCCTGCACCCACACACCCCTGCAGAATCCAGCTGGGAAATTAGTCCAGCTGCTGTTTATTTGGGTGTCACTGCATTACCCTCCACTGTATGGATGCACTTAAGTGGTGTGTTTTAGGGGATTTCGTAGAGAGAAGTCAGCACAGTGAAAAGCAGAGACTCCTTGCTGATGCTTGGAGATCCTCTGTGTGTCTGTAAAAAGCTCTGTTTTCTCAGGTCTGGTCTTGAAGCCTAGAGCAGATGTTTTATTGCACTTTTACTGACTCTAAGGAAAAAAAACTCTCTCCACTTCAGCAGGAAGATGAGGCCTCCTGACACCAAATCTTTGTTCCAAATATTACAATGTGTGTTTTATGGCGTGTAAAGAAAAAGCTGCTCAGAATATTATTTAGGGAGATGCTTTTCCCACCTCGCTCATAATAGACAAACACTTGCCTGTACAATGCTGTTATAAATCATACATCTATTATGAAAAAATGCAAAAAGGTTAAAACCTGAGTGTTTACAGCCAGAGTAAGCTGATGCTCAGGGAGGTGTAGCACACATGCCTGGCACCACGGTGTACAGGAGGTCTTGTCTGACTGTGTGGTATGTCCCTCACTCCTGTCCAGAAATAAGGAGATGACTGCAGATATCATTCCAATGGAGAAGGTCTCCATGTTACAGCAACATGGCTATGGCTGCTTTCTTCCTGGCACAGTCACTTATTGCTACTCCTACTGTTTTTTTTTCTGGTGCAATGGTAAGCATTTCAGTGTGTTTACCATTTTAAAGGTGTTTTCAGGTGGTGCCTGACTGGGCTGTGGGAAAGCAGAACTTTCCATGCGGAAGTTTTTCCGAGACAGCTCTCCAGGTTTCACCTCCTGCCCAAAATGTGCTGCCATTTCTCCCTTCCTTGAGCTGTGTTACCTGCACAGGGAAGCAGATCAAATCCAATTGGCTTCTTGTCTGTGCTCTAGCAGGCTGATGGTCTGAAATACAAGAAGAAAAAGGGGAACACCATAAAAATTTGAAAAATTTGTGCGTTTAAGTCAGCTAAAAATGAATGTATTTAACACTGAGATCATACAAAACTTGTTTTTATCAGCTTCATTTACAGGAGAAATGAACAGAGTTCCTTTGCATAAAGGTGTACATTTGAAAAGAAAAAAAGAGAACTGTATGTAAACTTCTCAGGAAAAATTTACCTTGTCACTTTTGCTGTATGATAATAAACAAGAGCAAAACACAGAAAAAGGATGTATCAAATTGCATATGGTTACTGCAATGCCCTTGCTTTCCCTTTAATTCATTTAATAAAGAAGATGTTTGTAGTGTGTAATGCAATTTTTTTTTCTGGCAGCAGTCAGAGCTATTCTCTATGCAGTGAACTGACTGCTACGTGGTTCAGGCAGTTCAAAATACCAAAATGACTTTCTTCCCTCCTGCTCCTCCAGGTTTCTTCTATGCAGATGGCAGAGGACAATATGCTGGGTCTGCAATAACATTGACTCAAAATTCCTTGCTAATTGTAAGATAACTTCCTAAAGATTGCAAGCAAAAGGAAGTCAGAGAACAAAGCAATGTCAAGTATGCACATGTCACAACACAATGTGCTGATTCCAAGCCTTTGGAAACATGCTGAAAGACATGTCTGGAAAAAAAAAAAACAACCCAATCAACAGGGAAGTGCTTCCACACAGGCTTTCAGCATGAAAACAACAGCTGAATGTGCCCGTTCCCACCAGGAAAAAATACCCTGAAATAACAAAAGGTGCTGGAGAGCTAGAAATGAAATCATCAGATGGTGAGAACACTCTTTTGTCTGTTCTTACATAGACTGTACTCGCAGTGCATTGTAAAGCAAGGGATCAATCTGGAGTAGTGTTTGACTGCGAGGTGCCAAGAAGACCGAGAAAAATGGAATGTATAAACAGGTCTCTCTTACAATGAAGGGCTAACAGAACAAAACAGGAGGAAAGCAAACAAAGGGCCACACTTTCAGATAATGTATCTGCAGGAATGCAAACTTTGTACATTCCTGATCACCCCTGTAGGTACTGAAGGCACAAAAGACAGACTCTTGAGGAGAACGGCATACACAGTGTTTCTTTGTGAAACAGAGCCCTCACACATTCCCTTCATAACCACAGGTAAATCTTTGCATCATTGGTGTACTCTAAAGATGTAAGTGCTTTCAATTAGATCTGTCACTGTTGGCTTGCTCAGTCCAATTTTCTGTCAACTTAAGAGCTGAGGGTTGAGTAAATTCCAGAGGAAAATTATGGGATCCCAGTGAAAGATGACACGCACATCACAAATGAAACACTGCATGCATATGACTAAAGATGCTACAAAATATCACCTCCACAGGCAGAGGGACATCCTGCCTAAATTCAAATGAAGCAGCACTCAGGAATGAATAATAATGGACCTGTGCATTTTTCTTTTAAAGCTGACAGAGGGAAATAAAAATTATCCCAAGTTTTTGCAGGCAGAAACAAATACCGGGATGAAAACCAAGCTGCCTAACATTGCATATCAGCTCAGGAATAACGTCTCCATCTCCAGATTCTCAAGTGACATCATAAAACTGTTCCTTTTTGTTAAGTGCTGAGCCCCAAAGAGCACTCAGGACAAGTGCACCTGAGAGCCTTGTTTTGCGTTTGATGCTTCTGGTTATGCTCCCAGAGATACATGCCACAGACTGACCTCACAGCTTGCTCATGCTTTCTACAATGTGCAAGAAAAACCCAACCTTGAGCAAGTGATTTAGGTAGGGTGGTGGTTTTTTTTGGGTTTTTTTTGGGTTAAAATCTAGCATAAATGTTTCTGCCAGAAATAGAAAAAGTGTTTCTGTGATTACAAAGGCTAAATATAAAATAAGTTGAGAAAATATTTCTTTCCCCTAGCTGCAAACTGTAGTATCTGAATCAAACCTATTTGCCCGGTTAATAATCCTTGTCAGTGTACTTTTGGAGGTTCAGGTCTTTCTTGCTGATTCTAATTGGAACCCCAACTATATGAAGCCCCATTTGAATATGGTGCACAGCTGTCTTTCTTAGACTGCCATGCAATTAATGGATTTCTTCTTCTCTCTTGGGCTAGACTGAGACTATCTGACTCTCAGTCCCAAAATAGCAAGTTCATGGAAAATGTGACTTCTTTAGAGTCAACACTAGTTGTTTTTATTTTTATTATTTGTGTAAACAAGAGCCTGACCAAACGGAGCCTTCTGTTTTATACTCAGAAGAAACCCTCTGCTGTAATAAATCACGGTTGTAGATACCCTTTGAGGCTGTAACACAGTCAAATGAGGGAGTCAGATACTCTCTCACTGCTGTGCATGGCCACATAAAATTTGGGAGCTGGCAGGAACAGTCAGACAACAAGGCTCATGAAATTTTTAGGCAGCGAAGGGAAAGAGAAATACCTTAAAAAGAGCTTTTGGGTTGCAATTTTGTTGTTCCTGCCAGTGATTTTGAAATAAAACAAAGGATGATCTTGTTGTCCCAGGAACAATATTCTAGCAAATTGCTTTTCCAGGACCAAGGGAATAGTGTCTTTCATCATAATTCCTCCTTTCAGACCACTGAATAAGTGAATTGAAAGCTAACTTTAGATTAAAAAAAAAGAGAAAAAAAAAAAGAAAGGAAATATGAAGGTTAAATCCAAGCACTATTATACTGTCCAAAAACATGAAGAGATTGTAGCAGGTGGTCCCACCACCTGTGCTTGTCTACTTCCACTGCAAGTAATCTCCTTATCAAATGCAGAGAGAAGCAGGCACCCAGGAGGGTCTCACAGGAAGAGCAGTGGCTGGAAAACAGAGTCACTAACCAGGGAGATAGGAACCTGCAGTACAGGGGATACATAACTTGGGGAAGCTGAAACTGTGAAAACCACTAGGGAGAGATCCTTGTCCCATTTGCAGCCTGTATATCTACAGCAGTACTGCTGGCTCCAGCCCTTCACATTTATGTCCTGATGGTAATGGATGGGAAATGAGAGATCCTGCAATTCCAAGCTAGAAGATGCCATGTCCTAATGGTTTGCAGAGAAAAAGGCCAATCACACAAGGCTTTTATAATAGCACCTATTTTCTTTATTCTTCCTCCATTGCTGCAGGAATTTTAATATATTTTATATTTTAATAGAGTGAGTGGATGCACTGCCTGGATTCCGGGTGGCACGCTAACAACGTAATGATCCTGACCCTCGGCATTGCAGGCAGGCCTGTGGTTTGCTCCTCAGTGGAGCACTTACAGTGGCTTTTTATGACTGTCAGGCTTCCACTAAAAGAAAACAGTGCTGGCTGAAAAAGCAATCGCAATGAAGAGTCTTCCTGTCATGTATCTGAATATTCCCTTTCACTCGTTCTTTTCTGTGCATGAAATTCCTTAGGTAAATATTGCTGGGAGGGAAAATGTACCTCAAAGGAGCCTGCTGTTGCCAGTGTGTATCCTCATGTTCAAGTGGGATCTTTTGAAGTGGAGGCATTCTCCAAGTTGAGGACTTCTCTGTCAAGCTGCCTGCAGGGCATGATGCACACCCTGGAGCTGATGGCTCTACCTTTTCCCAAGATGTTCCCTAGCAGAGAAAGTTCTTGCTCTTTGGGTGGGAGCCGGTGTTTCCTTCTCAACAGGTCTGCTCTCTGCGGTGCAGCACCTCAGTGACACAGCTAAATGGCTTCTCAGATGGGACCACTCCTGGCATTGTGCTGCACCTTCCACTCTGTACCCAGAAGAGGTCCCTGGACTCCTTTGTAGCTTCTAATCTGGGTCCAAAGGCTTCCAGGGCCTCCTGCTTGCATAGTGTGGAATACTTTGTGATAGTCCAGCCCCCACTGCTTCTCTTCCATCTGTTCCTCATGGACAGGACTGTCCTATACCCCCTGTCCTGTAAGGATCACTTTGGTAACAGCCCTGACACGGGATCTGCTGTTCTGGGAAGTCCAGCTGTTACTCCTGGACTTTTCTTAAATCCCTTCTCAATTTTAGCAGCACAAGAAGATATGGGCAACAGTGAGGCCTGCTGAAACCCATCAGAAGGGTTGAGTGGCACCCTGGGTAAGGGTGACAGACCCCAGCATCCACATTTTCCATAGTGATAGTTATCCATGAAAATGAGCACTGCAGGAGAGCTAATCCCAAAACATCCAGCACAGCTTCTGCAAGCTTTAGTGGTTTGTCCTCATGTAGCATTGCTTGATATTGTTTTTTCAGAGAAAGGAGCTTCACTTTGGATTTCACACTGTAGTCTCAAAGTGAAGTCTGGTTCCCCTTGATATCTATTTGGCTCATTCATTTTGAGTGATGCTTTTCAGATCCTTGAGTGGAATGTTCTGAGTTAAAAGAATAACACTGTAGCTTTCTTTCATGAAAAGGTAATGTTTCTTTCATTTCTTGCATGATGTTGTCAAGACAAAGTGTCCTAATTGCACCTATACTGTTTCCCACAGTGTTTTGGAGCTTTTGTTATAGAAATATTTCCAAACCTGAGCAGCCTTCTTTTTCCCTTTTTATTTTTTTCCCAAGTATTTAAAAATCTGTAAGGAAATTATTCCTGGCTAGACACTTAAGATCCGGATTCAAGAGGCATTTTTTATTTTTTGTTCACATGACTCTCAGAATACACAGGTTTTGTGCTAACTTTTAATCCAAAAATGTCATATATACTGAAGAAGGTCTAAGATTCTAGAAGTTTAAAAGTTAGGGAGTGAAAAGTGATGACTCTCTGCAACTGTGATGACTCAGAAATATATGACATTTTCTATTATTTTGTAGGGTGATGACTTTATACCATCATTTACTTAAACAGTGCAGCAAATTTTATAGTAACTTCATTAATCAATTTGGCACTTTTACAGTCTCAGCTTGCATTGCACTTAACATGCTTTTTTAATATTTGATTTCCTTGACTAAATCCATAAAGCAAAGAAAGGAGAGATTAAAATAACAAGAACTACATTGACTCAAATTCAGCTCAAAGTTTATGCTGGATTCTGCTGTATGCTTTTAGTGGGGAAGCAAAAAGTTCACTCTCCCCTCTTCTGAAAGGGTTGTGTCAGAACAGGACAGGCCCTGAAGGACTTGGCACGAAGAAGTGGTAGTGGTGTGATGGCAATTCCTTCAGCCTTTCTCCTTCCCAGCAGTGTGCACTCCTGTTGGTCAGAAGCCTTTTGGTGGGAAGGTTCCTCTCCATATGGATCTTCCTTAGGAATTCTGAGCAGGCTTTCAAAACTGGTTAGGAAGGAACAATTTATCTTGGTCTTATTTTAGAGGGCTCTGATAACAAAAGCAAAGCATGTGGTGAGATTCAGATCTGGGCAACAATCATCTTTATTTCAGTGTTCTCATTTTGTTATTGATCAGAACACTGACCAGCAACAAGGGAAGATGAACCAATTTTATATAAAGTTTCTGCTGACTCCACTCGAAGGCCACAGCTTTTCTTCCCATTCCAGGAAGAACATCCTTTTACAGATGACTGCTGATAGTCTTCTTTCTTCAACTCCAGTAAAGAGAAAACTGTTGTGTGGCAATAAGGTCTTGGTAATTTTACAAATTGATTTGCACCTCTGCCTAAAAGCCATGTGAAGCTATCACCCGACAAATTCTGTGCTAAGGTTGCAAAGCCCAAAATTTAAATGTTAGGAAATGTTTTATTCACAGCTGCCAACAGAATCTGGATTCCCATGCTTTTTGTGTTAAGATATAGTCTATAATTGCATAATCACATACTATTTTTTCCACAGGACCTCTGTCTCACTCAGGGCACAGGACCTACAAGAGGGCCAAGAAGAGGTTACGCAGGCACACATAAATCTGCCACTTCCTAATTTAGCTGTCCTTGACTTTGCAAACTACATAATTTTGCTTTCAGAGAGATACATATTATTTTCTTTTCTTAAACCATGATAGAGGCACTTTTCGTAAATGGTTTCTTTTGGTGGGAAACTGTTGGATGTCAGCTTCCTAAAAGAGACATAGTTAAGAAATGGATAATTCAGTAAACACAGCCTCTGTGCATTTTTAAACATGTATAGACTAACACTTCATTTGCTCTCAGCTTGGAGTGTCTCATGGTGTTTCAAGTGCTAAAAGATTTACTATGGTTTATGACTTAAATATTTCTAACTCAATTTGTCGTTTAACACCAAGCCCCCGTGTCCTACAGCACACTCAAAGGCTAAAGGGCACTGCAGCATTCTCCTGCTTAACTGCCCATGGATTGGAGCAGCTCTCATGACCTTTCTATTGCTCTTGGGATCTCTTATGATATTAATAATTAAAATGCAAGGCCTCAGGTATATCTGTGATGTAACGCTTGAGGTTTTCAATGCAAAACCAGATTTCCTCAGTCACAATAATTTTTATACATTAAAATAGTTTTGGTTGAAAAGAATTATACTGTCCTTGATTTTTCAATCCACCTTGATACCAGTTTGCTCTTCTGCAGAGCACTGAGTGCATTTCCATTAAATTGCATTTAAATTTCCTTTCAAAGTACATCTTAGTCTTTATGGCTGGGTGTTCCTTTTAAAACGTGCGAGTTCTGGCAGGTGCGACCTGGGGTGGCAACACATATCTTTATTTGCTAAGAATAAGCTATTTACTCTGTAGCTTTGCTTATGGTTCCATCATTAAAATGCTGGGGCACTGCTGCAAAAATGGACTAAAGCTAGAGGTAGAATGAGCAGGAAACAGAAACACAGGTCAGAGGAATGAAGTGTGATGAGCAGGCTGTCATATCCAGTTCTCCCAACCTCGTAAATGGAAAATACCCAACCTTGACTTGCATTGACTTTTTAGAATGACTTAACAGTTATCAGAAAGAGCCCTTCAGTCCAAGAGGATTGTGTTTAATAGGTGGCTAAGCCAGTGGATTTGTAATCTGTAAAAATAATTTGCTACAGTCTACTGGAACAATAATTATTGAGTGGCAAATGCATTTTAAGACCTTTAAGTGGGAGCTCCACAATTGATCCTATAGACACTATTTTGAATCCAGGTTTTCATGCCTTCAGCAAATGCAGGTTTTAAGTGAGAATTCAGCTGTGGAACACTGAAAGCCTTCAATGCAGATACGTGCCTGGGCTGTGTAATAGATGAACAATCTGAGGCAACACTGAAAGAATCCATTTTTCCCTTTCCAATTTCTCCCCATCTGGGTTTACTAGATTACCCAACAAATATGAGTTAATATTGTAGCTTGCAGAGAGTTCTCCTCATGTTTGGAGGAACTGTGGATTTCATAACTATTTTATGAGTTTAGAGTTGCTTTTTGGAAATGTGTTTTTAAACAGAGGATGTGTTTTATCTTTTCTAGAACACATTTTCTTGATTTAACTGGCATGACTTCATATTTTTTTGAATAATTTATGCAAGTTTGGGTCCAGGGCCCAAATTGTGTTGACCTTAAATATAATCCTGGTGGAGTGAATGTTGAAATAGCAAAGAGAAGTTTAGTTTTGTGTTGAAGACCCGGGTCAGTGAGAAATATTTCAGCTGTTACACTGTCCTGATTTAGAAGGCAAATGAAAGGCTTCTGTGCAGCACATTGACGTGTTGTGACTGAATGAGTGCAGATGCACCATGATCTGGAGTCTGCTACACTTGTGGCTGGAGGACTGTGAATATAAGGAAGAGTCTGTTCCTGGGAGAAGTCAAACACAGATTCTGGAAAGATCCCAGCAAATCACAAAAAGAAAAAAAAAAGAAAAAAAAAGAAAAAAAAAGAAAAAAAAAGAAAAAAAAAGAAAAAAAAAGAAAAAAAAAAGAAAAAAAAGAAAAAAAAGGAAAAAAAAAAGTTATGCATCATTTATTGGTAGGATGTGGAACAAACCTGATGATTTACTGGTTTATTTAGAGTATGGGAGCATTATGGACATTAGTAGTTTTCACCAGTGTCAGGTCAGGAATCGGGCCCAGGAGCTGCCCTAGAGGCTCAGGAAAAAGTGTTATGTGCATAAAATTAACATTCTTTGTGGAAGATGCCTTTTATATTGTGTTGAACTTTTGAATTTTCTTTTGGGCTTCTCCTTGTGCAGGGGACATAACAGGGAAGCACTGGACCAAGACCAAGGAAGAAGAACTACAGAAACTGACAGTATCTAAGATCTTATGCTCCTGCAGGACTGGAGATCCTTTCAGGAAAGCTGAGTTCCTGGGGAAAGTATCAAATCTGTTTCTCAAATCTCTTATCTGTTAATCAAATCTGTTATCTCAAATCTGTTACTTCTGGTCAGAGGCTAAGAAATAAAATTTCCAGTCCACAGGGGCAAAATAGGTAGAACACACAGTAGATCTGTGCTTCAGGCAGCCCTATCCAGCCTAGGTGGTATTTATTATTTCTGCATTGTCCAGACATTAACCAGGCACAAAGCAGGGATCTGTGCTTGGGATAGTTAGTCTACCTCAGCTTAAGGATTTGGTGTGAAAAGCCTGTAGCACAACTGGTTTTTTTAATTGGGTGGAGTGGGAAGGCAAGGCAGCATGTTCCTCATCGGAAATTTAGTATTTGGACTTGTTTCTAGTATTTGAAAAATTAATTGAATAATATTTTGGTAGTATTAGTCATCCATTTACACCAATTATTGACGAGGACTCGGAACAAATAACATTTCATTTTTCAAGCTGCCCTCTTGCTTGAAATAAAAATTGGATGTAGAGAAAATGTGCAGATTTTTGAAAGAGATCTAAAAACTATAGGGTCTTACTGATGAAAAAGAAGAAAAAAGGAATTTGTTCAGTTCCTTTAGAAACACAGCGTCTGCCTTCAGAGCATTCTCAACATTCTATATTTTTTCCAATCACTAGCAAAACAAGGGGAAAGGCTTTCCCAAGGGAAATCTGCTTAAGCCTGCTGCAATGTCTGCGAGGAGTATGGGTGCTGGTGGAGAGTGATACAGGGAGGAACTGTGCTGTCAACAACAGGAAGCTGGTGAAAAACGAGCGGTGCCCCTGGGGAGGTGAATGCAGAGCAGATGTCTCTAATTGTGACTCACACTGTGACAACTGACAAGAGAAATTCTGCACTCTTGACACTTTAAAGATACCAAAAATACCAGAGAGCACATTCCACGGCTTCTTGAAGACTTCCATATCGAGGTAGCTGGGGGGAGAGAGCTCCATCTCCTCCTGTTTCCATCACTAAACAGCCCATAAAATTTGCTGTTGATAAGCTTCCAAGCAGCCAAGCATTCTAATACTTAGATAAGTCACTAATGTTAATAAAAACACTGAAGAAATGAGAAGGAAGAGGTGCAAAGGGGATTCATGTGCAGGGCAGCACCAGTTGCTTTAGATACTGATCCTTTCAATTAAGGGCGGTTCTGGATAAGAAAGGGGAAAGTAACATCCTTGTTTATAAGCACTGTTAGATTTTGAAATCTCTCTTTTTTTCCCTTTTTTTTTTTTTTTTTTTTTTTTCATCTGGAACAACTGCAAGCATTTTCTTGATGTATTCCAATTATTGTCCGGATACAGGGTTGCAGATTTATATTGTGCTTCTTTAGTGGAGTTACAAAAAGTCAAGACCAGCAACCATTCATAGCTGGTTGCCAATTTTTTATTTTGGGATGAATGCCTGGCTTGGGTGGGTCTGCAGATGTCAACAGTGCTACTCCAGAAATGTGTTTTAGTTGTTTTATTTGCTCTCTTGATGCAACTGCTTTACTAACAGTAGTTTAATACCATGCTGGGGTGCACCAAAATAGCCTAAGTCAGCTCCTTAGCTTGGACCTCTCTGACCATTGATATCTGGCTGAGGCATTATTGCTACTTCTCCTTTGGTCCCATGCGAAAAATTTCTCCTGGGTGTTTGGGGAGGTGTGTGTGTGTGAGTTTCATAGTGTTGGAAATATTTTTGGGTGTATCTCGTTCTGACCGCATTCAGATATTTTGGTGACCTCCACTGTTTTTCATGTTGTTTTTATTTGTGGAAGATGCTAACAGTGGAAAAGTGTGTCTGGTCACTTGGGAAGGCACAACACTGCACAACTGTTCCTGCTATAGCTGCTGAGGTGCTGCTCTAGCATGCAGTTTCAAAGTTGGTGTTGGATAAGTGGTCCTGCAGGGAGCTGGTGGGTTTGCTCAGGCAGGTCACACAGGTCAGAGCCTCTCAGTGTTTCTGGGTTGGAGTTATCTTTACCACTTTCTTCTATTGTTATTTTGTTTTATGTTATGCCAGTTAGGCCTCTGTGTATCTTGCAGGAGCTGTGGTAGTCATGTCACATCGCATTGCATCATCTGGAAATCCCACTGGTCTTGCCCTCTGCACTGCTGTGTTACACCCCTGGGGTTACACCAGTGGGCCCTCCTTTGGTCCAGTCCTTGTGCATCACTGGTGCAGTTTCACTTGAGAATAATTTAAATTATTGGGCATTTTGGAACAAGACTTTCCCTTTGTAACTGCTGTGCCAGACTGACATCTGATGAATTTGCTAGCAGATGCTTCATTAGAGGTCAGCTCCTGTTGCTATTTTAAAGATGCTGTTACTCCATGAAAAGCCCAGGATTTACACTGATTGGAATTATTCTACTGAAATATTTGTGTTGCCAAACTTGAGAATTTGTAAGTTGTGTAACACACATGTACACTAGGTGACATTTTCTAAGAAAATGAACTTCTTCTGTATCCAGCTCACAAATATCTATGCAGATACAGACATATGATCCTTCCAAGACATGCAAATCTCTGCCATCCTTCTGTGGTGTCACCACTGCCAGACAAGTCAACTGCAATGCAAAGCCAAGGAGCAGGACTCAGGAAACCCCCCTACTTTCATGTTTGGTGAGAATTTAAAAGTTTGTCTCTTGTGGTGTTATTTTTTCCTGCTGACAGTAGGAAGAGGAGCAAGTGCTGTGTGATATTGTGTTCTCGAATCTTTGGCAGGGATTTTGAGACCACAACTCTTCTCTGCTTCTTAAGGCTTTCCCTGGGAGCAGTTGTAGGATGCGGCGGAATTTCTTTCTTCTTTGTGTCTGTGTTGGCTGAAGCAGGACAGAGCAGCTTGAAAAGGCTCACCCTCCTCAAGGAACGCTATCTGATTTGTAAGCATTCCTAGAGGTTAAGGCTGGTGACTATCAAGAAAGCAAATACTTCACGCAAGGGTAAGTCCTCTAATTGTGTTTGTGTTGAATAACTGCCAGATCCCCATGTCAGGATGTCTGCAGTCACGGCTCTGATCTCACCATTCCTTCCTCGGCTGTTGCACAATTGTGTTGCATGTTTGTGGTACGGGAGAAAGTTGGAGAGCTGGGCTATGAAACCATCTCAGGGAAGGAAGCCATGTTTTATTTTAGTTGCTTGGTTTGGATAAAAGCCTGTAGGAGATGGAATAACATAAAGAAGCCCCATAATGCGGCCCATTCATGGAAAACAAACATGGTTTTCTCTACAGATATGTGAAATATGAGGTTTGATAGCAAGGTTGGAAAAGGAAATGTCAATAAAAATGTGTTTGCTAGTGTTGTGGAAATCCTCATGTACATATGTGTGAAGTTATTACTTGTTCTACCTGGACTCTCACCTGTGATTGCAGGGTCTGTTAGGATCAGGCTTGTAAATCCAATAAGGGAACTTTGGAAAAACTGGTCATGAATCTGCTCCTCTGATGGATCACTTTGAGGATCTGTTGTGGCAGGGAAGTGAGACAAAACAGTGACAACGTGTTACAAGAGAGGAAAGAAACCCAAAGATACTGCAATGACCTTAACAGGAGAGAGGGAAGGGAAGAACATCATAATTCCTAACAGTTAGAGCAGAAGTATTTTGGGCACTCTCAGAACAAACAAGGATTGAAAGCCACTCAGGTTACACAAATATTCAATCCTGAGAGAGGACAGCAGTTGCCTTAGCCACAGAAATGTTGATTAAAAGTAATATCCTGATCAGTCTCAGTGCCATAAATCTTTCCCAGATGATAAAGCTGTGCATTACTCCTGTTTAGTTAGAACAAAGCAAATGTCACAGAGGTCTAATTTTAATATAGAAAAATTGTAAGAGGTTGAGTTAATCTATGACCATCATGTCATCTCACATAATAAAATCTGGTGAGCTGGTAGCAGTGCTCCAGGAGGATGTCAGTTCCATTTCCTAAACCAGGAAAGGGAGAATTATCCAGAGCAATAAAGAGCTTGTACAAATAATACGAGGGAAATCAGAAGTTAATCTGAATACCGACTCACTCAGTCTAATCTGTATGAGTAGCTCCCTGCCAACTGCTCCGTTACCTGAAACAGGGGTCAACTGATAAACATCAGCCAGTCCTCTCATTAAAAAAACACAGCTAACAACCCCCCTTCATCTCTGAATCTCAAATTCCATCGTTCCCGATAAGCACTAACCAGTTCCTCATCTCTCATTTGCAGTTCACATCCTGAGCTACACAGATTTGCTGTTGGAGATAAGGATATGAGAAAGCAAAGCCATATTAATACACATGTTGCGACCTGCAAGCCTCTCCAGGGCTGCCGTGCCTGGCGCTGGAAAGAGCGGTGGTCAGTGAGTCTGCACTGGGATTTGGGATCTGGCCACATTCCAGTTGTTTGGCAACCTTAGTCCAGATGAACACAGTCAAGGAAAGCAGTGTGAGCCCCCTGGGTAGGGAAAGAGATGACTGGCAAAACAGGGAGTGAGCAAGGGAGAAGGGGAGCGAGAAGGACCTGCTGTGTTTCTGGGAGATGAAAGGGGGAAATTCATAATCCCGAATTTATGAAAGATGTCATCCAGCTGCCATCACACCATGTAAACTACTTCTGGATTCTTGTCCCACGCTCACTACTGTTAGATATTTGTCAGAGCTAAAAGCAAATGAACATTTTCTGACTTTGCTTTTCAGCATGGGTGAGGTTTCAGTGTCCTAAAAAACAGGTAACACCAATCAATGTTGGCATTCGGATGGCAGCCCGTGAAAGGTGGTTCCTGAATCAGTGTTCTGAGGTTTGAGTCAGACATTCCTCTTCAGCCATTTATCCAATGTTTTTCTAAATTTTTGGAAAGGTACAGAACTTATATTTTTTTGCTTTTCTTGGTAGCTGAGAGAAATAAGGGTTGAGTCATCTGCACCACAATGCAGAATTCTTCTTTACGACAGGTTAGAGCTTCCCAGAGAAAATTGCTCTTTTCCGTTCTGCAGACTTTGGTTCTTCATGTGTTTTAGATTTGCAGATAAACTAGTCAAAACTAATCAAAAGCAAAACAGAACACAACCAATATAAAATCCCCCAACTGACTTTTTAAAGGTCACTGACTCAACTATATTTAGTTTTAATATTTTTTTAATTTCAGATTGTGGGAAATAAGCTGGGGTTATTTCCGCCAGCAAACCAAGGTTTTCTCAGCCTTTTTTTTTGACTTCAGATTTAGCTGAAGTCAAATATTATGACCTGTAATAATCTGAGAACAATATGTTTTGTTTACACTCAAATTGCTCTTCGCTGTCACTTTACTTGTGAAGGGTAAAATAAAGCCTGTTTCAGTAAACCACAAGTAAATTAAATTTAAGTCAGTTCTGTGATTAAGGTCTTGGAGAGGAGCTGCCTGTAGCAGCTTATATATGCTTATATTTATGGAAGGTCTACCCCCAAATCAGAAATAAGTCAAAATTATTTCTGTGATATGTTTTCCTTTTGAAAAATTACACTTTTTTCAAAGTGAGCAATATAGAGAAACCTAAAAAATGGATTAATTTAGATCATTATTTGTGGAAAATAGATGTACTCTTTCACATTATGTTTCTCTGTGAGTTATCACCCATTTGTCTTTCCAAGTGCATGCTCTCCCTTCCACTATTTACTTTCAGTTTCAAAGGAGGAAAATAATGGGATGAGGGGTTTTGGATTATTATTTCATTTGAAATGCCTGGACAATAATGAAATAAAATATCCTATGCATCCTTTAAAAGCCAGACTCTTGCTATTGAAAGGGAAATAATTCCTGCCTCTCCCCCCCCTCCCCCGGCCCTGTTCCACCCCCAAAAAGAAGAGAAACAGAAAGAGAACAGGTGCAGATAATGGGCCAGACTGAAGTATCATGGGAGATTTTCAAAGCCACAGATGAATTTAGCTGCACCACTTCCCAGGAAAAGAAATGAGTGTTGTTTGCTTGGGTTTTCTGCAGTTTGAAATTATCCTCTCCAATGTAGGCTTTGGGGGAAAGTCCACTTGAAATAATTGTAGACGTTTGGAATTGACATGTCAGCACCACCTCATATGACAGGGACGAATGCCACTCATTCATACACGGATTTTCCACAGACAACCAGAACACCAGAGAATATTGCCAAGCATTGCCAGTGAAAAGCAGGAGTAGCCTTGCCTTATGATTCTACTCTTTATTTTGTTACTTTTTCAAAATCGTTTCTGAGTGGGGACCAAGGTCTGGAAATTTATCTTAGGCAGGCAACTTTATGCCTTCTTTTCCATCGGTTTTAGCAGAACTTTCCTCCTACCTACACTCCCTGTCACATTTGCTTACCTAAATTTGTCCTGGAAAATTATGAGTTTATGAAAAGTTAACATGTGTCTTCATTCTATTAAATTAATAAATTATTAATTAAGAAGACTTTCAATCCGACATAACCCTGCTCCAAATAAATACATGCACTGAGACACATATGTTGAATCTATTAAAAAACAACTTTCAGGAGCTTTGGAATTATATATAACTTGGACAAAATGGCACATTTAATACACCATCTGCTTTATTAATGGGTAACTTGCTCATCTCTGGGCCTACATCACATGTTGTGCTGATCCAAACACACACTCAACTAATTTAAATGGATTTTATCTGTGATCTTATTTTAAAACTTTAGTTCTTTGCGAGGTCTACCATTTTGTAAAGTTACTGTGGAAACACAGGGAAAACTGTTTATTGAAGCGCTAATGGCTTGTCCTATTTTCCGTAAGGGAGCTTTTTTCTTTCATGCATTCTAACTTTAGTTGATCACCACCTTGTTTTATATTCAGTATTTAAAAATTGTTTTGGCAAAGTGACTGTGTAGTCAAAAATGCAATTACCTTTCTTGGACTGTTTTTTTTAATGTTTATTTTTCATGAGATACCTTTCATGTTTTCTTCCTTATGTTGACCCACTGCAGGTCAATTCAAAGCAAGAATCACGTTATTTCTTTAGTTCCAGTGACTCACTTCAGTTAGGAACAAACTCGGTTGTGTTAGTTGTTCCTTCTCAGATAATATCATACGCTGTATTCCAACATAGCAGTGGCTTTTAATTCAAAATCATAGAAAAAAAATGATTGAAAATAACCCATAGACAATGAAGCAAGCTACTGTAGAATCATCCTCAGGTCTGGATTCATCTGTCTGCTTTTCTACAGATTGGGGGAATTTTTCTTTTTTTTTGTATTTTTTTTAAAGACAGTTTTTAATGCTTGAACAAATCCCTTTTTCTTCCCTTTGGTAATGTGGTTAACTGTCTGGAATGTGAGCCACTGGAAATTCTTCCCCACAGAAGAATCTCCATTAAGCTTTCAAACAGAGTTACTTCATCTCCACAGCTGCATGGATAGAAGGCTTTCTAGTGCCTAAATACTTACTGTATATGTCATCCTTAATTTTTTTTTTTTTTCCCCAGCCAGAGCTTTGGGAGCAGGTGCTAGCCTTTTGCTTCCTTTCTGCTTCCTCTGTGGGGAACAGGCTGGAAAGAGCCAACTAATTAGAAAATTCTACAGGGAAATTAATTCTGCAAACAGCTGAGGAATGGCATTTCAGTATAATGCTCACTTTGTCTGTCAGCAGAGCCCTGGTTGGCTTCACAAGTGGCAGCTCTCCCAGATGTTAAACATGTTGTGATGAGACCCGAACTGCATCGCATGGTGCGCGTTTACTAAAAGTCGTGGTGCTCTGGAAGAGTAAATACATTAAAACCAATCTCTGGGATGTGCTGTGTTGTGTCACAAGGCAGCAGCGTGGGTTTTTTTACATATTCTTGAACTGTAGCAATGAACCAAATCGTTTTTAGCGAGCTTAGTTCCGAATGTTGCCTTTGCTCTCAGGTAGGGCTGGGGGCATGGAGAGGGAGGGTGCGAGGAGTGGGACTAAACCCCTCTGTGTGAAGGCCTGGGTTGTCAAAGTGTGCTGTACACTTTGAAAAATATGGGCAGCTCTGTGACATGTCTGAACAAACCCCTCACCCAGCTGGCTGCTCTTGTGCACGAGGACAGTTGGATCAGCATCCTCAGGCTTCCCTCTTTGGAGGCACTGGCGACAGAAAAATGGAGGCACAGGGCCCTTGGAAGGAGCCTGCTCTCAGATGTTCATGGAAACAGCACTTAGTGAAGATGGTGACAGAATACTCATGTCTCAGAGATCTCACCAGTACCGGTTTGGCCACCTGAGTTTTTCTTACTTGTGTGCTAAACCTCATCCACTTGCATTGCCTTATGTGATGTGCCTGGTTCTCAGCTCCCTTCTTGTGACAGACCTCTGTGACCCTCAAGCCCAGTTCTCCTCCCAGCCACATTCCTCATCTGTTCCTTCCACAGCCCCCAGATTTCCCTCCAGCTAACCCTCAGGAGCAGAATTCTCATGCACATTGCTCCCAGATTGATGTGGCACCCCTTACTTCTGAACTGCCAGGAGGTGGTCCTGGGCTCTGTTTTAGCATTCAGCTATGCACAAGTGGTCCTCACACTCCAGATGTCTGGGAATTTGCCCTGGAATTGACATTGGAAGAGTGACTTGTGAATTCCCATTGAGTAATACAGAACTGCTTTCTTATCCTTTTGGTCTCAAGATGATGCTGAATCTTGGAGTGCTTTGAACACCTCTTTGTGGTGGTTAATTTTTCAGGAGTCTTACTCTGCCTCAGTGGCTCTTGTATTCTTGAGCTCTCTTTTATACTTTATCTCTGTTATAAATATCTAAATGCTTTTCCTTCCTCCATCTCCTAAGAATAATTTGTCTTATCTAGGAATATAAAAACTAGGACATTCATGCAATTCCCATGGAGATATGATTTTTTTTGTAGCTGAAGACTTTCCAAAGCATTTTTCTTGGTCTTATGTTTGATTGACTGTAGCAGGACTCAGGTTTTTTTCTTTCTTTTAAAAAAATTTCCGTTGTCCTGTACTTCACAAATGCAATATAATAATAATTCTATATTCTGTCTCCATCAAAAAATCTCATAATTTGTTATTTTCTTACCAGTCTGTTCTCTCCAGCATAATTACATTGCTTAATATGTTGCACAATGTTGGGTTCAAGGATTGTATTTAATGGTAAAATATCCATATCCTATTACCAGTCCAGTGTTAACATGTAGATGTTGTTTGGGACTTATTTGGTTATAAACTTTGTGTAGATAGAGCCTTGAAATTTTGGCCATGCTCATGTTGATGTGTGATCATCTTCCAGCATGAAGCACTAACTAAAGGGCTTTGGCTTTGAAAGAGTAATTTTCACAGATGGAGATCATGCTTGCAGAAGAAAATAATAGCATTCCATCTTTGTCTTTAATAAAAATCAAGCCAGTTTCTATATTTTCTAAATTTGCTTCACCTGTTAGCAATTACAGTTTTCCTAATGAGATTTAATTACTCAAGAAACCATTGAAATTAAATCCCAGCTAAATAATATCTTCCGCTTATCTAATTCATAATTTGAAAACATTCTTTGCGTGTTCTAATTGCTTTCTATAGATGCATACATTAACAAATTGGAAGGACTAAAAAGCATCTACCTCCAAATGAGAAGTTCATGGACTTTTGGACAGTAGCAACTGAAATCTAAAGTCTCTTTGCTCTAGAGGGGTCCTAATGGAACACATAGAAGATTTATTCTGCAGTCGCATTTTCTGAATTAATTGACTTTTTAATTTTGAGGTCCTAAATGCATCACTGCCTGGCAGTTTTCCAAAGTGCACTGTGATATAATGATGCCTGCATTATGGAAGTTTGTCAAGTGGTCCATGCTTAACACGGGGACCTGCTTGCACTTAAAACAAAAACCAAATGAAATTATTAAATATTATTATCACATATTCTTCCCAGAATTACATTCTTTATTAGGGTGTGCTTAATAATTGCAGGAACATTGGCAGCTGAAATTTCTAAAATGATTGCCAAATAGGAAATAAAATGGAAAATGGGAAATAAAATGTGCTATTTATTTCAGGTCAAGATAGACTGCTTTTATATTCTACTTAGATAAAAGTTCTGGGTGATTTAATTTTCTGTTTATTGTCATCCAGATGTTCAAAATACTGACCCAGCTGGTGTGGAAATTTCATTTTTTTCCAACTTATGATAATGAATTGAATCATAAAAAAAAGTCATAAAACATCTCCATATTGCATTCATGGACATTCACTAGGATGATTTGCACTAAATGGATTTTTACATGGAATGGATTTCTTTTCCAAAGTTCAACGAGAGTCAAGACTACATCCGTATGTGTTTAGGAGCCAAAAATTGTAAGTAAAGGAGAAAACACATCTGTGTGGAAGTTTTTGAATAATTGCACTGTTTGTTTAGTGATATAGCTGATATTATGAGTGCTCCTGGAGAGTACAGCAGAGCTGGAGCAGCATGGATAAGGATGTTTTCCTTCAGGGTAGCATGAAATGCTTTGTTTTTTCCTTGTGTGTTCAAGAGGACTGCATTTCCATTTTGGCTTCAATAGATTTCCCCTTTTAAAGATTGAAATTCTCTTTCAACAGAGTAATGCTGGTTTGAGAAATTGAAACTTTTATTTATTTACTTATTTCCACTTCAAAGCAAAGTAGTTTGGTCACCCATTTTGGGAAGAAAGCTACTCACTGAAGCTGATCAGACTTTGCAGAGGGTTTTAGTAGGTCCAAGAGTTCATTTTTCAGTCAATTTTGTATTCATAAAAAAAATTTAATTTATCTCTAGCTATAATGTTTTGATTTGCAAGTTTTGGGGTTTTTTAATATGTGTTTACCACCCATATTGCAAGAGTTAATAAATAAACCTAAATTGATTTATGACTTGTTTTGCTTGGACAAGTTTATGAATAGAAATGTTGTATAGGATTTAATTAAATTCTTTCTTTCCTCCAAGGATGCCACTATCCAAAACAAATTGAGAATTTTGTTCAGAAATTGTGCTCACACTTTGTAGTATTATGGGTACTCTTGAGAGAAAATGACATCTGGGGTAGATATTAATAAGAATAGTTTCCAAAGTTCAGAATGGAAACTTTTAAACTTTCATGCTGTCCTTAAGTTTTAATGTATGCCTGGCTTAACACTGCATTTTAGTTTTTACATAAATTCTGTGTTTTGCATAACAGATGCACCTCAGCAAATTGTAAACCTTTTCTCGACATTTTGGCAGCAGCTGCAGGTAGCATCCCTTGTTGAATTTCTGGATTGTTCACCGAGGTCAACATTCATCAAGCATTTGGTCTACTACACCTTAAAGACTTCCCTCTGTCTGCTC
>VZSR01001831.1:1581791-1637767 GCA_013398615.1 Brachypodius melanocephalos | reverse complement strand
CTGACTTAGAGCCTCTCACTTGTTTTGCTTTCAAACCACAACGACGTGTTATTCTCTTCTCTGAGATCTCACCAATCTGTTATCTGTAGGCATGGCATGGAGAGGAAGGAGGGATAAGTAGACAGTGGGAGTGAATAAATATTTTACTGTGGTGACACTCTGGTGTTCCTCCAGCCAGTCAGTTTTACCCCTGACCTGCTGACTGCAGTGCTCTCCTTGGCAGACCCTCAGAAACAAAAGGCTACAGCTCTTTTTGCTGCTGGTTAGTGTGATGTAACACAGATGAGACGATAGGTAGATATTTACACCAACTTTATTCTCTGACCAAAGAATCTGCCAGTTTAAAGCTGTGCCACCTCTCCCAAAGGCCAGGTGTGTTTGGGGTGGACCTGTGTCCGTCCTATTTATCAACAATATCCAGAAATACAGGAACCTAACTCTGCCGTTATTTAAATAGAACTGTTTAAATAACGTCTAAGGATTGTATTTAAATACCTGTATTTCGTGGCCAGAAAATCACTCTGTTAAACTCATCTGAGGGCCTGCTCCTCCATAAGAGGAGTGTGTTGGGGTGGCTAAGGGTACCAGCTCATGTCTCTTGTGACTGAAAGAAAAAAAGTAATGGCATATGAATAAAAACCAGGGATTTCCAGAAAAGACCTTGATTTTTTTTCCCATAAGTCAATAAATAATTTTTTTTACACACACAGATACATTGGGCCAGTACTGGCTGCTTCTGGAATCCCACCCTTAACACCAGCATTCTTAAGTGCCAACCTGGTTGCCTTCTTTCCAATGCTAGAAAAAAATCCCTGAAATCTCTGCCCCTCAGCCCCAAAGCAGAAGAAAAGGCTAGTTTGTGTCTTTTTTATTTGATAGTTTGGGGATATTTTTGGTAGGCCACCTAGAAAAAAAAAACAACAAGCGGAAATTAGATGAACATAAAATTATTTTTTACATATTTGGCAAATATTAGTGTTTTTAAGAAGTCTGCTCATGAACCCTATTGTGTAAGCAGCCACTTGCTCAGTTTGAGTAAGAGGATTTCTTGCCAGAAAGCAGAGAGAAAAGATCACCAGTTGGAGATTCACCCTTTCCACTCGTATTTTCTTTGCCTGTGATTCCCAAAGTGTTTGGTGGAAATGGCAATGTTGTACTTTTACAACTAAAGCACAGGAGGTTACAGTGAAGATATGAAAACACCAGTGCTTGAAAAGTTACATTCCTGGCAAAGAGAGGCACAAAGGAGCTGACAGAGAAGGCTGATGCTCAGGAGTACGCTAAGAACCTTCAGACGGTTGGTATTTATGGAAAACAAAGCACTTTTTAGGAGTCTAAATTGCACATTAAGCAATGGCCCCAAACTCTTGTTACATTCTAGAAAAAGAGCAGGAAAAAGAACATAAAATACTCAGAGTTATCTATACTAAATATTAGACTGGATATTATATCCTGTCTTTAATGTTGCGGAAAAACTCCCGAATTGTCTGATTTACTAACATTTTTTAAAAACTAGAAACACTATCTGGGAAGAAGCTTTTATGCTGGGCTGCTTTTTAGCTGGGTTGTTTTTGAGGAATTAAAAAGAGCTGAAAAATCTCGTTTTTTTGCATTGCATAATCAGTGGTTCAATGACTGACCAAATAACCATCATTCTGTTCCATTCATAAGATTATGCCATTCACGGTCAGGTGGCATTTGTCCAGGAGCTGACATGTCCTTTCACTGCCAAAAACCTTGGTTTGGAATGGAATGGAGTCAAGTACAGGAAGGAAATGATTATGGAAACTGTAAGAATTCGAGACCTCAGCTATCTTCAGACACAACGAAATATTTCCTCCTGTTATCAGCAGGTATGTAATTACTGATCAGACAAAAATGCCAAGAAATATTTCAAGAAGGTATTTGGCTTCTGGAAGCTAATTCTGCCATGAGAGTGCTTGTCAGACATATGCAGAGCATCACACTGGCACATTTTTTCTTATATGAAGAGAAGTAAAATATTTAGAGCTTGGGCTTTTACTGCCCCTTTCTAGGGACCCTACTGAATATCTCTGCACTCTCAAAAGATCCTTTATTAAGAGAAAGATAAACTCCAAAGAACAGTGTTAAACATTTTTTTTTCATTTAAATGGATAAGATTGTGATGGATACAGCTGATTACATTATCAGAGTATTTTAAGAATTTTTAGGAATTTTAAGATCAGCTCAGGTTCCAGAAAAATTCAGGCTATTCACAAGTTAAAATAATTTTCAAATGCATGATGTGAAAGGCAATTAGAAGTACAGATCTGATGCTGATGCACAGAATTTTCCAAGTTATTTGGGGAAATTTAAGTGAGGCACTGATTGTGTTTAACCTTCACACAATAACAGTGTTTCTTTCAGCTGGAAATTATTAAGTCCAACATAAAACATTTGCATATCTAAAACATATTCTAGACTTTAAGCCACTTCAAATACAGCCATTTTCAACTAAAAATTTGAATTTTGTCCTATTTCTGTTCTCATTTCTGTTCTCTTAAAATAGTATATTGTACACAAGAATATCAAAATAACTGTTCTTTTGTTAGAGTGACAAAAAGAACAAACACACGTAAGTATAAATGTAGAATATTTACTGTACAGAAAGAAGAAAATGTGTTGGGAATGGATAATAGTTATTTAATTATGTTTTCAGTGGAAATCACCTCTTTCCTGAATAGAGCTGGTTGTTATTTGTACCTGCATCCTTATAACTTAAAATGACCTTAAAGAATGCTGCGTGAAAGCCAATTTTAATTGACTACAATTTGATCATTTAATATTTGAGGACATCAGCTCTATATGGAAGTAGTGCAGGGCTAAATCTGCAGAGAGCACATTTCTGGCTAGCACCACCCCTCACTTAAAGGCATCCTGCCAGCTAGCGGGTACTTTTCTCCAAGATTAGGCACATCTCTTCCTTAATGAATGGAGGGGAAGAGTTAAGTCAGCTCAGAGTGATGCTGCTGGAGATCAGCAGGCTGAACTCTTCCAGGGAAAACCAGCAAGATCTCAGCTGTATCCCCGAGAGTGAGGCATTTAGCCCTATTTAGGTTTCTCTGCTGTGAATTAAAGATCTCTAAACTGGCTAAGGGAAATCTCAGGCCAATATTCAAAGCATTCACCTGAGTGTGGACCTGAGAAGTGTTGGTACCTGGAAATCCTGCCAGGATTTTTGTAGCAATCCAGTAAATCAGTGCAATAAGTATTCAAACAAATCCACATATGTATGGATACAGAATATCCAGCCAGACACCAATAAATATATTTCTTCATGTATATCATGAAGTAAACTATCTCATGCATATGGGGCAAAACAACAGCAAATACTTCTGCTGTTTCAGGACTTATTTTTTAAGTAAATCTTCACTTTATCCAGTTTAAAAATTTTAAGATAATTATCATGTAACTATGACTTTTCAGCCCTATTGACAAAGCCTGGAAGTCACTGAGTAGGTCATGCAGATCTGTGTTTCCCTGAGGGCACAGATTGCTCAGTAAATCTGCTTGGTCTTCTCACTTATGCATTGAACTTAAAAAGTCAAAACAAAGCAAGAAACCCAACCCCTAAAAACAAGTAGCACTCCTGCTCAGATGATGCTTGAGGGAGTTATTCCAACTTGTTCTTTTGCCCACTTACCTTCTATGGGAGGAAATATTTATGGAGGAAACAAACTGAAAAAGACCACAAAGATCCTGCCAGACAGATTTCCTGGTGTTATTCTACAGAGGAAGAGGGAAAAATTCTTTACTCAAATTCCTTTCTCCATGTAAACAGGAGGAAAAATATATTGTCTTTTGTCAACATTTTGTTTTGCTCATTTGTCATTATCTTCCGAAGTGTTCTATGCAGATACAATTTTTTAATCATGAGTGATGAGTTCAATAACAAAAGTGATCCTTTGGGTATGCATTTGTAATGTGCTGAAATGTATTGTTTGCTAAGTGGCCTTATCTATAATTCAGAGAATATTTGTGTGCTTTGGAAGATCATTTGGCAAAGTTTGTGAAAGGAAGTAATTTAGTTATTTGATTGCATTAAGGATGAAATTAATTTAAGATGAGTTAGAACTTTTAGAGAAGTGACATGAACAGAACCCAACAGCCAAAGTTCTTGGCTTTGGAAGAGGTAATTAGCCAGTACTGGAAGAGCCTTGATGAACATGCAGTTGGATATCCATTAGTGGATCTAGAGGGACAATTTGAGAAGGTGTTCACCCTGGTGAGTGCTCGTAGCCTGTTTCGGTTACAAAATAGATTAATTTAAATTACTACTTTAAATTATTCAGGGGCAGATTTCATTTCAGTTTGAGTCCCTCTCTCCTCCCTCTTTTTGCTCCACAGCCATAAAAATGTAGAGATGTTGCAACCCAAGTATCCAAGTGAAGGCAAAGCTCCATCTGAGAATACCTTGGGTTCCAGAAGGTTCAGATTCACAGCATGAACTTGGAGACTGGCTATTGAGAACACGCTGGCTGGTAAGTCTTTGCAAAGTGAAGATACAGTTCACAACCATTTGTTTCAAGTAATTTTCAGAGTAGTGATGAATCTGTGCAATTTTATTTTCATCTCAACATGACATTAGGTGTTGCTAAGCTGTTTAATGTTTGTAACGTGATCCTCTATGATAAAAATGATGCATTTGAGAGCTGAGTGACAAAAAGAGCACATCTAAAAAAGATCCTTAAGGATATGCCAAGATTGTTTGCATTTATTTTAATGATATCCAAATGGTATTCTTCCTAAAGATATTAATAATCACAACGAGCAATAAAACTCTAGAAAGAGTTAAATTTACTGGCAGGCTTTATTCTGCTGCAGTGTTCTATTTGACATAGTTCCATAACCTATTCCCTTCAATAAATGTCAATTATTTTGTTTTATTTTTTAAAATTTCTTCAATGTCTTAGCTGTGAAGAGAGACAGAGCATGGGAATTGTCAGGGATATATCACGTTTTGCATTCATATGCTCATGGTTTTCCATAGGGTGACTGAAAGGTCAGAGAAGATGCTGCAGGAAGACTTTCAAGCAACAATAAATGTGGAAGTTGTTCCAGAGGGTGGGACTGGTCTTCTGTTTATCTGGTACTAGAGGCGGTTTTGTGGGCACGTGATTTGTAAGCATTATAAAATGATGGAATCAGAATGGCCTCATCCATTTCCTACCAAGAAATAAGCAGCACTAATAAACTTAATCCTCAGTGCAGTCCTAACAGTATTTCCAAGGGCTGCTTCAGAAAATATAAACACATTAAAAAATAGCCAGGAACCCAATCTGCTCAGCAATCACAGATTTCTCAGTTGTGTGTTGAAGACATAGCAACCCAAATTACCCTTGAAACGACTCTATTTATTTCAAGTCATATCATTT
This sequence comes from Brachypodius melanocephalos, assembly GCA_013398615.1. Lineage (NCBI taxonomy): Eukaryota > Metazoa > Chordata > Aves > Passeriformes > Pycnonotidae > Brachypodius > Brachypodius melanocephalos. Next base: position 1,632,371 of record VZSR01001831.1, on the reverse strand, counting down.
TCCAAGCTGTATTTTTAGACAACTTCATACTAGTAGTACAAGAGCTTGCTCCAGACAAGGACTTAACTTGGGTTTATGTTAACATATAATTTGTAAAAGTTTACAATAAACATCCTTTGCTGAGACTGGCAGAAACTGTAGGAAGGAAAACACCACCACTAACTTTGGCTACTTGCTTTGATTCAGACCTCATTGTGTGATGTTTGTTATGAGAGCTCCAAAACTGCACAGAAGTGATGAATTGTTGTGTCACTAAGACCAGAATTTCCAAAGCAGCCTCGTTTACTCCAATATAAATACTCACCAGAGGCCTGGTGTTGGACTGGGAAGTGTGCTAGCAGGCTTTCATTCAGATAGCAAGAAATATGCAATGCATGATTCAAGACCTTAAGCCTGAGCTGGCATCATGTAATGCACTCACTGAAGCTGATGAAATTTTAGGGTGTACAGGAAGTGCCAGCTGAAGCCTTACAAATAAACACTTAGTGAATATTTATGTAAATACAGTAAACAGAAAAGGACAGTGCCAGTATGCACATGCTGCTGATCATTCTGGAACTGCTACTCTTCCCAGGCCAATTTTTATATCTTTCAGATAACAAGACCATAATTATTCTAGTGCTGGGAGAGTTTCCTCTCTGTTAGCCACACAGAGTAAAAGCAGGTCTGCAATCTCAGTTCAGCTGCATTCACAAGAACTAGCCTTGTTTGTAAAGATGGATGGAAACCAGGCAGGAACCTATTTCTCTGCAGAGGCATTCAATTTTTCCATGGTCACCCTTTTCTCCACACTGACCAGCTTCTCTGTATTGGGTAAAGTTTTGGACTCCTTCAAAATACCAGTTTATCATTGATACAATTCAGGATGCATCAATGACTTTGAAAGGGTGTTCTGGAAACTGCTATGATGCTGCACTCTGTGTGAGTTCTGTTTTATTATTTAAATCATGTAGCTGGTCTGGTCAAAATTGTTTGTGACACTGTTCGAGTGAGCTCATAATGGGAAAATCCATTTCTCTGAAGTGCCAACACTTTAAATAATTTAAAGCTATTCCTCCTGTTCCATCAAAAGGAAGTTTAATCTATTACTCATCTGTTCAAGCAGCTACTGTTCAAAAGTGTTGGACTATCTTGAATTAAGAGGGAAAAACCATTGTTGGAATAAATTAAAAATATTTCCATATAATAAATGATGGCAATTTAATAATTACTGAGAAGCCTTGTGTTTATAGATTTTTCATGACATGGCATAAGAATAATGAAAACAGAACGTTGTTCATTCAGCATATAAAGCCAATTTTAGAGGCATAACAGATTGTGAGTGCCAGAGCCAGAAGAGAGTGAAAATTTTTTAAAAGCTATGTGATCATTTATTAATTGAATGGATTAAATATGAGAATTCACAAATATTCACGTGAGTTAGGTTCTGTTTTCATTTGCAGTGGATAAACAAAACCATTTCTGCTTCCCTACATGTATACACATTTATTAATGTTGGAATTAACAGCATCACAACCATGCATTCAACAAGCCTCAAACTTCAACATGACCCACAAAGATCAGTTCCACATAACAAAGTGTTTATGTGGGAAAACAAACAGCAGAAATCATCCCAAAATGATGAGTATTACCTGGTTAAGATTTGTTTCAGAAGCATGACCAAACCAGTAAAACAGAAGAGTTGTCCCGCCAGGTTGTCAGGAAGAAGAGTGGGAAAATGAGTGGGAAGAAGAGGAAATGACTGATCTTTTCTTTATTGCAGAGCTTGACAAAGCTGGAGATAGTTCCACCTTCTCCAAGTCATAGTATCTCAGAAGACAATATTCTCTTAAGGAACCAAATGAATTTTAAAAGCCTTCAGGAGCAGTACCAAGGACTGTGTGTGCCCACTTATGCCTACTGAACTGCCATTCCTTTGAGGAGTTTCAGCACCCTGGATGCTGGGTACTGCTTTGTTTTAAATCATCTCCACAAAGGCTTTTTGCAATCAAATAATTTACTTTTATACATGTTTTCTACCAGAGGGAGGCTGTGTCACAAGCAATGCCAGCCCGCACCTGCCTGAAATACAGAGGCCACACTTACGGTGCTTGCTCTTTGATTTGCTTCCCATGGCTACCTAGATACAGAAACAATGTGACCAGCACTTCCACCTGGAGCAGATAACTTGAAAATATCAGGGAAATTTAAGTGACTAAGAAGCATCTGCAGTGTCTTTTCCAAATATAACAACACCACTGGAGATAAAGCAGGCACTTGACTGGGTTTATTAAGGTCACACTGCTGCTCTGTTTCCTCTTTTATGGTGGGTTCTTTTTATGTGTTAAGCTCATATATAAATGAGGCAGCTTTCATATGATTTTGGAAGTATGTGAGCAGCCATGCAGTCTCTAAGAAACAGCCAGTTTTCCTTTCATTTTTTTTTTTTTTTTATTCCTGTAGGTCTTTATTGGGTTGAATATCTTCCTCTTTACAAGCACCTTTCTGTCAGAGAAAGACAGCTTTCTCCTGCCTTCCCGGAAAGTCCTGCATGGAATAGACTCCTGCAGCTCACAGGACTCACGGCAGTAACTCAGTCAAGTCCACAGATTCCACTCTGACCCCTGTATTTCTCACACTGATCTGACAATCTCTTTGGGGAATCTGAGGAGCCTGGATGGTTCAAAATATGGGCTGCTGAAGGTCTGCCTACAGTTTTTGTAGAGTCATGAGGGAATTGACTGTGCACTCTCTATTCATCATCCTGTGGCTGAATCTCTCAGCTGGTGCTGAAGGCTTCAGCCCTCCATTTAACAATGTGGTCAAAGGCAGGCTGCTGGCAACTGAAAAGTAAGACCAGGTCACTGCTGTATCCAGTGGTAGTTTGTGAAAATTGCTCCTGTAGTCTCAGTCCAAATTTTAGTGACAGAATCTTAGTACCTCCAAAAAATTGATCCAAAATAACTCCTAGTCAAAAGTTCGGGAACAGCCAAGGTTTTAAAGACAAGAAAGGTGAACTTGTCTCTTCCCAAGAAGTATTCTCTTTACACCAGCAATGAAATGCAAGGGGGAGCATTGATGTTAGCACCACCCAAGCTGTAAATAAAGAACTTCTGTCCTCAGAAATACCAAATCAAGTTCGTATGAATTTCCCACTCTTCCAAAACCACGTTCCCACCAGGCAGAAGAGATCACAAAACTGAAGAGCATTCCCTCCTTCTCACACCTCTGCAGTCTGTAAGCACTGTGCCTGTCACAACATTCCCAAGAGGTTTCCTCTACCATCCTGTCTCATCTCCGCAAGCAGCTGCTTCCATTGTGCGTAAGAGCTCTTGGAGTTCTTGCTTTGCTTAATGAAGCTAAGCACCAAGGAGTTGGTAAATAGTTGAGTTCTGTTGGGAAGATGAAATCCCACTGCAGATGGAGAGGTTTGCTTAACCTATAAAGTAATTCTGGAACAGCTATTGCATTGGCAAAATTTTAAAATGCAACCAAGTTTGAGTGTTCTTGGCTCCTAATTTCTTTCTTTAGTGTTACCACGACACCACACTTTAGGGTTGTAGCTGCTCCTCACTCTGCAGATGTTTGTCCCATTACTGTTCACAGGAGTTAAATGCACACAGATATGTAAGAGGGACTTGGCCATCTACTCTCAGTGTTCCAAGGTCAGCTAAGTCTGGACCTTTTACTTTCTCTCTGCTCCACCAAGTGAGAACAAAACTTACGCAAGTCTTCCTTGGGGAGCACTGGGTCTGAGTTTTTTACAGTGCACAAGGCTAAAATTCAAATATGAAGCACAGCTGTTTGGACAGGAATCTTGAGCCTCTTTGTTTTGAACTACAGTGACCCACTCAGCCTCACCAACACATGAAACTCTGAAATCCCTGCACAGTTAATGACTGAGATGTGAAATTGCCTGGCAGGCAGTGACCAGTTTAGGATCCTCTGGGATTTGCAGGTGGAAGGGCTGTTCTTTCCCTTTCTTTCCCCTCACTCATGTTGCTCTCACATATCATTCCATCTATGTGCAGGTTTGAATCTCTGTCCACCAGCCAAACTGCTGACGCAGTGATCTTGTTGCAGACGGTGGCATTCCTCCCTTCTGCTGAGGACAGGTATTTTTGAGCCCCTGATAACAGGTAAAATAAAAAGGGAAACAGTATGGCATAAATTATTCAGTCAGTTTAATTAGAGACTGACCTCTTCTTTTAAATACTTTCTATATCCCCCAGGTAGTGCATGTATCTTGAAGTATATAATACATAATAAAGTGCTAAGTAAACCTTCCCTTTGATTTAGCTGCAATTCCACAAATACTTAGAATATCAGCAATGAGTAACTTTGCAGAACCAAGACAAGATACACTGCATTAATAACCAAATGTTAAATAAGTTGTTAAAAGGACTGGCAATGGCTGTGATGGCTTGGAGGAGGTGGAGGCTGCTTGGCTGATTGGGCTTTTCTTGGAGTCAAGGATAGGTCCTCTTACACCCCCTTACATTTAGAACCCAATTTTAAACAATCCAATCATCCAATTCAATATCATCTTCTTTGCAAAACTTACATATATTTTCTATATAAATGCCTGATCACAAGAAGATATGGGGTATCTTTTTCTGTTCCGAGTGTCTGACCCTTCAAACTCATTTTACTGTTGCAAAGCACATGAAATGCTATAAATGCTATGGAAAGACTGTGGAAAAAACCCACAATTTTTTTATGCAGTGATATAATGAATATCTTTGTGTATCCGAGATAATAGGAATTCCAGCATTCGTGCTTACTATAAAATACAGCAAGCAAAGACTAAGTAAATCCTGATTTTTTAATACAGAAATAATTTCGACTGCATCTTTGGTTGGGTATGACATGGAAACTGGTGATTGTTTATGCTTTGCTCCTATTTTTTTTTTTTTTTTTGCCTGCATTAAAATCCAACATGAGAAACAAATTTTTTATCTAGGGACAAACTATTTCTTTTTTGGGGACTGAGTTCTAATGAGTTGAGTAGTACGTCTGTTTCTTTTCAGCTGGGAAAATGCAAGGAGTATAAAATCCAGATGGACAGCACATGATGCTGGAACCAGCCCGGGCCAATCGCCCACGTCACGTTGATTAGAGGAAACCTACAAGAAATTAAATAAAAATCCAAACACCAGATAATGAGAGCACCAAACTGGCTGCACTGTGGGGTTTCATCACAGCCCTGGCCTTCCCACACCTCTCTGAATGCTAACCTGTGTTTAATGTTCATTGAGGTGTGGGGAGGCAGGCAGGCCTTGCAGAGGGAAGGAGCAGCATCTGGAATCCCTAAGGATAACTGCAGGAATGTTTATTCTTCTTTGTTTATTATTCTGACTGTGTGCTCTCTCCCTCTTCCTCTCTTTGTCTCCCTTTGTGTAATAAAACTCCTCTAGGCATATAAAGTAAGTCATCTGGAATTGTGCAACTTCTTCTGCCAGGAAGCTGGAAAAGCCTCTCTCCTGTGCAGAGAGAAAAATACAGACTCTTCACAACCACTGAGAAATTACAGAAATACAGCATTTTTCTTTGGGTTACACCTACACAGCAAAGTCCTGTGGCAAATGATTGTGCTTCTCACTGTTAAAAAAAAAAATCTCATTTCATCCTGTCCAAGGTGTTATGTTTATATAAAATTTTAAAAAAATAATAATTGGCATATTTTAAAATAACATGAAGCCTGCAAAGTGCATTAAAGAGACTCAGTGTCAAAGCTGCTTTGCGTGCCAATGGGTGCAGAGAAGGAAGAGGAAATCAACAGAGGGGAGCATCTTTTACAGCCCCATGGCCAGTGAAATTTTGTGTTTATTCTTTGAGGAAAGGGCAGAGTAGCTGCAGAGCTGCTGGTTGGGTAGGAGCCGGCAGTGTTTTTATTGGCAGGCGAGCCTGAGTGGCTGAAAGGTGGCCATTAACACTCTGACACGAAGTGCTGACAGGGCGATTATAAGATTAACACCCTGTGTTATATTAACAGTGTCAAAACCTCCTCTCACCTGTCAGGGAGGAATAATGGCACGAAGGAAAACATTATAGACAAACGGAGATTTTAACCTGAAAATACCACACAGCTACTCTTTCAAATTAGTGTAAATATCTAAGTGATGTATGACCTACAAAAGCTCGAGAAAATGAAAGAATATATTTAAAATCAATTTCAAATTGTAGTTTTACAAGTGTGCTTGGCCACTTTTCTTGCCATTTTTCTTCCACAATTTCCCCCCCCGCTTCCAGTGTATGTGCATATATTGTGATTACATTTCATATTGTATGCAATGATTCTGTGTGTCCTATATGTTTGTCTCTAAGGTCCATAGATAAAAAGCATAACACATATTCTTTATATATAATTCAGTTTCTAAACAAGACCAAGGCAGAGTCAAGGCATCTGAAAGGCCAGAAAGTGCAAATTCTGTTGCATAAGGAAAGTTCAGCTGTTTTAAGCCAGATTTGGGGGGTTTTCAGAGAGTTACAGTGCCAACCGATCATGAAAGTTTAAAGATTGTTGAAACCCTTAAACAAAGTGGATATAATTCACTTATGATTTGTCACAAATTACTAAAGCATCAGCTGAAAAGTTCAAATGTCTCAGAAGCAGGTCCAACAGAAACATTTAATAACTAAACATGGATCAAGGATAGATTTATGAGCACTGATTGGTTTGGGGCTGTTGGAAGACAATGCAAAAAGCTCACAAACACTTTCAGGGCTTCTCTTATGCTCTGCAGAAAGCAGAGTATTTATTATAGCAACTGATGAGAATTGCCAAAGGTAGGGAGTTTCCAATAAACAGGATTCCAGTTTTAGGAACAACCTGTTAAAGTATTTGTATGTGTAATTTTATTACAGCATCTGCTTTGGCTGACACAAAGGTCTCCAGGGCAATTCTGAACTTTCAAGTCATCTATAGAATCAAGTGTTTTCATCTACATATCTTTCGTACTTCAAAAAATCAAAAATATGACATAATTCAGAGAAAATTGTGTTTAATCATGTATTATTGATGATATTCAGGCAGTTTTCCACGCCGACAAGAGCCTCAGACTATTTTCTGAAATGTCAGAAATGCCTTTAGAGATTTTTGGCATTTCAGAAAATCTCTTTTGCAAAATGAGGAAGAGTCAAGATATGCTATCAAGACAGTATTCAGTGGGCTATTTTATACCAAGATCAGGTGGCCACTAAAAAGACACTCAAACAGTGAGATCCTGCATACAATGCAGTTTTCAGGAATTTTAATTAATATATGAAGGCTTTGTTTGCCAAGTGAATGACACAGACTTGTGCTATAAAATGTTCAACTCCACTGTCTTAGGTGCTCAGAAAAGGTGTAGTTTACTGTGCTTTGTTTTACTTTTCTCGCTTAAAGCACTTTGTGGGAATCCTGTGTTGCATTCATCTACCTCTGGAAGCAGGTAAAACTCCTGTTTCACAGGAAAGGGAGGATTGTGCAGCTCTTCCCTCATCTTTGCTGGTGAGACAGATGAGCTCTTTGAGTGCTGCTTCTGCCAGGGAGCACTGAGAGGGGATTTTGGGCTTGGTGGTGCTAAAATCAGTGATCAGTGCACGCCACAAATTTGCTGTCTGAGCTCTGAATGGGAGCAGAGCAACAGGCTGGATCTGCTAATCCTGATCCCTTCCTTTCTGCATGTCTTGGGTGTGACAAGGAGAGGTGACAGGTCACACTCTGCCCCGGCCCCAGACCTCCTTTCATAGCTGCAGATCAAGACACACTTTGGCAAAGCTGAGGTGGCAGCCAGCAACAAAAAAAAGCCACCACATTGTTAATAAACTATGAAATCATGTGTAGACATGGAAGTGGGAGGGGAACTACCTGAGACCTTATTTACAAAGGAGCAAAGACATAAAGGACGACCTTCTGTGACCACTGAGGGGATAACTTCATCAGGATATATTTGTGCCAGAAAATGACTCCCACGTGTCAATCATGCTTGAAGTGCTGGGAAATTTACTGTAGCCATTTGCAAGGCTTTTTGAATGAACAAGGTGGGTTATTTTTGGTTGGGTTTGTGTTTGGGTTTTCAGTGTTGGGGTGGTTTCTTTATCTCTTTTTTTTTTTTTTTAATCTGATGCTTTTACACACCGAGAAGAAAATGAATACACACTCTTGAGATAAGATTCATGGTCCTGCCTTCACTGTGCAGCAAAGTTAAAGAAAAAGCTCATTATAAAATGACCTGTGTAACCATGTGTTGTTTTAGTGTTGTGTGACAAGCAGTAAATCATCTTAGTGCCTTCTTTTTTAAAATAAAAGCCATGTATTATACTTTATTACTCAGACAAACTGCTGAGTGACTTAAACCCCACCTACATTAAACCCAAAATTCCTCCTCCTCCAGAAACAGCACATCTGTATTGTCAGTGCACAGAAATCACATCTTCTGTAGTCCCTGCATTATCTCTGATGTGAGGTGTGCATTCCCAGATAAAATATGTGCTTGTTTTCCACGTTCTGGTTTTCCCAGAAAGGTAGCATATTACATGTTGTCCAGTGAAAGGATATAATTAACGCTGATTCAAATTTTAGAAAGTAAAATTAAAAACTTTGTCCAATAAATGTTGGCTTGCCTGATGCAAGGGCACCTATGAGCATCCAGAAGACAGAGGGAGGAGGTGGAACAGAGCCCACAGACAAAAAGCATTTTAACATGGACAGCTGTTGTCTATCTCTGTGTCTTTCCATCTGCAGAGCTTTGCCTTCCTAAACAGATGGCTGGGGAACGATGGGCTTTTAAGGCATTTATAGCACACTGTACACAAAACACTACTTTTCCATCTCTTTCAAAAATACTTCAGTGCACTAAATATTTAGAGACCTTAATTTTTATATATATAAGTGCTCAAAATGGATCAATTTTTTTTGCCCTCTTTACTTTCCAGGCTATTTTAAGCACATAAACAGATCACTCCTGCTGCCCTTTTTACACTGAAACCCCAATTCTTGTATGTATCAGTGACACCATGGTGAAATTGCAATAGCAACACCAAGAAAAAGGATTCCTGCTTAGAGCATTGCAGCTTGGAAATGGGTCAAGTCTGGACAGGGTATTGAGGGATGACTGCTGCCAGCAGCTGACTTTTCCCATGTAACCCTTGCAGATCCAGAGTGGGAAGTTTACATCACCAACATCCCCCAAGGATCGTGGATGGAATTCAAGCCTTGCCCGTGGGACTGCTTGGTGGCACCGCTCTACTGACACCAGCACGGCATGATGTAAGCCCCAAAAACCTTCCTGTTCCCATTCCAACATCTCTGTACTTGGATAGTGGACAAATTACTTCCATACTTGAGGAAAGGAAACAAAGTAAAGTGTGCAGGGCAGCTCAGTTGGCTCTGTTGCCATTGTTGCTGTTTGTTTATTGTGATCTGTCGGGATTGATGGGTGTCTAGAACAAAACAAGCCCCGGTTTTGAAAGGCTGCTTAATGAAAGAAACAAGTTTCAACTTTATTCTGTGCCTTTGTGCAACCAGAGGTTCTGTTTATTTAGAAAGCTAACATTTATACAGATTATGCGCTCGCTGTGGTTCCGTGCCAAAAGACACATGACTGAAATGGGCCTCTCCATCACTCTCTCCATGCTGACCTGTGATTGTTTTTACAGGAATTGGATCTTTTAAGCAATAGCCTCTGGTAGAGTAAGGGGGAAAGCATGCACCTTGTGTGTGCAGATGATGGCTTGGGCAAAAGGGTGCCTTTGGATCACTCAGCCATTCTGACTGCCCTAAATGCTGTTTGATTGAAATAACTACCAGTGAAGGTGGGAAGGGTGATCAGGCAAAGCTGGATGATGAGGGGGAAGGTCACCAATTCAAGGAAGTCATATTTTTATGCAATGTGACACTTTTGATTGATTAAGCCCTCCAAAAACTGTTCAAAGTATTAAAACCAGTAAAATAAGAATAATTAGAGATGGCAAATTGAACTTGAAAAGTCACTGAGTAATGACTCAAGCTGTAAATTTGTATGGGCTCCTCATTATACTGCTCTTGAAAATGTTTGAGATGTTTCCTAAATGAGCAGGGTCCTAAGAAATAATTTATCTCCTCCTGTTTGCATGTGAGTGCATATTTAGAGCTCTTTTTAAGAATCCACTTACAGAAAAAAATAGAAAATTATAATGCTTAGAAGGATCTACCTGGCCACATGGTTTGCAATAACACATTGGAGGAGAGAATATCCAGCCTGACAAATGCCCTGTTTATCAGTCAGTGGGTAGAAACGCAAACAAGACATGTGGTTAGAGAGTGCTGGAAAACTCTTGATTTTTCTCAGTGGAATATCTTTCCTGGGACAAAATGACTTTCCTATGGAACCATTCTGTGAATTAAGGATGTATGAAAAGAGAAACATTTTTTTTCTGCTTTCCAATATTTTTCCAGCTGAGAAACAGTGACAAAGCTTAAGGATGTGATTTTTCTCCCTCCTTCACATTCTCACACTTTCTCAATGTTTTCCAACTGGCAAAACAGCCACTGTTACTTTGTGCTCTTTCCTGCCTTTTGAAAGCAAGTAGGTTTAAAGGACAGGAAAGTCCTGTTTGAACACAGTTCTTCTATTTCTCTGTCTTGAACTATTTCTGGAGACAAGAGTAGAATTGAATTATTTTTCTTTTCATAACTATGAAATGAAAAATTCGCCACTTTGGGAAACATTCTCCTCTGAACAGTCTTCCCTGAGGTGCATTTTTAACTTGCAGTTATTTTTCACTCCCCTTTATGTGGCACTCTTTAGTTTGGCCAAGTCTGTCTTAGAGACAGTCTCCCAACAGATTTTAGAGTGTTTTCCTTTAAATAGACATCTGTAGGCTGATTTGCATCAACAAAGTGTTCATTAAAAGGGATTAAGCATGGTTAAGCGCTGTGGCCCCATCAAAGAAAGTGAGGCTGAACACCAGGCACCTTCCCTCCATTGAAGGTGCCAACCCAAGCATCCTAATTTGGGGGCTTTCTGCCTCCCATACATCAGGAAACCTAAAACTTTACATAATACAGCACAAATTGTTGCTTCAGCAAGTGACTAAATAATCACTGTTGACTTCTCTCCTGCACAAGATTTACCTCAGGGGTGTGTGGTGGTGGCATGAAATGTGCTGTGACTTGGGGGGCAGGAGGGCCAGGGGCCGTCAGTTGGCTCCTCCCCCCTCAGACATTCCCGTCTTCCCCACTGTGTCCACCCACAGCAAGATTTAAGTGGTTAAATGTCTTTGTTGCTGCCTTTATCCTAAATGGCTGTACGTGCTGCAGACCCAACTCCCTCGGCACAGGGGCCACTGGTGGAGGTAGAAGAATCTCACCCCTGCTAGGGGAGGTCTCATGGTGTGGGGAAGACAGCCCAGACCCAAATGAGAGGGAGAAAAGCGTGGCCTGGAAAGGCATCAGGGATTCCTTTCCTTTCATCTCCTATGCTTTCATTTCCAGCAAGGAGGAGGAAGTTGGAATTTCTTCGAGTAGGCTTTCCCCATTTCAGATACAGAGGAAGAAGATGGTGAGTAACAGCAGGATCCAGAGGTGGGGGAACCTGCTTTGTGTCTTTGCAGAACATGCACAACTGCCCAAAGTGAGGAAAATATTGCAATTTAATGTTTATTGCTGAGCTGCCCCATTTCATCAGGTCACCCTCTTCCACTCTGATATGTAAGTGCTGGAATTACCTGGCATGCTGCTTTAAATGAAGATTTCTCTTGAAAAAAGAGGACAGAAGGGTCCAAACTGTCACTATATTTCCTACAATCCTACAAAGTTTACTGAAGTGATTGTAGGGTTTAGCAGATTGTCATCCTGTAATTACATGTTGTGTCTCAAGACTTATATTCAAGCTGGGGATGGAAGACTTAATAAATAGCTGAAAAGTGTAAGACTCTCTTTATTCAGAAAAATCTGTCTGGAAAGCTCATAAGAAAAGGCTTTCCTGTGAGATTTTCTATACTTCCTACTTGAAGAGAGGCTGGAAACCTGAGAAGAGTCATTCTGTTCCAGCAGAAGTGGGTAGGTGCCAGAGGCTCAGGAGGCTAGGGGAGAGGCGAGGGGAGGAAAAGGGAGTTATACATTTTCTTCAGAAACTTGGGTCCATTTTGAGGTTTTTTTGAAAGAAGATAGTACTTGCTTTTGTTTTGTCTGAACAAATTTCTTCCCTTCTATTTTGTCTAAATCACCTGGCTGAAGTACAGCCCGAGCCTGGCTTGCCTGAGAAGCCTGGATTAAAAGGTCTGTTCACAAAGCCCAAGTTGAATCCTGTTTGTAAATCCCTGCAAGGCCTAATGAGCTCCATGCACCTCTTGCCAGGCACGTGGAACTTCTTCCATGCTGTACACAGGACCAGCTCAGCCCACATTGCTGGGGATGGGCTTGTGCCTGGCTTGACTCAAATCCAGAGCTCAGTTGTGCTTCCAGGATGGTCTTTGGTCCAGGAACATCAGTCAATAGGAGCTTGTTTTCATGTGAGGCACTCCATTTTCCTAAAGAACAGGTTTAATTTCCCTCTGCCAGTGCTGTTTAAGATATCTGCAATTCAATTCTCAAGGTGCTGAGATAGCCTTCATAACTGAAAACTCCTTCACAGCTTGGAAACATGCTCTGAAATTGGCTCGTTCTGGAATGGGAGACCACCTGAAAAGCAGAAATTAGGACATAAAAAGCAAAACCCCTGGCAAATTCTTTACCATATCTTCACCCCTGAAGAGGAAAACACACTTGCATTGAAAGGAGGGACCAGAGGGATTAACCACAGTCCCCTCAGAAATACATGATGCTTCAAATGTTAGCGTGAGAGATGAAAGACACACCTGTCCCCACCCCAGAAAGATCAGCAAGATAGCAGCAAAACCATAATTTATAAGAAAAAATGCATCAGAGTTTCGTTTGGCTTCATCCTGTAAATGGCACACAAAGTTACTTCTGCCACTGATTTGCTGCCACCCTTCTCCAAAGCAGTGACGAGTGCTGAAATTTTTAGGTGCCTGTATTGAAATAAGGCAGAATTAAGATTTTTTTTTTCAGTCCCTCAAATGCTTTCTCTCTTGAAACCAGTTCCTGCCACAGACAAGGCTCTTCCAGGAGAGTAGCTCTGTCCTATACTGTGCTACCAAGAATAAACACTCCATGAACGTAAGTGCCAAAAGAGAAAAAAATAAAATCCCTCCCTTTCATTTTTTTCTTTCCTTGCAAGGCCCAACATGCTGTCTTTGGACAGATTTCAATCCTGCTTTAATTCATTAAAAAAGTGAAACAAAATCACCATTTACATCCTTGACAGCTGGCAGGTTTTATGTGTTCTTACTGCTCCTGCCAAGTCCAAAAAAAAAAAGTTTTCATTCAGCTCTGTCATGGATCTTTCGAGTGCTGGAAGTGTGAGAGATGTCAAAATGTGCTCACAACAATGACATACAGTACCTGAAGGCAGGAACGTATTATGCTAATGTACTGGTGTAAAGGAAGTTACAATTCTCCTTTTCACTTAAAAAACAAAACAAACCAAACCAAACAAAAAGCTCCATGACAACATCAGAAAACATACCATTCTTGAAAGAAGGAGCATTTTGCTTTCCTCAAAGCTGTCTGACATGTTCCAAGAGCTTTCTGTTCACCAGATTGCATTCCAGTCAATACTAGGAGAAAAAGAAAAAAAAAAGAAAAAAAAAGAAAAGAAAGAAAAAAAAAGAAAAAAAAAGAAAAAAAAAAGAAAAAAAAAGAAAATAAAAAAGAAAAAAAAGAGAAAGAAAAAAAAAAAGAAAAGTGGCAAATATCTGTTGGCTTATTAGCACTTCTTGATTTCTGTTGCTCCCGTGAGGTGAGAATGGTAGTGCAGTTCAGGTGCTGGGATGGGCTGCCAAAGTGCTATGGGCAAATCTTGCTGCTGCAGACCTTGGGAACTCTTCCCTACTGGTATCAGGTCCAGGGAATGTTGGGATTTCACAGCCCTACGTGGTTATGTTTGCAACTTGCCACAAAGAGGGGAAATGGAAATATTATAGTGATTACAAGGCAGTGATAATAACAGTGCCCTGCAGCTGCTTTGGTAGAAATGAGCAGAAATGCCACTTGGATTTTGATGGGGGCAAAGATAAACTAGGAATTGGCCCTGCTGATGTTGCGTTTCCTTCCCTGGCTGCCCACTCCAAGGATATGCAAATGTGAGTTAAATTCATCTATGCACGAGCGTAAGGAGGTGAAACTTCCCTCCACCCTGCACAGCTGTTTATATTAGAGAGAAGCCCTTTTGGAAAAAAAGTGGAGTAGCACCCCATGGTAAAATTACAAGCCATGAGCACACCCCTGCTATCATTTCCAGAGGCTTTTGGGAGGGAACTTCTGCAGCCTTGAGAACTGAATCCTTACTGAGGGAGGACAGATGCCAGATCATTTTCCTTGGCTTTAAGATAGAAAATACCTTATGGGCATAAGATGCTATTTACTGCCTGCAGTACATTTCAAAGAGCAGCTATCTTGTCAATCACACGCTCTTTGTATGCTCGACTAGGTCATTTTAATTTTGCTGTGGTTAGTTATTTTGGAATCGGTGTTATTCTTATGATCAGCTATCCCTTATCTACGGTGGTGAGAATAGCTTGGGGTTGTGACTTAAAGACCACAAGTATGACTAGTCTTGGCTCTGAACCTTGGAGACCCACAGGCACAGTCTTTTCTTACAGAATGCAATCATTGTGGCATGCACACAGCCCTGAGCTATTTCACTCATTAAGCCAACAACTGCTTAAAATGGCAAAGCTGCTCTTGGAAAAATCAACTTGCTGCTTTCTGCCTGTACAAGATCCCTTTTGATACACATAAATTTTTAGAAAATCTAAGCCTGGGGCTATTGTCTACCTCTGAGATACAGTTACAGCAGCAGGGTAATGAGGAGACTCTCAGTTACGCCGCTGTGCTCATCTTCACCCGCACTGTTGTGGATGCAACGGGCAGAAATGATTTGTTCTCCACCAGAGTACCTTAAAAAAAACCCCACACCAGTGGAAATGTGGCTTTATGTGCATATCTGGTGTCTGGGAGATCCAGAAAACCCCAGCCGAGGGAGGAGGAATAGTGTGGTGTTGTGCACCAGAGCTATTTCTGGGAAGTTTCTGGAATGCTTCCCTGTGAGGGTGGTGAGGCACTGGTGTAAGTTTCCCACAGAAGGTGTGGGTGTGCCATCCCTGGGAGTGTTGAAAATGCATTTGGATGAGGCTTTGATCAACCTGGTCTACGGGAAGGTGTCCCTGCCCATGGCAGAGGGGTGGATTGACATGATCTTTCCACGTTCCTCTCCAACCCAACCCAATCTATGGTTCTCTGATTATCAGGGCTGCTTCCCAGAAATCCTGGGCTGTTTCAACCCGAGCCACTGGAGAGGTGATATGTGGATGTTGTGTTGGCTGATCACAACAGACTTTTCTTGTGAAATCTTTCATCCACAGCTTCTCTGGGCAATCTTTTCCATGCGTAACCATAGTCATGCAATTCCTACTCCAAATCTGGCTTTCAGCTCCCCTTCCTCAGCAGGTTTCAGTGCATGGCACGCTGGTTGTGCTCCCCGCCCTCAACAGTGGCTGGACACGTGCAAAGTGCTGGCAGCTCTGGGAGCCTTTCAGACAAAATGCACTTTGTGAAATTAAGATTACTCTCATTGCTGAGCTGATGTGGAACTGTTTATTTTATTGGGTGTCTTTTCAAACCATTTAGTTATTATATTAGTTGCGTTCATAGCTTATATTCTAAGGACACAATTGTGTGAGTGAATGAAAGATTGCCTCCCACCAATTTCACTATACAAACAGCCTGGAGCTCTCTCTGCCTTAAATATATATCCAGAAGTGGGCTGAATGTGTGTGGAAAGTGGAGAAAAAACTTTGGAAACAAAAGAAGCTCTTACCCAAGGTCTCTTTTGAAGACTTTTACTAATTTTCTAAAATAGCTAATGATTCTTTGAAGACTGGGGGAAAAAAAAAGTAGTTCTGTACTCTGCTCAATGCTGATCAAATGGTTCCCCAGTGGTTTACAATCAATAAGATTTTGCTTTGGCCCTATCAAGGTAAATATAAAAATAAAATCACAAAATTCTGCTATTCCACATCTGGGAAAGTTCTGCTTTTCCACATGAAATATATGACAAGTCTGGAATATTGAGACTGCCAAAAAAGCATATCTCCACACCATATAAACAGTGCAGTTGAAAAAATTATTACCTTATGAAACTTATTGCCAGCAGGGTTATAGAAAATTTATATAGAGAGATATAGAAAAATCAGTAAATAGAATTGCTATCTAGCATGTTTTATGGAGGTTTTTTTACATATATATAGATATTCCCATTTTTTCCCCCATTAGATCATGAAGTTAGAAATGCAATGGCACAAGAATTCAGAAATATTTCTAGAAAGGAAAAAAGCAACTTCCAGAAGACACAGCCCACTCAGAACATCTCAATATGTCAAAATTATATTCTTCCTTTTCCTCCTCCCAAATAAGAAACCACAATGTTTTCTCTGAGAAAACACTTTGGTCACAATGCAACGATAACATTTTTCACTACTGCATTTTTCAGCCAAAATATTCTCCCCTCAAGAGGCTTGGTCGATGCTCTCCCTTTTCCCCCATCTGCTGGTACATCACACTGGAAAATCACCTCATCTCTGCTGGAAAAGCCTCTGACCACCTTGTATTCTAGGTCAGAACGCCCTGAACAGCATCAGACTGGTCAGCTCCAGCTCTGTATCCCAGCCAGATGTTCCACAGGGGGCCAGGGGGTGTCCCCACAACAGCTGGGGGCCATAAGGCACCTGCACGGAAGCTGCTGTGCCTCCCCCAGTGACCCCAGCTGCGGGAGCATTGCTGTTTGCTGAGGCCCTGGAATGCTCCTCACCCAGCTGTGCTCTGCTGGATGCTTCCCAAGGGACTGGAAGAGGACTGCTGACAGCAGGGTGACACTAACCTTGGCCAGCTGACAACCAAAAGTTGCCTCCACACATCCCTGGATTGGACCCACTGTCCTTCCTTTGACCCTCAGCTCCTTCCTCTGGCTCTGAGTAATGAGTGTAAGCAATCCCAGCTATTCCAATATATCTTTTCCTTATTTTTCTTCTAGCAGTGAGGATATTCTTCCTTCATTGCTCATGGTCAGATTTGTCTTCCAAAGAAGTGGACACATCTGCTGGGGGGGTTTGGTGAGCCTGAGCTCATGTAGTGGGAAGGGTTCATGGAATACTCAGTACTTCTCAGGTAACTTGGGATAGCAACCTCCTCACAGCTCCAGTATAAGAACAAAACACACCTGCTGAAGAGTGGGATCCTACACTGAATCCAAAAACTGGACATGCTTGGACCTTGTCCTGTCGTATAATACAAAAGAAGAGGCAGAAAAATTCTTTACTGAGCACTGAATTCCCCAGGAGAGTATGGCTGAACTTGTCTGCAAGCAAGTCAGTGCTGTTTGCATACTCTGCCTCAGATTCACCCTCTCCAGTCCATCTGTGCGTGTTGTACTTCAGACAGTAACAGTCATGTCAAACATTACACAATTTGGGAACATGGGATGCATTTTCTTCCAGGATTTCTTGCGTATGTCACTGGCATGTTCTCCCATTCAATTGTAAGTCAAGACTGGCTGCAGAAGAGAGTCATTGAGGGTCCAGGCCACAGTTGCCATCCTATTATCAATGTTATCATCAATATTGTCAGTATATGGCAGCAAAGTTCCTCTCCATAAGTCTACACGGGAAAAGTCTTAAATGTAAAGCCAGAAGCCTCTGTAATAGACGAAGAAAATCTTAAATACTTGTGGACCAGAGAGATAATCAATTATTCTGCCTGAATAGGGCATTGTTTCTGTCTGAAAAACAAAAATTATCAAGATGAAATCTGAAGAAATTTAAGATGTAGAACTAAAATGCCAATGAGTATCTACTGACTGAAAAGGTTTTTGTCAATGTGGGACACAAATTACCCTCTACCACATACAATCAGACCATCAGAGTGTCAAATAAAATTAGAGAATCTTAATTAGGCTTTTAAAATGATGGTTGTTCATTACATGATGATTTTTTAGCTCTGTTGCTCTGAGCATCTCCCTATCCTGAAGATTACTGTGTCTGACAACTCGGAGTGGTGGATACAAAGGAAGGATTTTTTCTTCCTCACCTTCCCACTGTGGAAAATGTCTGCAAGTGAACACAAAGAGCAAGGCAGTAGCTTGCAAAAATGCAAAGTCAAGCTTACCTGTGGCCCACCTCTGCAGCAATCTTGTTTACACATCAGCACCTCAGGAACAATCCCTACTTCATTCACATTCCTCAACAGCAGCCTTTATTATATGGTGCACCACATCCTCACATTAATTAGCACCTCACCGGCAGGCTGAGGATCATTTTTCAAAAGGACTGCAATTAACAAAATAAAACAAATCTCTTTTTAGTTCGAGCACCATCACTTCTCTCCCTCTCTTCAAAGTGAGGGGGTAAAATTGCTGCTTTCCTCTGCAAACCAGAAATGAAAATGTTTCCCAACGCAGGGCAGTTTTCACTTGCCTACAACCTCTTGCCTGAATATTTGAAAGAACTTGGCAAAAGGGAAGGGTGGGGAAGGATATTGATTTTCTTTGATTTTTCTTAAGTTTATCTGGGGAGTTGGAGTCAAAGAGGTGGTAAATAGCTCGCCTCAGGTTACAGGATAACTCATGAGCAGAGTTTGGTTTTGTGGGCTCTCAGATTATTCACTCCAGCAGATAATCCAACAAACTCAATGATTTCACTGCAACTCAAAATTTGGTAACATGACTGAGACAGCTGGGGAGCCAGAGAGCTCCTAATGACACAATTAATCTGAACTTGATGAACTCTAATTAATGAACACAATGTAATCTGTTGAAATACACTCTGTTCCTTTGGATTCTTTGCAGCATGATCTTCTGTCTGTGGGGAAAACCCTTCATAGATGGGACTCAAAGATTTTAGACAAATTGTATGGAAAAAAATGGCTCAGCCTAAAGTTTTGTGTGTGAACCCAGCTTAGATTTGTCATTAAAATGCTGTTGCTGAAAAAGTGTCAACAAAACATAAAAATATTGGCTGTCAGTGGTAATCCAGCTCCCTCAGGGGCAGCCAGAGGGTGCCATGGCCTCCAGGCATGATTTTCTGGCTGGATTGGCCCTTCTGTGGGTGGGAATGTCTTTTCCTTTCCAGGGGTGTTTTTGGGATCCAGAAGCCAGGGCTGCCTGAGGCAACTCCCAGGAAGCCCCTGATGGATTTGCTGGTGGTGTTTGATTTTGCTGGTGGGTCATTCTGTTGCTGCCATGCCCAAAGTGGCAGAGAAGATAAGCTTAGAAAAAGCACAATATTGCCTCTGGAATGCAAATTTCTCTTTTGGGAAATACTCTATATATAAAAAAAAAAAAAAAAAAAAAAAAAAAAAAGGAGCCCCATTCCACCCTTTCCAGGTGTCTCCACAAGGCCAAGCCCCCTCATTGTGGGGCAGCTCAGAAGGCAATTCAATGGTTTATCCTCACAAGCCTGGCAAAATCCCTAAGAGAGACTTCCAAAATCACCCCAAATAACCTCAGAAAGAAAAAGCTAATTTTCTATATTCACTTTAGCACTGCTTTGGGTGAAACGTGGCAAAGCCACAGGAAATGCTGAACTGTGGCAGTGCCTTTGTGACACCAGCAATATCTGTGTTTTGTAATGAAGTTTTAGGGCCTCCATGTGGCAAAGGGTGCTGTTGGCAAGCACGTGTTCCTTCCCCATTAAATACTCCTGTGCTGTGAGAAGCTGTCAGTGCTTCTGGGTTTTAGCACCTGGGAAGAAGGATAATGCTAAAGCACTATTGAAGATGGCAGAACTTACCCAAAAATGTCCTGATGTTTTGGGATCCAGATTGTATGGAGCAGCTGGGCTTTCATCAAACCTCTCACACAAATCTCTCTGCTACACTTAAGGACCTAAAAACAAACAAACAAACAAACAAAACCCCCCCAAACCAAACCAAAACAAAAAGGTAATGAAAAAGGACCTGTGAAAACCATCACAAAGGGACTAGGAGCTGTACTGGAGGTATCTCCTCTGCAGGCATTATTCCTCTGACTAGGGCAGAGTTTAGGGCTGCTCAGAAGAAAGCTGCTGATCTGGAAATGATGGTGCAGGCCAGAAAGACCCCGCAGCGTGCACGGCCCACCAGCTGTGTGCTGCCTCCAGCCAGCACCACAAAAGGAAACAAACACAGATCAGCTGCAAAACTGCTATTATTACAGCTCCCTTGAATCGTTATTATTGTTATTATTGTTGGGGTTGTTGTTATTATGCTCAGGCCGTTAAACACGGTGGTTTAGTGTCAGAGAGGTTTCAGTGGTTTCTGGGATGCTCTTGGAAAGGGTATGTCCGTGCTGCCTCAGACCTCTCACTGTTGTCCTATTTTCCAAGCAGTCCCATAACCTCTGATAAAGCACTATAACAATTTTTTTGCCATCACATGTAAAAAAATAATCTTGAGAAGATTCCTCCAGGCTGAACACAAGGGCACACCCTAGGGCAGTTTTGGCCACAGTGAAAAACGTGTATTTCCCTGGCAGCACTGCTTGCCTCTGGAATACATTTGAAAATACATGGAATGACATGTCCCTGTTTGCTTTTCACACTGACAATGGCCAGAACTCAGGTTACATCACGTCCCTGCTAAGAGCACCAAAGAGTGAAAGTGTGAGTTCCAAGTGAATGTGGACTTTCCATCAAACCTGGTAATATTCCCTAGTGATATTTTCCCAGGACCACATTCTGTCCTCCACAAAATCATTAGATTCTCTCAATGGGTGCCAGAGATGGAAAAGATATATATATTCATGTAGGGTACTTCTTTTTTTGGTGGAAAACCAGGCTATATTCTTCCCAGCAACTACTGGATTCCTACTATTTTTTTTCCTTTCAAAGGAACCTAACGCACATGAGCCTCAAGAAGAAGAAAAATCCTTATTTTCCAAATTGATGGATTTTTAACTTCCTGTTACATTGGGAAAGATATCAATGCACTTGTGTTGAATCAACATGCTGAACATCAATAATGAGCAAACCCAGTAATTCCTGTCAGACCTAATGTACTAATGAAGATAAAATTACATATACTCCTGGTCTATACCACTTCAAGTTATAGAAGACAAGCCTTTACAGCCAGTGATACTCCATGCACTGCACCCACCTCACTAAATCCAGTGTTTATCTGAAACACCTAATTTAATTTAAAGTCACAGAGCCACACCATAGCCAAAAGACAAAACAAGAATGTAAAAGACAGTCCTAAACCAGTTATGTTTTTCTGGTTTTACACTTCTTTACATTAACTGTAATTTCTTCAATTACAACTCAGTTTTTCCCCGCTTTATGCTGCTGACAGAACTTCCCTCACAGTCATTGTTTCCTTTACACCATTAATAATTCAGCCTGCTTCCCTGCTCACGTGGGGTTCTCATGTGAGTGTGAGAAAGCAGCATGAAGAAACCAGGGAAAATATGAATGCAAAACCACAAAGGAACTGCAGATATCACCAAGGCCAGGTGCAGGCTCTGAAACAGGATGTTTCCAAGCCATCTTAGGATCAACTCGTCATTGTTGGGTTATCATGCTTATTATGTTCTGAGCTCTGGGTATTACTTTTTTTAAGGCACATCCTAAGAGATTCAAGTTCCATCTACCAAAGATATTCAGAAGAAAACATTTGCTGTGAAACTGCATTGGGAACCAGACTGCTGCTTATTAACAAATAGAATAGAATAGAATAGAATAGAATAGAATAGAATAGAATAGAATAGAATAGAATAATACATAGATAGAGAGATAGATAGATATTTTAAATGAGATCTTAAGTTCTTTAGGCAGAATCATCAGAATGGCATTATTCACTGTATTTATTGGTGCACAGTCACCCTCACTGTGTCCTCATCAAACTGCAGAAAAACTAGACCATTTTTAGGTTTGTTTCTTTCTGCCTCCCTTTCTGTGATGTTTTTCCTCTTCAGAGCTTGCTGCCCATCCCCCTCCTCTGGCTGACCTTCCTCACAGGCTACATTCTGTTTCCTACCAGGCCTTTTCTCTCCCATCCCATCCCATCCCATCCCATCCCATCCCATCCCATCCCATCCCATCCCATCCCATCCCATCCCATCCCACCTGAAGGTGTCCAGCCCAAAGCCACCAGGATGAGGGCCATGCCAGCTGCTCCCTGGGAAGCTGAGCTCTGGGACAGGCTCAGTGCCCTGTTTGAACTCAGAGGGGAATCTGTTCCTGACCACTTGGAGCAGCTGCCAGCAGCAACCCACAGTCCTTTCATGCCCCCTCCTTCCTATTTTGCTCCAGCTGCCAAAGCCAGAGCAAAATCCCTCTTTTCTTCCTTCCTCCCCAGGCATTCAGGGCCACAGCTGTTTGATCAGGTCATGGTCCCTTTCTCTCAGAGCCACTGACAACCAGCATGAAAAACCACTGGTGGAGAGATCAGATTTCCCTTCCCATTCCTTTTCCACAAAGAGGAAACTCTTCCCTGTTAATTTGAGGGCACAGTGGACATCAAGGCTGCATGGTGGCTGTTGGGGGCCTGGCAAGGCACAGCCCCCCAAATCCATATATTTTCATTTTCCATTTATTTCCCCCTTCCACTGACCTCTGCAGAAGGAAGAACAGGTGAGCAGTGCTGCAAAGTGCTGGTCACATTTCTGCTCCTTTGATCACATCATGAATTATAAAAGCAGATCACTTGGACTGAGGTACCAGGAAACTTTTGGATGTCCCTGGTGTATGATCTCATGCAGACAAGCCACCTGTTATGGGCTGCAGCAGTCATAAAGTGGTCCTGGGTAAAGAACTATCTTCTCTGTTGTCCAGGACAGCTGATCTATCTGTATGAAAAATCTATTTACTCTGCAGAAATTGCCATTAAAATATTAGCTTGGTGATATTTTCCATCAGGAATTTCTGAGCTTTCCATGCTCCTGTGTGCGTGCAGAGCTATGTACCTACATGTGCATACACTGCAGGAAGAAAATGTGAACACTGTAATATAAATGCAACTGTACAGGTCCAGTGGAGATCATAAAAGGTATGAAATCATGGAAGGAGTTATTGTTAAGGAAAACCCAACCAACAACCCATAAGCAGCAAGAAAGTTTTAAAGTCTGTTGTAAACTTCTCTATGATTCGAGTTAAATCACTTTCCATAGGTGAAACAAAAAATTTTTGAAATTTATCTTCCAGGCTTTTTTTTTTGCTATACCTCTAACAAAGACGTTAACAGATTCTGTAGGAGATCAGTGCTTTAATTTTTTTATTGATAATTTCAGAAAATAAATATTGATGCTTTAAACTTTGTTTTCCTCTCCCTTTCTCCTCTTTTTTTTTTTTTTTTTTTTTGCTGTGGCCTGCAATGGACAATCTGGTAGCTATGTATAGCTGTCATACAGTGAGACAAAGGGGGAGGGAGGAGCAATGGGCTCCATTTCAGTGTCCAAAATCAGGAACCTTTTATCGCACTCCATCCCAAATCTATCAGAAAACCCCTTCCTCAGACATGGGTCTTGTGTCAGCTTCCAGATAGGCATTCCATTTTGTGTTGATTTTGGATGTGGAGCCAATATCGGCCTGATCATGGGAACTGTGTTCCAGCTTTAAATTTGGAGAGGCAACTGGTTTCTCCTGAATGCTTTTAAATGCTTTCAGCCCTTTTGGATGAAGAATGCCTGTTTTACCATTAGTCACTTGGAGTGAGAGACCTGGCTCTGAAGGGCCAGCTAAATCCTACATCTTCTTCTCGATCACCCTTTGCATCCCATTAAGTACCTAAAGAAAAGGTATTTATACAAATGAATCATGTGCCAAGTGGTTTTTTCTTTCATTCCAAAAAAGTATGAGACATTTACATAGGTAAAAAGCACAGCTCCATGTGCAACACCCTTCCCAGTGCATTTTCAGGCAAAATAACAAGCTGGATGCCAAGACTACAAGTTGTCCAACAGCAAATCCAGCTGTCATTAATGCAGGTATCCATCCTCCAGTGGAAACAGCCTCCATCAACAGCAGACAGCTGTGGCTTTTAATATAATTCAGTGGCGGATAATACAAAGCAGTACTTTCACAGCCGGAGCGCGGATGAAAAATGACGCAGCCCAGGAACATGACAAGTAACAGGCCTGAGGGGTGAAGTTCTGACTGGCTTTAACTGGAAGGCTTGTTTTCTCTCGAGCAGGCGTTTGCCAACTTCAAATGGCCCTTACTATTTTTGGTAAAGTTGTTGCAAGCCCTCACACGTGCTTCATCCAGCACCAGTTCAATGGTATATGATAATCATTTGGTATTAAATACTGGCAAAGGAGCCAGAAGGTTTCCTTCATGCATCCTCCTACCGCTGCCAAGGCAATCAAATTAATTCTGTTAACAGCCTGCCAAGTCAACTAGCCCACTAAACTGTCCTGCCTCGAGAGTGAAACCGAGCCCTTCCCATCAAGCCGCGCCGTTTCCCTGCGGAGTGTGACGGCTGGAGCCCCGCCAGCGGAACCGCTGCTATCATCCTGCGATGCCATGCGATGGCTCTAATGAGCTGACATTTCCTGTTGCTAAATTGCCACGTCTGGAAGCCAAAGCAAATAGTGTTCAACCCCGGCAGAAACCAGACGACGGTTTCTGCCTTCTCTCTCTGCCTTCTGTTTCCTTGCTTGCGATGTTTCTCCATCCGAAGCTGCCTAGATAAAGAAGGATGAAGTAAAAAACTGCTCCTGCTGCATATGGAATATATCAGGCAGCTCTGCAGAAACCAAGCTGTCTCATGTTGCTTCCCCAGTCCTCACAGACCCCTCTGCAACAGAGCCATTCCCTGTTAATCACAGCAAGGAGCTGCTATGAGTGAGAACCATGGGCGCAGGTTGCTCACACTGGCCTGGCTCTGCTGCTTTGCCCCAAGCCCACATCTAAGCTCAGATTTCTCCCATGTTTTTCCCTCTTTTCTGGCTGCTTATTTTACCACCAGCAGTGGCAGATGGGAGATTTCACACACCCTTTCTAGGATCTCCAGAAAATCGGTGCAGAGCACTGAAGTTGCTGCCATTATTGCATCTCCTGAGTCTCTCATAATCACCATTTGGCACATGCTTCTCTTCAGAATGATTTTTCACCTAAAGATTTTCACCTAAGGGAACACTCTTTGGTGACGGTCAAATCACCACTGTGTGTTGAAACCACTGTGGTTTTAAGCTCAGGAGTGCTCACTGACACCTCAGAAGGAGGGGCACAACATGTACATCCAAGGAATGTTAATGGGAAGAAAAAATACAGTCTCAGGCTGAAAAACCAGGCAGAAATCCTCTGGAGATCTTAACAAATGCTCCTCAGCATGAAAAGGAGCTATAGGATAAGCCAAGTTGAACAAGCATGAAAGAGATATTTGCTAGGAAGAGGATGGAAATGATAAAAAAGGCCAGATAGAATTTCTTTTTCTCCATCTGACAGAAGGCCACAAGGTTCAAGGCAGAGTCATTTTTCTGTATCACTTTCTAGGCTAGGATAGAGATGGGATTTTATCTACCTGCACCAAGCTGCTTTCTAAAGACTATGCCCTAAACAGGGACCTGTTTTGCTGGCAGCATAGTTTTCTTCATAGCCTTCCCTTTTGCCCTCTAAATGGTACATGAATTTCATAGACTTCGAGCCTTTTCCCTAAGTCACAGCACTGGTAGTCTTGGCTGTCCTCCATCAACTTAACTATTAAGTCTCGACAATCTGCTATAGATTTTATAGACTTGGGGGAAGCTCCTTTTGCTTGTGTGCAGGCACTCATCTATTCAGTTCAGTTTGGTCTCTTCTGTAGTGGCACATTTCATACTTGTGGCATCAGTAAATAACAAAAAACTATTCCACCAATCCCTTTGGGTTACGCTGAAGTCAAGGGAATGAAAATTATCCTCAGAAAAATGTTTCTTTTGGCAGCAATGTGCCTCATGCAGCAGTGACACTAAAAAAATCAGCAGCACTGGGAAGAACCAAGCGTGTCCTTACAATTCCAATTTTCTATGGCATGGATTAAAGCAAGGCATAGAATCATAGAATCGTTAAGGTTGGAAAAGAGATCATCAAGCCCAGCCTTGGATGTAGAAGTCAGTGAACTGTGGTTCCATATGATCCCTACATATACCACATAGTCCTTAGAATTTTGAAAGCATCCACTTCATCCCTTCCCACAATAACATACCAAAGATTTTCAAAGAGACTTAAAGCATAGGGAAAATTAAGAAAGAAAATAGGTACTGACATGGCTAAAAATCATTTTTCCTCTGAAATCACAGAGAAAAACCACTGATGACACAAATATTGCTCTCCTCCCCACCCCAACCATCTCCCTTTGCTGGTGGTTTCCACGAGCAAGACCCAGCAATCAAAGCTGCAAATCTGCATGGTTGCACAGAACCAAAACAGGCTTCTGCCTTTGTCTTTAATTAATGCTGCAATTCTGAAATTACTAATTAGGAAAAGCTGTTGTTTACCCAAGGTACTGAACTATTTTGTGAAAGGGGCTATTGTATGCAAAATAGATGCAATGAGTTGTGTAGTTTGAAAAGAACTATATATATTGCTCAGGTGATCAAAAGGTCAATAATATAATATATAATCATATTTTCTCAAGCTTTTCTTTAAAATCTAGGTGTAGCAAAGAAAAAAATGATAATGTAAACTTTAAATTTGTAAGACTGAGTTACATAAGCAAGGAAATAAAGCCTGAAAACCTTCCTTGCCCCATGGTAAGAAAAGATCTGGTCCCAGTCAGGAGCAAGATTTTCAATACAGTGGAAGTGGGGTTTTCAATACAATGGAAGTTCTTCTGGAGTTCTTAAAGTGCACAAATATGAGTGATTTCAAATTTCAAGACCTTCTCAGGCGTGTGTACATGTGTCTGATTTTCCACCTGCGTAGAAGGTCAGAAAATCTTGTCATATCTGTTTAAAAATAAACTATCAGATTCCCATCACAGCAAAAGCTCAAGGCTTTGTTCTGAGATGTCAGTCTTACACATTTTCCACCTTTGAGGAAACTCTGCTGTTTGATTTCTAACACTGGCATATGCAGTGCTGGACAGCACAACAGGTGGGCTTCAACATGCTAAGTGGGAAAGGACATTCAGCTTTGGTGTCAAAATGGGTTTTGGTTTAAGGACAATAACACCTGAAAACTTAAGAGCAATGTTTGAAATGTAGGGGCAATTATTTGCAATTCTTATGTTTGCAAATAGATATTTTTCCACTTTGCGGCAGATAAAAGCCCCCAGGGCCCCCTCTGCTCTCTTTCAACCAGGAGCAAAATGCAGGAAATGAAATTCAAGTGTTTTTCCATTTGTATTTGCATAATATTTGCTTTGGACTAAAGGCACACGAGGTGTGCTGACCTGCTTCAGGAAGGGTGAGCACTTTGGGAAGGACAAGAAAAGGAAGGTTCCATCCTGAGATGATGGTATCCATCAATTAATGGTATCCATTAACTGACTAATAGAATGTTGTGTCATTTCTAAGTGGGCCCAGTGTCAAACTCCTGCTTCCCTCCAACTCTGGCAGCATTAACAGCGTGCTGTTGACACGGTGGCTCGAGGTCTCTCACTCTGACAGCTCTGAAAGGGTATTTTGGAAGGATTTAGTGGTTTTGAATAGCTTATTTCACTAACCCATAAAGAAACACTTTCCTTCCACACAAGCACAAGTGGTTATTTTTTATACTTAAGAAGGCCAAGGTAAAGAAAACCCAACTGCGTATTTTTAAATATTTTATCTTTACACAAGCCTGGGTTATGCACAGCACAAAGCCATATATATACTTCACAGAGAAGGTAATAATATCTTACAAAATCTCAAGAACTGTCTAACTCACATGCCAGAACTTTCAAGGAGTACAAAATTAGAAAAAATAGTCCCAGCAGAAATGCTACTAAAGATAGGAACTTCCCCACCTGATGAGAAGCTGCATCTTCTGCTCATCTCTAGAGTTGGAGAAGTAACAGAAGTCAACAAGTTCTCTGCATTTCCTACAGTGCCGCAGTATAATATTAAATGCCCTTTTTTTTTTCTTTAAGTCTGTGCTAAAAATGGTCCTTCAGTCATATGTAGAACCAATGTATTTATCCTGTAGATTTCCAAACTTACAGGGGGAGAGTGTGAGAGAGATGTAGGAGTGAAGGAATTCAGACTTTTTCTAAAGATCTTAGCTGCCCCTGTTCTATGGGCACTCCTCACTTCCAAGATTTTCTGCAGCCTTGGAAAAATATCCTTCCTCATGTTTTTTAAAATTAAGGAAAGAATGGTGTTATGATGTGTGATGAAAAGCAACCAAATCAAACGCCATCCATACAAACCTGAGAAAAATCTGAAAAGCAAACAATGTCTCCATCGGAGAATTGTTACAACACATGGCTGTAATAATTATTATAATATTGTATTATTTTCCTTAGCAACAGCCTATGGTTTGTCGAGGCTATGTAAGTTTTTAAGAGGCTGACATTTCAACAATTCAGGGGATCGCGCAGTTGGATTCTTGTTAAACTACAAGTAAAACTTAATCCCATTTCATAAATGACCCCTGATTAAGCTTGTCCAGCCTCTCAGATGTCAGAGGACTGCTATCCTGATAAAAGAGCTGAGCTGACTGAGAAAAATATCTGGAGAGGACCAGAAGAACAACCATAATAATTCATCCTGCCCTTTCAGTCTGAAAAGAAAGAGACTGTTCCTGTTTTGCACAGAGCTGAAGAAAGGGACTTTCCCAGGGTCACCCAACAGTACATGTTTTGGAGTCCCAGTTGCCAGGATCCTAGCAAATCCTCTCCCCATCACATCACAGTGGAGATGTCTCGTTCAGTGCTGTCCATACCTTTGAGTTTCTAGAGCCATTCATCCCTTAAAATGTTATATTTGGGATACCTACCTAGTTATCTTTGACTTTTGGTGACAATTCCCATTGCAGGGGTCTTTGTGATTTCCTAATAACCTGAGTCAGTGTAGAAAAACAAGGAATGGGTTGCTTTGGAAGGCTCTGAAAGCAAACACAGGTAAGTCTTTGCTGTGGTAGCAGTAATATCATATCCTGCTGTCCCACTGTCCCATCTGGAATGACAGCAAAGAGAGCTGAGAAGTCACTCTGGTGACAACCATAAGAACCATTTGCTTTTCCCTGTCCAGGAGCATCTGACCTGTTTTGCATTCAAAGTCTTTGCTGGAAAGAGTTATAGCTTTCTGAATATTATTCTTAGTCATACATTTATTAGATAGGAAACATTTTCACTGAGCGTTTCTTGGAAACATTAAAGAGCACTGTAACACTTTTATATGTTTAGCCAGTCTTATAGCCTTCATGATTCCTACTGTCCCTTTCCCCGTCCAAAATGAAAGAAAATGATGATTGAATCCAGGAGACATGCTGAGGGCATCAACAGCTGTGGTTTTGCTGCTCCACACTCTGACTCAGGGTCTTCTCCAAATCCCCAGATGAAATCAATGCCACTGGTCCATTGCTTCCAAAGGGGTTTGGATCAGGCTTTTGTCGTGATGCTGGGGAAGTCACTTTGCCCCCTGTGCTAAGCACATACTCTTCTTAAACAGGCAACCTGTGTTTGAACTGGCCTGGGAGCTGCCACAGGACTAACCACAAGTTGTCATGGTGATGGAGAGAGAAACAGTTAATGGTCCAGCCATTACTAATAGAGGTCGGAGAGAAGTAACTTCTGTTTATATTTCATTGTTGTTTAAAGCACTGAGAACTAAAAAAGGAAATATCTGATGATTGAGACTGTGTTTATATTGACTTTCTTCCCATTCACATTTTCCTTAGCACAAAGAAATATTTCCTTAGCACAGAAACGTGGTATTAAGGGAAAGGTGTCAGAGGACAGAAGAAAAGTCTCTTTTGCAGGAGAGCAGTTTAGCCATTTTCAGGACTCGAGCGTGAGAAAGAACTCATTTCTCAGGCCCCTGTATGGCTACTCCAAACACGCCTGGCACTGACCAGAGCTGGATGTGTTTGCAAGACCCTTGGGGGTGCTCAGAGTCCCGGAGAGGGGCCAAAGCCGTGCCCAGGGCAGGGAATTCGGTGTCTGCCTGGCTCCCAGGCGCTTGGCTGTGCTGCTGGGAGCCTCCTGGTCCCTCCCCACGCTTCTCCCCACGTGTCCCTGCCTCTGGCCCAGCCCTCGGGCTCCATTGATTTATCTGTCCTTCACGCAGACCTCTCCAGGACCAACCCCGAGCCATGGGCCGGCTCCAGAAGAGGCGATCGAGCCTCTCCAGCCTTTCCAGCCGCTGTGCCGGAGTGTGGAGTGAGTGCCCAGCCCTGCTTTTGCAAGGTTTTACGGTGCACACTTCCATCTGCCTCCCTCCCCCTTTCCCTTTCTTTCCCCTCTCTCTTTTTCTGCCGGATGCTTCAAGGAAAAGAAAATTTATGGAAGCGGTTCCAAGAGCTGTTTTCCCTGCCTTGGTGCCAGTCGGTGCATGCTCCTGGCTGGCTCAGCCCTCCCTTCCCTCTGCCCGGCTCCACAACTCCTTCACCTCGCACAAAAGATAGATCATGTTACCCTTCACTTGGTGCCTCCCGGGCCCCAGCCCCCGGAGCTGGTGAGTGCATCCTTAAACGTGCCAGGTACGTGCAGCTCCCTGCGCCTCCTCTAAAGGATAAAATTCCCTTGCCACATTCCCACCCTGGGAAAAATGTGAATTTCAATTTTTTTTCCAAGACAAAAAGTAAGTGATGCTTTGTTAGGAGCGAGTGGTAGGAAACACAGGTTGTCTTCCTCTCTGCTTTAATCAGCGAATCTCTTAATAAATGTGGGCTAATAAATCAGAGCAGTGACGTGCTTGGTTTAGAGGACAGGCTGCCAGAGTGACACCAGGCTTGTCCTCCATCTCCAGGGCCAGCTTCAGTCATGGTTCAGCAGGGAAGGCAGGACCCTCACTCCTTCCAGCCTCTTCTGCTACCTCAGTGTGCCAAAATAAGCAGCTCAAATGTCATGGAGAGTAAAACTAATTTTGTCAGGACTTCTGAACCACAGTGGTCATCCAAACCTGAGCAGCAGCTGCAAAAAGCAGTTCTGCCCTTCCTCTGTCCTTCTGCTTGTTGCCCTTTCTTCTTTTGCATCTTTGCCTCCCTCACTTTCTCCCTGAATCTCATTTCAAATCTTCCTAACTTAAGTATTGCTCTGTCAGTTCTAAAATTGCGAAGAATGAAACTGAAAACCTCTTCCTTGATTCAAGCTTTAAACTTGGTGTCACGTTCCTGCTCTTCTAAACCCTGATGGCCATTTTTGTCTAGAGCTGGATCCTGATCTCAAAAGCAAATTTAAGAGTTTGGGTTTTCTCACTGCCTCCCTTCTACTGGTTCAAACCCAGAGCAAATCTGGCTTTCAGGAACTGTATTTTCTCGTGCATATTTCTATATTCAGATTGAGATCTTGTGTGACAGGGATCAGTGACAGTCTGGAGGTGAACTGGTAACTTCAAAATGACGTGAGAGCTCTGATGGGCCCTGAGTCCGGGGGCATCTGTGGCGCCCTTTCCAGGACTGCCAGGCTGAGAGACAGCAGCAGTATAAAAACAAGCCTGTTTTTAAAGGTTTGTCTCTCAGCCTTCCCTGCATGATGATGTCTCACCTACAATACAGCCAGTGACTCATCCTTCAATTATTGCTGCTGTCATTCTGGTCCAAATTGCTCCGAGGAAGGGAAGTACTGACAGAGACACTTTGGGAGATTAAAATACCCGTGTCTGCTATACTTTGTAACAGCTTTGCTATAAGGAACCTGCTTTCTCCGTGATTACTTTGTTATGAATTCACTTGTGCAACACCTTCTTGGAACAGCACGGTTTGTTTCTGGAACCAGGAATCAGTGACAGGAGATTCATTATAGGCAGGGAATATTTTTGTTAAAGAAAAGCTGTCAGGTCAAGTCAGGCTTTTATATTGCTGTTTGTAAAACAAGGTGTTTACATACCTGTAAAGCTGCCACTTTTTTTTTCCCCCTCTTTTGATGAAAGTCACCTTTAGAAATGTAGATAGAAACAGTTCTTTGGCACTGAAAGCAGAGAAGAGCAGGAAAGGCCAAGCAGCCACACTTTGTTGCCCTTTCGTCCCCTTACAAGGCACCAGGCCCCTGGGAAGGTGCCCAAGATGCACCTCAAATCCAGGGATGTGCAATGCACACCCTCAGCTGTCAAAAGCATCCCAGCTCTGACAAAGGGAGGGAGCAGCCTGCTGCCTGCAGCCTCCCTCCTACCAATCCCTACATCTGTCCCCAGGGCCGTGGGAGAAACCCTTCTTTGTCACAAGGTTAATAATTAAGATACTCTACCTGATAAACGAAAGTGCTAAGGACTGGTCGTGCTGTATCCCTCCTCTCTGCAGGCAGCTACTCAACTCTTTTATCTGGAGTATGATCTCTGACGGAAAGTATAATTTGGCAATGGTGGTCAGAGTGTTTAGACAATTCAGTCAATGGAAAACCCCGAGGGAAAAAGACAACTACAACAAAAACCTGAAGACAGAGGGATGTGAAAGCAAACCCCATTTGATGAACTGCATCTTTAGACAAAACTGCTCCTCTCTTGGCCATGAGGACAACCCACCAGGACTCAGCTTCAGCTTCAGTTTTCCTCCCAAAGATGAAGGAAAGCATGTGACCTAGATAAACAACAAATTAATCTAGAAATTAGATGTTCATCTCAGAAGCAGGAAAATTGTCAACTGGGCAGGATCTCTGTGTTTCTGCTTTTCCTTTTCTCTGGGGCTGGTGGAGCTGGCACTGGATGTTTTAATTCTAGAGTGAACACTTCTGTCCCCTAATTTACCCTGCCATTTGCCCACACCCAGGAAAACAAAATTTACATTCAGATAAACACAGACTCATTTCCAAGCCTACACAGACTATTTAATTAAGAGTTTCCAAGTGGAAACCACACGTTGTTTCCCCAAATTAAGGGCTGCTCCATAGGAACCTTCCCTTCTGCTCTGGGATAAACAGAAACCAGGAGGCGAGGGGCCAGGTCATATCCTGAACTCCCACCCCTGCACGAGCACCAACCACTGTGCAAACATAAACCTGTGTCTCTGGAGAGATAAAAATCAAACCAGAAGGCTGGAAATGCTCGTCCCCTCTGCAGCCAAAAACCTGGAGCACAGCCAGGCTCCACTGGTCTGACTACTGCAGGGAGGAAGGAGCTGTAAGCCAGCAATTAGCAATTCTGCACCTAACAGGAAAGATTGCTGGGAAGCATAAATAGGCTGTCTGTTTATAGAGGAGTTAGTGCAGGAAGTCGTGTTGATGATGATGGTTGGGGTTTTTTCAGAAAGCTGCCTTGCCTAGGGAAGGATGCAGTTTGTCAGAATTGCGGCACCTGGGCAAGGAAGAGCTTTGTGCACAGAGCTTTGGGGCTGGCTTTAGGGATTTGCACCCCTGTATTATCACTTCTAGTCCAAACCTTTCTATGATACATACTTGTGCATTAATGAGCTCCAGAGCACAAGAGGTAACATAAAACCCTTTGGTAGACACTGAGTTTTAAGTTTATTAAGTTTTAAGTTTATATTGTGATGTGCAAGAGGGGAGTCTTAGATTTTCAGAGTGATTGCTTTTTATTTTTCCTTCTTGTTTTATCATTCAAATGTTATTGCATATACACAGATCTCTGAAGTTTTTGAAGGGACAGGTACTTTTCCAAGCAGCACGAAAAATAGAATCATGAATGATGCAGAGCTTAGTCATGAGAAACACAGAATTGAGAAAAAGGAGTCTTTGGGAAGGGGAGTAGTTTGTTTGTGCAAATGACTGAGCAAGGAAATACACCCCTAGAGGGGCTGTTGGCGCTACTTAATGATCCAGATGAAGAGAATATAAGGCCTGGAAAGTAACAAGACTTCTAATTCCTACAAATGGAGGATGTTAATTTATTAATAGCACTGAAAATGAATGATGCTGGGCTGGAGGACTATGACAAAAGTGTTCCTCTTGGACCATCACCTCGTGCATTTCATCGTACATGTACATTTGAAATCAATCTCTTGAGTATGTCAGCCCCGTGCCCAATGGAACTCACAGCCCTGTGTAGCTTGGCCAGTCCATCTAACCACTGGATTAAAGGGAAAACCAGACCTGCTGTGGGGTGCAGGAATTATTGGTGATGACACGAATCATGCTGGGGGCAAAGTGACAACATGACAAAAAGAGGAAATTCTCTCTGACAGGCCTTTTACTTTGTTTAATGACATATCATTCCTGGTCCAAATTATGTAGGGACTCCAGTGCTATTTGACAGTACCTGGAGGAGACAACCTTAAAAATTTGCCAGTTTTGCTTAGATAAATAGATAGAGTTTCTTCAGTGCCCTGTGAACTTCCTCCTACTTGCTTTCGAGAGTGCTCCTAATCTAAGGCAGCGATATTAAGCTCTCCAGCAACTGGCAAGTTTTAAAGGATCATTGTACATTTTCCTGCTCAAGTGATAAATCTGGAGGTGAGTTCCTGGCACGGCCAATGGGAGCATGGATGTGTGCTGCAGAAGACAGGTTTATGGCATTAAAACCTGGGAGAATTACGTGAGCCACTTTGGATGAAATCATAATTAAGCCTTATTGGGGTTTGAAAGTTTGGATTTACAACATATTTCACTTGCCATTTTTCATTTTCATGAACCTCTGGCAGTTTCTGCTTCCAGCTGGGACAAGAAGAAAAGTGGCTTAAATGCTCTATGAATTAAATAGTGGGAAATCCATATCCTTTCAGGAGGGCAGTCTAGGAGAAATCTTGTTCTTTAGACACACAGAGCTCTGTTATATTCCTCAGGCTGAAGTGTACAAAGTAAAAATAAGGATCTGTGATGTTTTGGGGGTTCATTCAAAGCAAAATCCTTTTCCATGAAAAGGAAAGAAAATGTCTGAGGTTCAGTTGCGTTTTCCCCAAGGAACCCTTGCCTTGAGGCAGGGCACAGCAGAAAATAAAAAATTTTCATTCTAGAAAAGAATTAGAGAAAAAAGGACCATGTTACCTCAGAAGTGAAGCCTGGTCTGGACCAGTAATGACACATGCACCCGTATTATGTTCTCCAGTTTTTATCCACTGTGCAAGCAGGAGCAGCAAGCTGGATGCAACAGGAAGAACCCCTGACCTCAGTGTGTGCAGGAAAATTGATCCTGCTCATGCTCACCTTTTTGCTTTTTCACCTGGCTGAGGAGGTAGAAACTCCAAAGTTGGGTTTGCAAACAGTGTGCCTATGCACTTGTTTGGAATTTTGGCCAATCTGTTAAAAAATAACGTAAATATCAAAGAATGCAAAATATCGTAGTGGCAACACCCATTACCTCCAGCACTGGCAAGGACTATAATATATAAACATCTCTGTAATACA
This sequence comes from Brachypodius melanocephalos, assembly GCA_013398615.1. Lineage (NCBI taxonomy): Eukaryota > Metazoa > Chordata > Aves > Passeriformes > Pycnonotidae > Brachypodius > Brachypodius melanocephalos. The sequence continues at coordinate 1,596,982 of VZSR01001831.1, read as the reverse complement.
AAAAGTCCATTAATTTAGATAATAAAGATTAATAGACTAACCTAAAACCATACAGCCCTGAAGAGAGCTTGAACGTTTTTTCCATCAGGTCCTGGAGAAAAAAAAAAAAAAGAGAATAATCAAACCCAACTTTTGGGTTCAAATCACTTCAATAGAGATTTGCTTTTTGGGTCACTTTAAGCATGGTGGTTGGCTTGTAGCTGACTTTGTGCCTCTGGTGTAGAATTCATAAAATTCTCATGTAATCTCCAGAGGTTATTGAGACAGAATAAAAAAGAGTAGAATTTCTGTGAAGAGAAACAGCAAAGTGGTGGAGGTGGAAGATATAAGTGGATGGATACCAGGGACTCAGCCTTCAAAGTGAGGGTTGTCATGACCTCCTGTTTCTCCCACAAAGCATGCACAGTTCATCCATGATATTTCCCAAACTGATGTTTGATACAACAGTTTTTGACAGGCTGTGAACTTCTGCTGGGATTGGGGCTGGGCATAGATCTCACCACCTTCCAGAATCAAGACTGAAAAGCCAGATTTTAAGACCTACATTCCCTGCAATACAGAAAGGGTGTGGAATTAGGGTTCCACTTCAAGTATCTCAGTAATTGAAGCGATGTCCAGCCCTTCTGGTTTGGGTTATCTGAAAGTAGTCCAGCATGCTGGATTATCCAGAGTGATAGTGAGTTATATATGTTAATGGGGAATTCAAGTAATACGATTTACAAATGGCAAACACACACTCCTCTGGTTTCCCAGCTAAATCTCAGGAATGGACTTGCTTGGAATTTCACAGAGCAATCATAAACCCCCCAGCACACTCCTTGTATTCCTTCCTAGGGAAATAGAATACCAAAGATCACTTCAACTCCCTTTCCAAAACTGATTTTACTGCTTTGGCCTAATTTTGTAGACAACATGGTCATGCCACATTGCAAAACCATTCTTTCACCACAGCCTTTGAATTTCATCAGCCGTTCTCATTCTTTCTCATTCTTGCTCACCCTACAAATGGCAGAACACAAGCAAAGATTAAAAAACCCAGCAGAGTTGGTTTATCCAGATGGATATCTGGATCAGCCAGGGTGACAAAGCCAGATTAATACGATTTCTCTAATAAAATCCCAAACCATCAGCTTCGGGCTGAGTTTAATCCTAAACATTATAACCCCACAGGGTCAGGGCAGCATTGGCTGCTTTCTCTTGAAAACAACCCCCTAGGCACTGCTGGAGACACAGAACCTAAACTAGGTTGTCTCTCTGCTGGGTATTTGCATGGAGAGGGGTGGAAATAGTCTTCCTGCAAGGATAATCAAAGGCACAAACTTCTTTTTAAAGTGGACACCCTTCCTTATTCTCCTGCTATCAAAACCAAGTTTATAGGCATTTTATCTAGGAGTGTATCAGCTATCCTTGCTTGTAACATTAGAAACTGCTATTAAACAGAGCAGGAAGTAGGGAAGTGGAAATAGGGAGAAGGTGGTAGCTCTGACTGACATCTTTACTGGCATGGGACACAGGATTAGTTTATGAAGCTTTTCTAATGGTGGCCCAAACCCAGTCAAGATTGGCTCCATGATGTCTTGCCAGGAGTGCTATAATCCTCCTCTGCAGCCTCTTGGGTGGGAGACAATGACACGAGAGCTTCACAGGAGGTCACACTCCTGCCTCAGCAGATGTGTACAGGCATATCCTTATAGGATTTGCATGGGCATAAGTCTCCCCTGGAGGCTGGGCTCTCCCTCTGGAGGTGAAAGAGTGGGTTTGATGTGGGGCAGGAGGGTTTGTTTCTCTTTGGGGTGATCAGTATGTGCATACTACCACTGGTGAGGAACCATTGTAGTGTCTCCAAATACTTCATACTGAAGATATAGGATGAATGCAAATGACTAAAATGACTGCACTCATCTAAGTCTTTGATGAAAGGGGATACTTTCCATTCAAAGCAGCAGGGATGAGTGGTTCTTGCTCTCTCCCCACAGCCATATTGTTTGTGTTTTCTGAAACCTTCAGGCGATAAAAGTAATATAATAATCTGTCTGTTGTCTCCCTGCCAAGCTGTCAGCCCAGCCAGTCCAGCAGTCCAAGAGCCCCAGAGGTTTTCTCAAACAACTTCCAAGCCATATGTATGAGATACAGGGCACTTTATAAAGAAAAAGCAGATAATTTCTCAGTCTAAAGCCACCCGTGAAGTGTCAGTCTACAGGAATCAATTCACACGTGTTTTAATCAACTTGTAAGTTACACTGGGTGTATGGGAATAGTTAAATTTATAGAGCTTGGAGTCTGGCCCATTAAACTCTGTCTATACTGTTTTAACACTTCTGGAAGCCTACATTTAAATTTGCCTCGGGTCATGAGTGAAATGAACACTCCTACTTCCAGCAAAATACCAAGCACGGATCCACGAATTTGTAGGGAAAGTAGAAGCTTCCCCGTGCTGTCCGCAAGGATGGTGTTCTCTGGAAGGACAGGGACGTGCAAGGCAAGGGGGATGCACAGGGATGTGCGACGCAGAGCCCACCGCTCTGGCTGGAGCTGCTGGTTTTTGCCCTGGCGCAGAAGAGCAAACTCTGCCAGCCCTACACGAGCAGAAACGTGCCCGGAGATGAGATCCAGCTGTTTGCCAAAGCGATCCCGGCTACCGACAGCCAATCTGGACATTTTGGAAGCATCTGCAGGCTTGCTCTTATCGGTGGAGGAGGGGTTCTGAGAGCGTTTTCTCTCGAAACAGGTTTGCTGATAGCATCAGCATCTGCTCGGCAGCAGCGTTAGCAGCCCTGCCTGTGCAGGTACCGAGGAAACCAGAGACAGGGCTTTTGCCAGTCAGGACAGGAATGTTTATTCAAATGTAAGGAGAGAACCAGATCTGCAGCTGCTAGATCTGCAACGAGTCTCAGAGGGGCAAAAACTGGCTTGGAAAAAAAGCATTGCGTCCTGTGAGACGGAAAAGCGGAAAAAAGCCCCCCCAAAACCCCCAACCAAAACTCCAACCCAAAGCCCTTGCAGGAATATGCACTGCCCGTACTGAAAAGGCATTTTTCGTTCCCAGAAAAGCTGGCTACAGCCCACATGGCTCTGTTCGCCCGGTGACAGGCAGCCTTACACGCTGAATACCAACTGGGGAATTTGCAAAAACAATTACTTCAATTATCTCGTTCCCTTGGCAACCGCGTAACACACGCTGGTGTTCTAGTGAGTCACTGCCCCTGAGGAGCCGTGCAGGGCAGGAGCCCTCTCCCAGAGCCCCGCAGCTCCCCGGGGAGCCCAAGGGGCACCCGAGGGTGTCCAGCAGCCCCTGCCATTCCCACTGCACCTTTCCCCCCCCAATAACTGAGAAACCCCACAATTTACTGTCTTTAATACGAGGGCATTGGCTCAGAGCAAGTACCACTGCAACACTAAAAGCCTAACATGAACTAGTGCAAAATAAAGCAAGTGTGAGAAGCATATTTTCAACTCCTCAGTTGCACAGACTGTGTTTAAAATCACCATTAATGAGTTAATTCTGGCTGAGGTGCCAGTGGTGTGAACCTGGAGTAGTCACTGACTGCTTTTGGGCACACTCAGGGCCATCAGATGATGACAGTTTTCAAAACACTGAGCTGCACAGCCTACGTAAAATGACTTGTGCATGGTGACAAAAACATGTAGAATATATAACTTTTATATCTCATTCTATAATATATACATCTATACATACATCTGTGCTTCTAGGCAAAAATATTCCAAATAGATGGGCTAATTTTTATTGTCTTATCTCAGTTCCATAACAATTGCAAATTGCTAGAAAAGAGCAAGAAAAGTGATAAAAGCTCCTGGGAAAGTTTGTATTAAGATGACAAGTAAGGAAAATATTTTATGTATTCAGTGAAGGGAATGAGTAATGGGAAACATAATAAAATATATGAAACAAGGCTGGTGAGAATGGAATAATAATGAACCTGAGGTTCTTATTCATCTCTTTGTGTAAATAGCCAAAAAGACAACCTGAAAAAAAAGAAAAAAACACACACACACGAATTTTTGGTACATAATACCTTCCTACATCCAACCCTTGCACTTACTTGCTGCAGCACTATGTCAGATCATGGTGTTGTAGAAACACCATGTAGTTACTACACTTTCTGAATCAAGTCTGCCCAGGAAACAAACTGTATTGCACAAGATGAGCATGTGGGAAAGGTCAGTAAGGACCTTCACTTCAGGCCAAGTAAATCCCTTTCCAGACCCTTTTTACTGAAATATTTATTTAAAACTCAAAAAAACCTCACTTTTGTTGCAGTGACAGAAAAGTAATTGAGAAAAACAAAAGAGCTTGTGAATATTTTGTTTCTGGAATTCTGGGTCCTTTTTGGTTTTCTGTGTGCCTCTCCTATCACAGCTATGATCATGCCTAGAAGCTGGTATTTTTCCCACTGATGTGAGTTAAAGGTTATTTTGCAGAAAAAAGACACCAAAACATTTGTATTGGATACTGAGAAGTGACAAATTCAGCCTGATATGCAAACATTAGGTGCTGTCCCACGATGCTGGAAACAGAGGAGAGCTGGGAGCACACAGAGGTGTCCAACAGATAGAAACCATCAAAACCAGCTGCAACCAGGCAGCAGCTACACAGCACAAAAAATAACATTTCCCCCCCGTAATCACAACAAATTGTTTTTAATCACAAGCAGATGTGATTCATAATCAGTTTTCTAAAGTCAGTCTAATGAAAGCCCCAGCAACTCCCAGCTGAAGAATTACTTTAGAGGGCAAGGGAATACCTATAGGTCAGTTTACATATCTTGGCAGCAACATGCAAGCCAGTGGGGACATCCAGAAGGAAATAAGGTCACAAATTGGCAGGGCAGCAGCTGCACTTACCAGTTTAAACAAGATTCAGTCGTTGAAAACCTACATCTTAAAGGCCAAATCAGCAACTCATAGACCAAACTATGAATCTTCAACTCAAATGTTATTTCCATCTGAACATATGGATATGAAACCTGGATGCTCCCCAGAGGCTTAAAGCTTTGGAAACAAACCGGAGTGAATATATGAAGTGGAATGGATTTGTCACGAATGTCAGGAGCTGTGGAGGAGCTCGGTAAGTTTGTACTCCTGGCAAAAGGAAAGGAGGCGTTTGGGACATGTGGCAGGGATGAAGGCTCACATCTGTCCTGTCAGAGATGGCCCAGGGTAGCCAGGCTGACTGAAGGACTCCAGTGAAAATGCTCCCAGGATGTGGGAAGGAGCATGAGGATGGATGTGACAGCACCGCTTGCTCTGGCCAAAACCTGGGAATGCTGGACAGGATCTGTCAGACTCGTCTGTGATCCACCTGATTATCCACCCAGCTATCTCCCGACAAGCCAAGATGGGATATAACGTGCACCTTTGACACTGGTCCTAATTAATATAAAGTTCCTCGGCTATTTGCTCCATTCCTGTATCATTACAAGAATGATTTTCAAGCTTCCCAGTTCCTGTATAAATGAACGGATTTTTCCTAGACTTTTATCCCCATCCCAAGGACACTTTAGTTGAGCCATTATGGTTTTTTGGGGGTGTTACTTGTGTCTACAAGTTCCTAGAATAATTAACACTGTACTGAACTGGTAGTGGAACTTGAGTTTATAAGTGATTACAGCTCAAAAGGAAAGAAAATTCATTTTTTCAGAGTGAAATTTTCTTAACCATGGGAATGTATTTTTAAACTCTTACATTATTAAGAAGGCTTCTGCCTTGTAACCCTTAGATACCAAGCCCATGGATAGATGGATGTGAAAGTATTTCTTTCATTTAAGAAAACACATGAACAATTCCTGCTCCAGCAGTTGAAGCTGGGGAGTCACCCAGGAAAGTTCAATGGGAATTCCAAAGTTCCACAAATTTTGGCGATGCACCTTTCCTGAAGGCAGCACTCCTGGCACTCCAGAAGCAGCTTCCCACCGAGCCGCGAGCCCTGCCTGGGGCTCCCCCTGCAGCCAGACACATCCAGCCTCACTGGATTTGGGATGCCCACGACATGGGCAACCCTACTGCCTGCCAGACGGGATGGATGTGTGGGGTCTTGATGGATTTAAGCTGTCACTATCAAGCAGATTTAGTGAAAAGGCTGTTTTCCAGGTGGCACAAACAAACTGTTTGGAAATCCTTTCCTGGGCCCGCTTCTTGGGATCGGGGGGAAATATTTCACTGGTTTTCTGATCCCAGTTGTGAGGGTGTTTCAGATGCTGTGAGCACTCCACCATATAGGACTGCTTAAACAGCAGGAGGCAGCTCATATTCAAAGGAATGGAAAGAAAATAATGAGTTACTGGAACAGCGCTGGCCACTTCAGTAGGAGCACCAGTCATCTAATGAAAATATTGACATTTATGGGAATCCACAGACAGAGTTGGGCATAGTTGTGGTCTCTGCTACTGTATCACTTTTCATAATGTTTTATTTCTGTTTACCTTCCAAAACAAACTACTGTAACTAATATGTTTATAATAATTAATGAGGAGACAGCCAAGCTAGAGAAAGAGATGGCCTCAAAAATTCACACTTTTCCCAGCTGGGAGGCTTAATTGGGCTGGGAACTTCTTTTCTTTCCCTAATCAGATATGGAAGAAGCAGGGAGGTAGGAATGAGGGCCCTGATTATTACTGGTGTAATTCTGTGTAAAACAATGTGCTCCACAAGGGATTCATTTAATGCATTGTCCTTTGCTAATTACTCTGTTAGCAGCTAAATAACCACAACTAACATATTTATATGCATTCTTGTGTGTATATACACATTTGTGAATGTCACACATGCCCCCTGGTCCCTGCTGGAGCTGGAGGTGGTGCACACTGCCCCGATCCAGCTGGCAATAAGTTCTCTTGAGGACAATCTCTCTTCAAGCCCCGGAGCAGCGTTTGTGGTCAGTCATTGCACCAGGACGGACAGCGCACAGCCTGTGCCTGGGAGGGACAGGGAGAGAGCGTTCTCAGGGAAAAGTCTGTGCCTTTTGCAACTAAAGCCTGTCCCAAACCTGAGGGGTCTCACTGCTGGTGGGACTGATGGCACCAAGCATTGGGCAGACGTGACTGGGTTTGTGGTTTTGTGGGACAGACTCGGGCTGGTGGCCTGTCCGGGGAAGTCTAATCCCTTAATCTCAGCCAGGAAAATGTATTCTTTGCATGTTCTCTTAATTACTCATCAGGGAAGGAAGGCCTTGCTCAGAATGTGGCAGAATTCAGCTTGTTATATCCCCTTCAGTCTTTTTTCTCTGGGAGCACAACAGAACTGCCTTTCCCAGTCTGCTGGCAGTGAAGGTTCCTCGGGTTTGTCCATGTGATGTTCATATATCAAGCAAGGATAAGCATTTTTGGCCTCTCATCCATGGCTCCCACAGCTTTCTATCTGTCCATCTGACCTTCTTTGGCCAGACTGGAGAGCTACTTTCTTAGAGATAGCCATGACATGGATCTGGCAGTTAGGAAGCAATATTTATTCCTTATGGGTCAAAATGTGCTCAGGAGAAGATATCGTAAAGCTAAGATGCACACATCCCTTCTTCCAACAGAGATGTATGCCTTTAAAGCAATGAGAAATCTGCTTTTTGGCACTTCAATCGTGTATTAAAAGTACTGATTTTGTTTCCAAGCAAGTAATGAAATTAGTAAATTAATAAGGCCAAGCAAACCTAAAACATACAGTGGGGAGTTCCTTAACTGATGCTTGAAGGGCCTAAACCAAACCTGACACTCACCTCAAACACTATGTATTCCTAAAAGAGCTTCACAGATATGCAAACCCTGCATGCCATGCAGCAGAAACCTGCTTCTTCCTGCCTATGCTACTTCCAAATTTTAAATTACAGTGTGTGCACCAAAGATTCCTTCAAGTTCTGTCCAGAGCATGAGGGGAAATACTGACCTTGGAAATGCAACTCTCTCTCACTACAGTAAATAATTTGAAGTAATTTGCCATTTGAAAACCATCTTGTAGTACTAAGAAATACTACATTTTCCATTTCCTTCTAAACAAATGCATCTGCTCTTTGCAGATCCTGAGTGCTTCCTGTAATGGTTGCAGTTCAAGCATCAGTGGCAGCATAGGGAGTAGAATCAGACTTTCACTTCCATAAACTGGCAAAAATGGCAGCCAAAACATTAAATAACAACTTTTCTGAAAAAGGCCAACCGTGCTTACAGTTGGGAAAGTATGAAATAAATTTGAGATATTTAATTTTTAAAAAGGACAGAAGAAAGAATGAATTTTTCCATTCATCAGCTCAGAGAGACAAAATCTGGTTTATTGCTTTATAAGTTATGTAGAAGTTCTGCTGGAAAGGCATAATGTATCTGTGATAGTACAGCCTTAGAAGAATCATGACAAAGCTTTAAATCAAAAGATTTTACACCATTCAGCAGTAAACTTGCAGTGATAAAATGTGACAAAAGTGAGCTCTCTAACAAAAGGGATTCAAATGAAATATTGATAAAATCAATGCATCTCCATACATTCTTCTAATTCCAACTGGAGTTGTGTTTGCATGGCTAGTGCTGGGAAGAGTTACTGGTTAAAAATGCTGACTTTACTTAGTTGTCCTCTTCTGAGGGCAGGAGTCTCTGAATCTGGAAAGTATTTAGGTTCCACAAAAGGATATGATCAAGCATCCCTGACGAAGCCTCCATGCCCCTACTCAGTTGGAATTTCTGAACAGCGTGTTTCGAGCTGCTGAGCTCTCCAAGCAAGGCTTTTGGTGAGTGGTGCAGGCTCAAACTCTTGGTTTTCTCAATTTTTTTGGTATGTGGTGTGTTCTCCACCGTCCTGTAGAAGGCACAGCAGCAGGGAGCTCTCTGCTCCACGGAAACCCTTGAGGCATCACCTATCTGGAAAATCACTAGCTGACAGATATTAGGAGAACCTGTTACTTAAATCTCTTCATCTCTTTTTGAAACTTCCTATGCTACTTTTTATTTTCCCCCCTCTTTTCTCATTGCAGGGTTTATCCCACGACTAATTTTAGCTATTAATGCTCTGTATTTTGGAAAATGATCTTGCTGGTTATTTATGTCCTGTATCTCTATTTCAGTTATGCATTCAGCAGCTGGAGTCCATATGGAAATGTTGGCCATTTTAACTGAGTGAAGACCTTTGCAGATAAGGGATAGGAAATCTGATAATTTTTTCCCCATTTGGTTCCTAATCATATGCCATTAAAGAGAAGTATGCATGAAACAGGATATTTTTCCTAATGTTATGATTTACTGTTATCAGTTTTAATATACAACTTGGCCCTGGAGTAGGAAGCAAACAATGAAATATTTTATTTTAGAAGTATGAGCAGGAATTAATGGGATTGAACATTTCACTACCATTTTGAAGGAGCTTGACCTTGAGCAAGACCTCCTTCCTGTAGGAGCATCTTTTTCACTTTCCTACCTCCCTCAGGACCATTTCTGCCTGGGAACCAGCTCCACTTTCATATCCTGGCACAGGACTCAGGTTATAAATAAGCAAAGAAATACTGAGTACTTTATTTGGGATGCACAGAGTGGCAGCTCAGCTGTACCTACAACCCACAGGACTTTGCAGAGGCCCAGCAGGCACCCAGAAGCCCCATCTGCCTTCCCAGCAAGTGTCCTGCTGTAAGCACAGTGACTCCTGCTCAGCTCTGCTGTCTATGCAAAATCAGATCCATTTAGTGCCACAGAGCTATGATATTTTATTCCAATTAAATACACAGGCTCTCCTTATAACCTTCAAATCAAGCCTTAGGCAGTTCTATCAGGACCACAGGGTACTGTGCTGCCCTGATCAGATTCAGGTTTGGTCACCAGAAGGTCAGAAGTGAAGCAGACTTTGTTTGATATTCTTTTCACCTCGGGAATGTAAATGAATTTATTTCCAGCCAAGTATCAAACATCTATATGTTCCACTTCCTCAAGAAGCTGACAAAATAAGTCCAGCATTAAAAGCAAGGAGAAAGTGAGCCTGACAGACTCGTTTTGGTCTAGGCACCCTCTCCTGGTTTGCTCTTTGCCAAGCCATGATTGCAAAAACAATTCCTCATACTCCTGAATAAACACCACAGACCTGTTCCAGCACCTACAGCCAGATAAGACAACGTGGGGTGCTGCATTTAATGAAGTTGATAGCTGTGCATAAGAGAGTCAGGAGCAAATGTCACTTCTGGAACCCCAAGGCAGCGATGGACTTGACAGGAAAATCAATTACAGAGCTGCAGTGAGGCAGTGGAAAGAGAATGATGGAGAACTCAAAAATTAAGAATATATATATTCAAGAATTTCAATCGAATAACCATCTTGCACCTGCCATGCCTGCACTGAAGGATGACTTGTACAAAAAAGAAGAAGAAGACAAAAAAGAGCAATATGAAAACCATAACCTAACATTACCAAAACTTCTGAGGGCAGATGGAAAATCCATGTAATAGCGAAGAACATAGCTGGTCTGCTGGTGTGCAAATGCAAAGAAAACAAGGCTGCTCACCAGCTTTATTAAACTTAAAAGTAGCAATGGTTTCAGGACAGTTTACCACAAACAGCTGCAGAAAGTTGCCAAGAGAAAATTACTAGTATCACAAATCCTACACTTTCACAACTGTAAGATTTTCTGACAAATAAGACTGAGGAAGCTGAATTCCCACAGCACTTATTTTTCAGCTGCAGATTCTTACACAAATGCGTGGTTTGCTTTCAAAAATGCAGAAACTGCTGTGCATAGATGGCAAAATAATTTCGTATTAACCTCTTTGGTGGCAAAGACTTCTTGGACATTTCTGTGCAAGTCCATGTCCAGCTCATCGCTTGTTTCAGGTGAAGAAGAAATCTGGGGAATTTCAAAACAAAACTTTCCACTTTTCACTATGAATATTGTCTGAACTGATATTTGTGATGCACTATAAAACATAAGTCTACCTAAATTGTGCATAGGTCAAAATTTAATTACTAGAATTGAATGGGCATTAGGCATTAATATTCTTATACATTTTGAAGATGAAGTGGAAAGCCTGGGTATATTAAAAAAGTGAATACTGCACCATCAGGAAATATTTTCTTATACAGACAATCAGATGTTTTCACAGCCCAAGGCCATGCCAGGATGGGAGTGCTTCCTACCACCTGGTTTGCCCAACTGATTTATCAAGGGCCCAAGTGGCAACATTTTCTACTTGCTCTCCTTGAGCATGTTATTTTCAGCATCTGAAGGTTGTCCCCAGAAGCCCAGCCACATGTTACCTACATTAATTTCTTCATAACATTTCCACAGATTTTGAAGGAAGAATCCCAATGCCCAATGTAAACAATGTTGGGAAAAAAAAAAAAGGGAAAAGAGTGGGGTAAGAGAAGGGAGCCAATGCCAAAGTGCTTTGAAGCAAGAGAAGCAGATGATATCCTGAATATCTGCCCTAAAGACCAAGGTGTGTTCAGTTTGGTTTGAAAAATTCATCATTACTGGATTCCATGCAGCTCCAGACATTGCACCAGAATCCCCCCAAGGAACCAGGAGCCAAGCAGGGTGTGCAGTGCCCATGGATGCAGGGTGTGGAGGAGAACAGCCACAGGGAGGGCTCCAGGGGTGCTGCCCATCTCTGTCCAGCAGCAAATCTGCAGAGGGAAGTGCTCACAACTCATTTGCTCACACGTGTGGAGCAAACTCTGTCACATCACCCATATGTTTTCCTATTTCTCTGGTTTTTATTTTTTTCTTTTCAAGGGCAGTTTTGAGGTATGAAATTCACAGAGCTGAAATAATATTAAAAGAAAATGATCCTTCTTTGCAAGGGAATTTGATCCCTAAACTGAGTTTGGACTTAATGATGTTTGCAGGTCTGTTTTGTTCATTTTCCCTGTACATTTCAGCACTCCAGCTTTCTCTGTGAGAATGGAAAGCGAATTTGAGGCAATAGCTCACCTTGGACTTTCCAGCTGACTTTCAAGCTTGCCCTTTGTAAATCTCATTATAGCAATTAGCCAGATAGATGGTGGAAGAACCAAAGTATCCCGTGAGGGGAAACCTGGGCCCAGTGAAATTCAGGAGAGTTTTGCCAATGCAGGATTTCAGCCTGTATTTGTAATGTGGCAAACAAGGCAGCTGCAATTTTCAACTACTCATGGCTGGGGACAAGATTTTCCCCTCCAAAGAAACTGAAGTAGTCAAATGGTGGATGCATCCAACTCAGATTGCAGACAGGAAGCAAGCAGTAATTGTTTATCGAAGTGTGAGCTATTGGCTCAGGCTAAAATTCCAAACCAGAACAATTTTGTCAAATTTACAAAGAATTTGAGTGAATTAAATCTATTCCAAATAATTTTCTCCTTCTAGATCAGTTTTAATCTTGGTTTAAGCTTAGAGCAAATCTTGAGAATATTTTACCCTAAATACTGATACAGATTTTCACTGTTAAGACCCCTTTTACTGTACAGTTTTACTGGGGTTTTTTTTTGTTTGTTTGTTTTTTTTTCCCTAAATCCAGACCCCACTTTCTTTGTGTAATCAGTGGATTAAACATAAATAATGCAGGACTTTAAGAAAATACTTGGTCATTTAGTCGCTGGTAACTTGTTTGGATGAGATAACAAACTGGAAGGCTGGCACTCTTCTCAGTTTGCTCATGCACCAAGTACTTTGTGCTGCCTGAAAGCAACGATGTCTTGAGACAATTTATCTCACTGATAAATCATTCTCATCAATGCCCACCATCCTCACCGTGCTGGAAAGTGTCACTGCCTCAGGAGGTGGCCCAGTTTTGGTGGCACATACCATTTAGTCACACTTCAAGGCCCTGGAGAACAGGAAGAAAGGAGAGTGTGGACTTTAAAATGACAGTTCAGGCCGTGTGCTCCAGCTTCTTCTCCCCCACACCCCAAAGCTGAGTTTGCACCTCTGGAAAAATGGTGGCATGCAGAAAGAGTGTTTGGGAGGAGCTAGAGCAGCACACGGCGTTCGAGGTTTCATATCCCAGCACCGCCTTCTACAGCAGAGAAACAAGATGGGCAACCTTGCTGCCTAACACAGGAGTGCAGTGTCTCATTTTATAATCTCTTCACTTTATTGGCTCTAGGGAGAAAGGGAATGATTCAGAGAGGAATTGTGTAAGTGCTGTCTTTGTCAAACATGTGCAAAATGAGAAATAAACATTTAAAACAGCTGAAGGGCATAGAAGGCACTGCCAAAATAATGCTTGTTGAAAAGAAGAAAATTAAATTTAAACCGAGTGCTACTAGTATTGCAAAAGAACGAGAAACAGAACCTTCTTCTATACACAGCACAGGAGTCACAATGGAAAACCTGGGGGGGAAGGGAGGGAAGATGCCAGCTCCAGCACAGGAGCGTCCCTGGCAGAGCTGCAGGGGGAGCAGAGGTGTGGGCAGCCAGGCAGGAGCCAGGCCTGACCTGGGCAAGCCCTGTGACAATGCCTCTTCCCACTGCCATGCCTGGTGGGACAGCCCTGCTGCTGGCACCTGGTGGCAGTGCCCCATCACACTCCCCTTCAGCAGCCCCTTCTCTTGCACCCCACAAGTCAACGCTCGCCAATCAGTTCTGCAAAAAAGGGAGCACAAAAAGGGAGAGCAGAGCTCTGCCCTGCTGCTGAGGGGTGCTGAGCAGCAGGAGGACCCTCTGCTCTCTCCTGGAGCTGGTGCAGCTCCATGGTGAACAGCATGCAGCCTCCAGCTGCCAGGAGCTCCTCTCAGGAGGGGACATCTGCACTTGCCTTACAGCCCAGGATGCACTCATCCCATCTGAGCTTTGTCCTCCTGTACTACTCACAGGGATAAAGAACAGCCAAGAGACAGCTTGGCCCCGCCGCTCCCTCCTTGTTATGATTACGAAATATCATCGTGCCTTGGTCGGCTGAAGGAACAGGGTGTTTGATTCCCCTCTCCCGTTCTTTATGGCCATGGGCCTGAGCCACGACATTTGGACCCAGACCCTGCATGAAGCATTTTCAGAGCTGTGGTTGTTTGGACGTGGCTGAAGCGCTCAGCCTCCTCTCCCCCATGCCTCACCCGGGGTGCTGCCAGCCACCTTTTGGATTTTGCAAAATCCCTGGGAATGGATAGAGGAAGGGAGAGCCAAAGCTCAAAAAAGGCAAGAAAACTAAGGGATGGACCGTGGGGAAAAAGACAATGAAACCTGGTGTTGCGTAGCTGGCACTGCCACAAATGTCAGAGAAGCGCACCAGATCTGTCACAAGGGAGATCCCAGGAGATTTATTCCTGAGACATTCCAGGGATTAGGCCCAGAGAAAAGCTTCTGCTCTCCTCTAATATATCAGAGCTGCAACGTGAAAATAAGAACCAAATTGCATCAGGCACCCGCTGCAATCTAAAATACACTGCAAGCATATTCCCGTTAATAAAATAAAGCTACAAACTTTCAAACTTGTTATATGACAAACTGGAGATGTAAGTGGAGGGATCATTCAGGATAAAATTAGGAGGTGGGAGCAGGCTGGTTTTAGGCAACCCTCTCTCTTCACAACCCTAATTTTGTAAACAGCCCTTTATACTCCACACCCGGTAGTAAACAGTCCAAGCTTTGCCCTTTCACTTATGATTGTCATATAATCAGGAAATGGAAATTATACAATCTGCCTCTGGCTTCTGTAGCTAAGCAAAACACTGCCCAGGCTTACTGCAACAAACTAAATTCCTTAGTAACCTGGAATGGAAATTAAATGAGACAGCTTCCCCTTTCTGATGATAGATGTCTTGTGTGAAGAAGAAAACCCTAACATCTGGGCACAGGATTATGTGTCAATTCCTCTCTTAGCTGCACTGAAGTGTGTTTTAAAATGGTTCCAGTATCCCATTCAGATACTTATGTCCAAAACAAACTCATATTTTTTTTCCTTTTTTTTCCCCCCACAGAAGTGAGAAGATATATTACTATCCAGAGGCATGTAAATCTGTACAAATTTATTACCCTGTTCTAATTAAGTTTATTTGTTGATTTATCCATTTCACCTCTTTAAAGAAAACAGAGCTAAAAGCTCTTCAAGAGCTGTGTGGTGATGGAGCCACCATCCTGTTTTTAAGTTTGTGGGCAATAAGTCAGCCCTGCCTCATCCCAAC
Source organism: Brachypodius melanocephalos (assembly GCA_013398615.1). Taxonomy (NCBI): domain Eukaryota; kingdom Metazoa; phylum Chordata; class Aves; order Passeriformes; family Pycnonotidae; genus Brachypodius; species Brachypodius melanocephalos. Next base: position 1,581,920 of record VZSR01001831.1, on the reverse strand, counting down.
AACAAGAGCATCTCACAGCAGACCCACACACTTTGTGTGCACGAGCGAAATGGACATATTTTAGCTCATCTTTTGAGCTTCATGACTATATTCCCTTCCCTTCCCTTCCCTTCCCTTCCCTTCCCTTCC
>VZSR01001831.1:1541190-1581691 GCA_013398615.1 Brachypodius melanocephalos | reverse complement strand
CCAAATTAAACATAATCTAATTTTAAATATCAGGTGGAGTAATCTTCTATTTAGGTAGGTCCTGATCCAGGAAATCACTGAGTACTTATTTAACTTTAATCATCTCATTAAGTTCTGTGCTGTCCAGCATGAGACCAGAGCACAAGTTCACACGTCTTTGGTTTAAGTACATAATTAAAGGTAAGCATGTGGCTAAGTGTTCTGCTGGATGGGGATGGAATTACTTGGGCTCAGATGCTGGGCTGAACCACAGAGACAGGGCCTGCTTTGTGCTCGCTGAGTGGGGACAACAGGGAGCCTCTGCAGAAGACTGAAGGGCAAAGAAGTGAGCAAGGCACAGAATGAGCTTGAGGAGTGGATGATTCACAGGGAAATCAGCAGGACTTTGAGACCTGCTACAGAAATATTGGCAGGAATAGGGAAATCTGTGTGTGCCTAGTCAGTCTGTGCTGATTCTGCAGACTTTTCCCTATCTGGCTTTTCCTCCATCTCACAGATTGGTCTGGTTGGGAGGTCATCTAGTCCAACTTGCTGCCCAAGCAGAGCCCCTGGAGCATGTCACTTAGGGTTGTGTCCAGGTGGCTTTGGAATATCTTTGGGGAAAGAGACTCCACACCCTCTCTGGGCAATCTGTTCCAGCACTCAGTCACTGCTCAGTAAAGTTCTTCCTCATGTTCAGGTGGAACTTCCTGTGCATCAGTTTCTTCTCCTTGTCCTACTGCCCTGCGTTACTGAGCACAGCCTGGTCCATGCCCTTGGCACCTCCCTTCAGATTCTTAGATACATTGGTAAGGTTCTCTCTCAGTCTTCTCCAGGCTAAACTCCATTTCTTTTCTAGAGGACTGTAGCAGGAATGCTTAGGAACAGCGAAAGTGACAACAAAATAAGATGAAAAATCATCTAAAACTTTTTTTAGGAGCTTTCAGGCTGTTAGACCTTGCATTCTTGCTGTAAGGGGCACAGAAAAGAGAGAATTTACTGTTTGTTTCTCATTTCAGGTGTATGGACACAGCCCAAATTGGAAGCAATTGCTTGAGTTTTGCTCTCAGATAAAGTGTCTGGCATTTGGGTGACACTACACACGAGCTAAAAAGGAAAGCAAACAGGACATTTTCCAAACCCAGCGGGCAGTGGAGCGGTGCTGCCGAGGGAGGGATGCATGGATGCATGGACGGATGGATGGGGCGCTGGTGCCACCTGCTGACCCACCGCTTCCCGCCTGGACACACGGGTCCCGCAAACGCAGCATTCCCTGCCCTCTCACCAGCTCCATCCTTCTGCTTGCTTAAAGTCTCCAGGAACAGAAACATCTCCTTTTGCCTTTCTGGTTTTCAATACTCCACTCAATCTCCATGTCTTTGTAAGCAAACGATGCTCAAAGCCAGGCTTACCAGGATATTGATATTCCTGGGCTACATGCCACAATTGGTATTTTGTTTAACTGCACCTTTGTTTATCCCAAAACATCCTGAGCTTTGAAAAAACAGCCCCCTCCTGCGGTTTCTACAATCTAAGGAAACAACACAGCAATGTTGGTTAATTTTACCCTTGCAGAAAATTGGCTGCTCATCTTTATACTCTGCCCACCTCCCCCGGAAAAAAACCATAATTACCTTTACAAACTCAAACAGACTTATTTTTAGGGACACGTGTTCCCCAGCAGCTCTTTAGTCATCCCCAGGTCAGGCTGAGGGAACAGAGCCAACCCTGCCAGGTTTCCCCCCACAACTTGAGACAGCAGCTCCCCATCCCAAACAAGGGGGGAAAAGGAAGAGGGAGGGAGAACAGCCCAGCACTGCACATTAGGCTGTGCCAACAAGTACTGGAGATCCAGACTTTTGGAAAAATGCACATTCAGAACATCTAATGCAGTGCAGCAGGCGTAAACCAACAGGGCAGGACTGCACATACAGGGCTCCCAGTCCCAGTCTGACACCCAGCTTAGTGTCCAAAGGCACTTCCCTTCCAATGCCATGCACTCGGATTTATTGGGCAGCTTTATGGACTGATACTTCCTCACGTTTTACTAGTTTGATTAATTCGGCTGGCACCTCTGATTTCGCCTCCACTACTAATATTTTCTCTTGAATGGGATGGCTCTGTAGTCTCACCATTCATGTGTTCGAGCCAGATTTTACATCAAAGATGTCCTGGGTTTTATACTGTCAGAAGCAATTTTGTCCCAGAAGAATAAAGATTGTGATTATCCCAGGAGGAAAGCTGTCAACTCAGCTCTGTGTAGAAAAACTGCTGTCTACAAAAGCTTATATTGGACGCCCTCTGGCAGACTGCCCTCTTAAAAAAAAAAAAAAAAAAAGAAAAAAGAAAAAAAGCCCACTGTTACCTACATGAAAGACTTTTTCTAGGAGGGTTTGTCTGTTTGCTGACTTGGTTTGTACAGAGAATTCAAATGAGAAGAAAGAGGATTATGTCTTTCTTTTATAAGCACTCATTTTTTTCAGGGCAATGCAGAGAGAAGTGATAAAGGGGAGCATGAGGAAGGCATTTTGGAAAGGGAGGGACAAATGCTGAGCTTTGATGATGCCCTGTTGCTCAATTAGACCCAAAATTCTGCTGGATCACGCATTTATCAAGAAGCTGTTGAGCCTCAGTTTGTGCTCTCCACAAGCCTCCAACACTGCTCCAGACACAGGGAATCTCCAGATCTTTGCTAATTTTGGCATGTTTGGTCCAAAACACACCACTGCACTCTGCAAGCTGGTTAAGGACCAGTACACAACAAATTTTGTGCAAAGAATTGTCTTGCTGCCATCCCAACAGGACAGGAAGGACATCTCACAGCAGCTGCTTTTCACACGGTTCAGAGCCTGGGGTGCTTCACCACATCATAAATCAGCTTTGTGTCCAGCTGAGCCAGTGTGGCCATCCAGGAATCTGAATGCTGATGGAATTTCTTCTTCTCTGAGGATCATTTCCTTTTGCCTTGTGGTTGTTTTTTTTTTTTTTTTTTTTTTTTTTTTTTTTTTTTTTTTTTTTTTTTTTTTTTTGTTTTTTTTTTGTTTTTTTTTGTTTTTTGTTTTTTTGTTTTTTTGGTTTTTTTTTTCAGAAAGTATCCCAGAAGAAACCACTGCCAGTGAGCAAACTTGGCATAACTGTATGTACATGAAATCTAGGAACTGAACTAGGTGCAAAATCCTACCAAAACAGAACAGAAGGACGAAGATTTTGATTTAATGAAGCTCTTGAACAAAACCCTAATACCCACTGATTTAATGAGAGCCCCAGTATAAGCTTGTGGCACAATACATGTTTAAGGGATTTACTAATTCAAGGCTTGATTACACAAAACAACAGACAAAGAGAAAAAAAAGAGAAAACTTGTAAAGAAAGAAGAAATCTGAGTGCCAAAGTCAAAAGAAAATTCTACAGTGTGAAAACTAGAGGCTGTCATTCTGTTCAGAAACACAGGTTTCACCCTTTAAATTTGTGCCTTCCAGGCTTAGTCTAATATGATGGTGTTTTGTGTAACTTTAAAAAAAAAAGAGTTAAAAAAATGACAGGATGGGGTACATTTCTATTACTGGAAATGGAATTTTAAGCACCGAGTTTATCTTGTCAGTTTGGCTCAGCAGTGATGTGAGCTTGCAAGGGGTGAAGGGGATCGCTAATTGCCAGAGAGCGGGACAATAAACCTCTAAGCACGGGAGCCGAGAGTCCTTTAGATGAGAGATGTTCCAGGAAAGGGGGGACTGTTTGAACAGGTACTTATCCTCTTGGAATTGGCTTTTCCCCACAGCTTTTCCCCACAGTGTTTGCCTCACTTTTGTTCTCTGATCCCCAAAAAAGAGCACACTGGCAGTTGTTCGGGCCAAGTCAGGGAGACAGGTATATACCTGCACTCTTTGCTGCCAATGCCAGCTCCACCCTGCAAATCTTGCAGCTCTGTTTATGCTACATTTTTCCATGGCTCCAGACAGCCACAATTTTAATTGGACTGGCTGATTGTTTTTTTAACCCTTTTTTATTTATTTTATTTAGTTTTATGATGCTAATCTTGGCACTGGAGGACTCCCCTAATTCAAATTACAGTATCAAAATACACATCAGGTAATATAACAAATGGCCATTCACCTAAAATTAGGCAATCTACCATAAACAATAAGCCAAATTAAACCCACGCTTCTCCTTTCTTCCTTTTGGCCTGAGCTGCTCCCCAAACATCTAAGGAAGAGGGAAGCTTCAGAGATCCAGGAAGGTGAGAGGTGGAAGTACCAACCCTGCCCTGGGCTTTCAAGCTTTGCAACACATTTTCCTCCTCACAAATGGAGTGCAACAGAGGAAAAATAAACCCCAAATCTTGGCCGGCTGTGAAAAGGAAATCGCAAAAATGCGAAGGAACAATTTGGATATAAGTTTTTCCTTCTGAAGAGTTGCCATCACTGTCAGGAGGAAAAGAAAAGGAAAGGAGGAAGAGACTTGGCCCCATTTTGGGTGCTTTGTTCTGTTTACGACGCCTCCTGGACTTCCTCCACACCCCCCAGTCCTCAGCTATTAGAAACAACAGCAGGAGAGGGAAAAAAAAGAAAGGATTTCAAGAGCATATGAAAATCCTAACTCCTTCAAGAGAGAGGCTGGGTCTAAATTGTCTTGGAAAGTACCCTCAGGATGGTCTGGTCTATCCAAATGGAGTCCAGGCACACCAGCATCAGGTGGAGTAAAGGTGTTTTGTTTCCAGGTTTAGGCAGAAGTTTCCCCTCATTCCCATTTGCTCAGGTGGTTATTTGTGAATTAGCAAGCTGGCTTTAAGGCACACTACACCTCCCAAGTTCCCCCAGATCCCAATGGACCACTCCATAAAACACTTAGAGATGCTACTAACTGTCAGAAATGGTTTCCAAACAGTCTAAACTCTGGCTATCCCTAAAATAACCAAAATAGCCGAGTTTTGTGGAAGTTCTCCAAGTTTTGGCCATTACTTCAGCAGGGAAACTTACTGCTTCCCAATACAAGAAACCAGGTATTGTACTTCCCCATCCTGCCTGGATGGTTTGCAGTCTGAAGGGGGAAAAAAAAGCGTACAAAATAATGTGCCAGATGAAACTTTAAAAGCAATTTTGTTTAAGGTAATTATGATCTCTATTTATGCCTATTAAATTACAAAGATTAATATTAAAGAACACGCAAAAACTGCCAGAAGGCAACACCTGAACTGTGTATGCTTAACACCCGCACTGTTTCTAAAGTAGCTGCTCACTCATCTCCTTAGAGCTGCCGGGATAATTGCAAATTTTTTGTCTGGAGGAGTCCATTTGAAATGGAAGAGAGTAGGCATTTCCCATTCCACAGTCTGGGAATGCTGGGTGGACTTTGATCCCTTGTTTACACTCCGTACCTCTGACAATGCCTCAGAGTAAGGTGGGGTTTTGTTCACCTAAGCACAGTGAGACATTTGCTGTCGCCACAGCTGTGCCAGCTTCTCCATCAAATCCTGCACACGTGGATTTGCCAGAGCTTTCCTGAGTCACAAATAACTGTAGATAAACTAAAGTGTGTTTTATTATTTGTATTATTTGTATTGTTTGGCCACATGTGCTATAAAGCTCATAAAATGGCAGCAGTAGCACCGACATTTACCTTCGTAATTTTCTTTTCAAATTTCCTCCAAAGTTTGTGATGAGATTCCTCAGAGTTTCAGTTCAGAAATCATACTGTGAGGTCAGTATGAAAAAGACCTCTGAAAATTTTTTGTAGGCAAAGAAAATCTTCTTCTCAAGTTGCAAGGGAATACTGGAGAATAATTTGCATGTTGGCATGTTGGTAGCTGTTTGGTCTGCAAGATAGACAGCAAAGATCTCCATTTGTTAAAACGCCCCAAGCCTTCCAGTCCTGATTGCAGGAAAAACTAATAATTTTGTCTGCCAGCATGGTATAAATTTTTGAGGACTAATACTGATTTTTTGAGTGTTATTAGCAGCTTCTTCAAGGCAAAGTTGGAAGAGAAAAGGAGAAACCAAGAGAGAAACTTGGTTTCTCAGCTTGAGCTGGAAACCTCAGTTATGAAAACAGGATGGGTAATAAATAACTCTGTCCAAGTCTTATGTAGACTAACATGAGTAGAAAGATAGCACATCACTCGGCATGTCCCCTTTGGTTCCTCACAAATGAAGCACAGCCACATATCCAGCTCCAGTGAGGCTCTATTAAGTGTCAGAATCTCATATCCTGCTGCAGCTACTGATTTAATCTGCCCAGGGTTCCCTCGTGTGGAGCTACCCACACTTTGCACCACAGGCACAGGAGGAACAGCTGGATTCTCCACCTCTTCCTGGGGGTGTGGCACAGACACCTGAAGGGTTTTGGGATGCTGCAAGGGATAGTGGCAAAGCTCACACTTAGAGGGACAAAGATGTAGAGAAGTGTCTGGGAATCCTTGGGGCATCCCAAGGGCTCTCCATGGAGAAATGAGCAGGGCCTCCCCTCAGAAACTTGATAGAAGAATGCTCACATGGCCCGTCCAAATGCAAAGCCTGGAAACTTCAAATACGTTACAAGGAAGAAGAAAATGAATTATTTTCAGGTTTATTTCCGAGTTTTTCTGAAAGGAAAGGCTCCTGTATTGTTTCTGTTGCAAAGAGCTCCCTTCTCGCAACATTTCAATCACTGCTCTGCCAGAGACACGAACTGCTCCTTCCTCTTACCCTCCACTTCCTTAGGATTTCTACCTGCAGGTAGTTAAAAAAACCCCAACAACCCCAGACCTCTTCAAGTGCTTGTTTCAAGGCTGTCATCAGTTTGCAGTTTTTGTCCCTCCCAGATGCCCAGGCAAGGCAGAAATTACAGAACTCCGGTGGCGGATTACACGTTCAGCCCCTCAAAGCGGGGAGGGGAGGTATGAAACCTTCCTTTCAAGCATCCCTCTGTCCTCTTCCCGCCCTCTCCCCGAGGCTCATTCCAGCTTGTTCACAAATCAGAGGCAGCTGACAGCAGCAAATCGGGGCCCGTAAATCTCTCAGGAGGTGCTGCAGCGGGCAAGGCGAGGCCGCGCCGCCGCCGAGTGAACCCGGGGTCACCGCGGAGCTCCCCAGCTCCCACCTGCACACCCCTGTGCTCCCTCCTGCTTGGGACCACGTCTAGGAGAGATCCCACCCCGGCCACGAGGGCAATCCGTGAGTTCAGAACCGTGTCTGAAAGGTCAAAATTGGGGGAGCCTAACAGCGCCACTTTTCAGAATGAAACCTTGACTTGATCCTCTCTGATGCTTGTCTTCTGAAAACAAGGCCGCTTACTACTGTGCTTCGGAGCAGATTTTGACACCTTTAGAATTAAATCTCGACTAAAATCCTCCAGTGCTCATCTTCTCAAGACAAGGCCCCTGATTAGTGCACATCAGAGCAGATTTTGACGCTGTGTGTGTTGGTTTGCAACTCCGAGTGAGGGAGGGAACTGCACTATTCTGCATTGGTCTGACAGTTTTCTCACAAAATGGCTAAAAAACAGCACACAGGTAGGTTTAATACCACCTGCTGTGCTGAAGTTAATGGGAACTATGATTATAAACCCACAGAGACATGAAAAACAGTGCTGAACCAATAAATTAGAACAAAGTGTTAAGTCAGAAAAATCTCCAAAGCACAGCGAGCAGGTTGGAGCCCTTCAGTGAAATGATCTGCTTCAATGGATGATTAAATTACCAGAAATGGGGTGGGGGTAAAAGCTCAATGTCTTAACACCATTTTTAACATCAAAGGGTTTGCGTTTTGCCAGAAAAGAACCCTCAGCAGCTGCAGAATGGCGTCAAAACAAATTAAGTGGTTGCCACCACACTGCCATTAACCAAATTCTAGCCATTTGTAATGTACAGAAACTCGACTGACCAATTTTTTTTTTGAGTAATTACTTTCTCCACTCTGTATACCTGCCTAGGTATTTCACTTAAATAAATGATAGCTTCTGCTCAGAATATAACATACATGACATGATGAAAACAGCACTTGTTTTACAACTTTGTTTTTCAAACACAGGATATTAATTTGCTTGATATGGGACTATGCAATATTATTTCAACAAAAGATAATTTCCCAAATTATACCATAACCATACACCATAAATTCAAGTCATTAATGAACTTAGCACATTCACTTCTCCTTCAAGAGTTCTCTATGTGACTAATTAATGAAGCTAGGAGTAAATAGTTTGAACACCTTCCTCAGGATAAGAGCAAATCACAGAGACATTAGATAAAGGCTATTTTCCTTTTGACAGTATCAGAATGACTTCATTCTGCATTGTTGAGGTGAGTGTTCAAGCACAACTCCCTCTCAAAATGAGGAATTGACCCACAAAGAGGTTGATTTTGGTTCTAATGCTGTGGCAAAGTGAATATTTTCTTTTTCATTATTCCTATTTCTGCTTTAAGTCAAGATCGGGGTCACAATCGCACAATACCAAGAGATACTCTATCATATCAGAGTAACTAATGCAAGGAAGTGTTTAAAATGTCTTATTGGATTTCCCAAAGTGAGGAATATTTGCTCTATTGAAAACCACAAGAAGGCTCATGAGCTATAAGATGCTAAAATTTATATCCTTTTTATTTAGTGCTGACACACACAAATTTAGACAGACTCATGGAAAGCTTATAGCTAAATATCGACAGCAATGCTGGAACTCTCCCTTCTGCTGAAACAAAGGCAAAAAAGAGATCAAAGTTTTAAAGTCTGGTGAGAGAAAAGCCATATGGTTATTTTTAGTCCCTGCATTTCACTAGCTCCTTCCTGATCTCTTTTTATTCCCACACCTACACAGAGGAGATGGTATCCCATATCCTGAAGCAAGTTTTGTAATGAATGTGGAATTCCTAGTTTACACTTAAAGCTTTGCTCTTCTGGGAGAAAACACATCAGTCAGTTCTGTGGTACTCATGTGAGACCATCAGAAAAATCCTAGTATCAGTACTGTGAGAGATTGCCACAAAAAATATGGGATTTCCATTCCCCTCTGCTTTCCCAGTTTTGCAACCTTGGTCTGGATGTGTGGTAGATGGATTTAAGGAGCACATGTTGTCTTTTGGGCATGTATTCATGGCCACTAGGCAAGGGGACTGGTACCCCACCATATTGGAGTACCTGACCAGTTGGACTGTCCTTTTCATAGATATGGGGAAAAAATCCACCCATCCTGTCTAGGACTGTTGTACTGCAGTATTTTTTCAGGTGTCCATCTCTAATTGTTGCTGCTTTAACCTAATTCCTAATGCTAGTTCCCTCCAGGAGGCTAGTTATGGTTTCCTGTCCTTGGGCAGGCATCTCACTGGCTCAGCCCTGCACTGCAGGTCTCAAAAACCTGAGGAATCTTCCCTGTTCCTGCCTCCTTAAATAATTCTTGATTACATTAGTCTCTCAATCTGACTCCAGGGAGAAATGAAGCTTTTTCAAGGAAGTTAAATCTAGGAACCCTTCAGTCTTTTGGAGCTGAGATGCTCAGTTTTGAATCAGAGCATGGCATGAGCTGAGAACTGCTTTCTAGCCTTACCGTATACAGGGAATTATTGGCCCTACCAGAACAACATGAAATATTTCCCTTATGTTGGAAACCTGCTTGACATGCCCTTCTCTCTATTGATATTTACGTCAGTGCACAATTTTCTGCCAAACATGTATTTGAAGGTGGTTAAAACCAAGCAAAAGCAGAGAAAGGAAAGTAGAAATTTACCGACAAACCCGAAACAGGGGTCAGCTTGACTTTCCATCATATTTTCTGTCTGTGAGGAATTTTGACAGGTTTATGTGTGACACCAGGTTAGGCTGGAAAGTGGAAAGCCTGTAATTAGATGCCCTGCCATCAGCTACCTCCCAGTCTGCCTTAAATCTGCCACCAAGAAATGCCCTCAGGGAGGCAAAAGCCACTCACCTGTCACCTGTGGGATGTACCTGAACACCCCCAAATTCATGGGATGGCTATGGATGGGGTCAAGGGTTTGTCCTGTTGCACAACTGCTGTATTGAACTTGGGAAAAGCTTTTCCCCCAGCAGCAAAACACAGACAGGAGAATCTGACCCAGATCCACCACCTCCCAAGCCACCAGCAGGACCCCTCCTGCTCTGCACCAGGGCACAGCTACACCTTATATCCCAAGGTGTAACAGGACATTTTCAATGGCTTCAAGAAGAGTTTAGCCAAAACCCATGTTATTATTTGGATGAAACGTTCTTAGTTTGTATGTACCACTGTGCTTGCCATCAGACAGCTGCTGGTTTTCATTTGGGGAAAAAGCAGCCTCTGAAACAGCTGAAACTATATGATGCAAAAGGCAGGCATAACAATAAAATACAATAAAGCTTGAGGAGCATGAGACAGGACAGACCGAGCCAAAGAAATGAGCTGAAAATTTTTTCCGTCTGAAGTCACTGTAATATTTATGATTTTGTTATTTCTTAAATGTCACCTACAAAAGAAGATGCAATACATAACAGAGAGGTATTGCTAAATACCCAAACACATGCACAAGGACACATGAGGGCCAGAAAACTTCAGAAGGTGGCTGCTTAATTAAAACACTAATGTTAATCATGTGTTTCTTGGTACTGGTTTTAATGTGCTCAGATATACGTAGCTGCTTACCTCTCAGATAACAACATAAAAAAGGAGAAGACATGCCTGCTCCATGAGCATTATGTACATGTGACTGATGGATACAGCACTGAGTCTGGAAAACACTTCCAGACAGGCAGGAAGGGATTCCAGCTGCAGATCCCAGTGAAAGTAGGGCACCAGAGTTGTCCTCGGTTTCTTGGGCAAGCACCAATCCTTTTGGCAAGGGGAAAGGAGCACCTAAACCCCACACTCAGGAAATTAAGCATTTCTCTGCATCTTCAGAGCTATTTCAGAGGAATCATTCCTTTCATAATTACAAGAAGGGTCTTAAAAATAACAGATACCAACCATGTTGCAGCCACAGTTTGTCTCTGAGCATCTAAGTATGCCTCACTTTATGGTGTTCAGGTCCTCAGACCTCACAGCTCAGTTCCTTTAACTGTGATAACTCATGCAATATTACTCTACAACATCACAGAGTCTACTTTACTGAGCAGTAAAATCCTTGGAGATGCAGGCTGAAAACTTTTACTGAAATATATACCTATATATATATTTTTTTTCTATTAGGGAGAGGAAGCATTTTAAGAAGCAAGCATCCTAACTCCTTGGAGAGAAGCTGGCCACATTCAAGTCTTTGGAGCACTCAGTATCCAATACACAAACACAGGAGTTAAAACAGTAACATTATTTGAAGATGACCATAGGCAACCCCTGAGACTGACAGACATCCTTATCTAAGTCTATAACTTTCACTCCTTTGTTGAAATATCTTTTGAGCAGAAAAGTCTAAATGGAGAAAAAGTCACTGGTTTCAGTCCAAGTCTTTCAGTAGGGCTTAATTTATGTCATATTTGCAGCAAGGGTCGCTGTGGGCAGCTTCCACTCTCTCCCAGCAATAAACCAAGTAGAGGATTGGGTTACCAGGACCTGCCAAGTAGCTTTGCCAAAGTGTGAGAACCAACACAAATAATTACTAGTTAGCAACCTTGTGTGGCATTTGGCAGCTGGAACCCGTGACCTCTACTTAGCAAAAGCTGGAGCCACAGGAAAGTGACAGGGGTGCAGAGACCATGAAAATCTGGGTATGGGCAAGTCTGAGACAGGGAAATTCAAGAGCAGAGGGAAAAGACAAAATTAATTGAGTGCTTTGTCTGTCATAGGAAACTCTACCCCAAAGTCTAGAATGGCCTGTCACTTGATTAAGAGCTTAGGGGACTGCACAGAGCTGGCTGAAGTTTGTTGTCATCTAACTCAAAATTCCTGTTCTGCACAGAGCACAGAATCTGAACGTTTTTCCATTTTAGACCAAACACCTCCACGAATCTCATTTTTGAGGTTAGTGATTTTCAATGAAAAAATTTGGAAAAAACCCCCAGACTTTCAAAAAATGTGAAAAACATTTGTTTCAGTGCAAAGGGACTTTTTTTTTTTTTTTTTTTTTTTTTTTTTTTTTTTTTTTTTTTTGTGCAGCTGGATGGGAAAAAAAAGGGCAATCTTAGCAGTGTGCCCATACAGTTCCATAAAAGCATTCCTGTTCTTTGGCTTAGCCACCACTGGTGCATTTCATTGCAGCGTTAGGACTGGAGAAAAAGCCATGGGAATGTGCCAAGGCTAATCTGCAGCAAGCTGAGGGAAGGTTCACACTGCTGAGATCGGGCACTGATGGAGCCGAAAATTCGCATCGTCCTGCCCTATCAGGGGAGAGGACTCCACACTTTACTCCCTCGTTTTTGTCTGATGCTTCATCCCAGCAGCTTGTTTTCTGCTTTTTGCCCTTTGGGCAGGGCCATCACAGTAGTCTTTAAGATCCCTTTGGTGTAAAAATCCCAAATCCAGTGATTGACTGAGTGGCTTTCACTTTGAGGGCTTTTTATTAATACCTGATATAAAAGTCACACAATATTCATGCTTTGAGATGAATTTCCAAAGGAATGGAAAAGGAAGCTCGTGCTGGATTTCCTCAAGGAAATTTCCTTGCAGTGGCAATGCTTAAATTTATCCCAGAAAAAGTACTTCTGTGCCACCTAGTGGAGTCACAGTTAGTGACATAATTAACATTTCATTACCAAACCACCAAGTTCAAATGCTGTCCAAGGTGTTTGCTTATCACACTTTTGTGCCCAGGACAGGACAGGAATACCAGGAGATGAGACCTCAGAAAAAGCTTTTCTCGAGTGCTCTGGAATACTCTGCAGCCAGAAGATGCTGACCTGGTCTTTGGAGAAGCCTGCCCAAGGGAAGGGTAGATAAATCAGTCCAAATACTATTTGCATTTTAGCAAGAGCCCTCTCAGACATGCACTGCTGGGTATTTTTTAAGGTATGCTGTGGAAAATGGCTCCAAATGAATAAATGCTCTATTTCATTTGATACCTGCATTCACTTGCTTTTAATGAGAGCAGTGAACTCTCCCTTACATGGCAGGGTTTAGTGGTTGCTGTGAAACCCCTGCCAGCCAGACTTTGCAATGACTTGAGGTTTCCTTCTCCAGTGCTACAGCAGCCCGACAACATCCAGCCAAAATGTGATGCAGTTTTACTCCTGCACAAGGAAACCCACAGCCTTTGAGCCAGATGGCAGCTAAAAGGAGGGCTGAAGTGAAAAGAAGCTAACTTGGGACTGTGCAACGTATAAAGAATCAGGGTCTGCCCCTGAAATGTAAACTCCTGTCCCCAGTGACCAGACCCCACTAGATGGCAATCCAGGCCTTGGCTCTGTCCCTGCAGCTGCTCTGCTGCTCTGGGAGTCATATTCCTAGCCTGGTTTAAAACTTAAGAGGCCCAGGGTCTTCATACAAGTATCTTTCTTCTTTTTCATCTCCTTTTTCTCTCCTCCCTAATAGTTTAGCTTAAAATTTTCTGATGTGATACACTGTTTTACAGAATAAATGTTTTTAACCCAGGCAGCATCAGTAACACAAACATTTTGTAATTTATGGCCAGTAATAAGTTGGCTTCAGGCCTACAGAGGAGGGAATTCAGTCAAACATCAATAGAAACATCACAGAAAGTAGCTTTGACTACTTCAACGCTAGTGAAGTCTCTGGTCTCTCACTGCTAAAAAAAAAAAGCCTTTAACTCGTCCTCCTCTGCTCTAATTCCAAAAAGACATGTCATGGGATGTTAAATGAGCACTTAAGCCTAAAGGATATTCTTTCCTCTGAAAAAGTCCTAAACTTTCAGTTTGCTGTAACTGAAGTCATACATATATATATATATGTTTATAATGCTTCATATAATAATGCAATTATTCTGTATTAATGCTACAGAGGAATAGGGATTGCTTTTAGTCTGTCCTCTGGTTCTCAGGGTATAGCTGAAAAATTGCTTTATTATTATTTACTTTGCAAGGATTTGATCGCAAAGCAGTTGGCTTTGACTCCTATGCAGACATTATTAAACAGGAGTTTTGCAAATTAATGAGAGCCATTCATGGAAATGGTTAGTTCATGGAAAAGCAGAATAAAAAGCTGCACTGCATCACGGAGTTTACAGAAGCAGAAAGAGAGATTTGGTTGTTTGTGATATTCAAAGGTCATGCAAAGCTTTAAACTGCAGGCTGAGCACTCATTTTATATAAAACCTCATATTCATCAGCTCCCTGGATAGAAATATATTCCAGTGCACACTCCAGTGTTTCAATCCCTCACAAACTCCCCTCCAGCTTTGTTTGTGCTCTCCATCACCTTCTCCCCAGCACTGGCACAGGTTCCCCAGAGAAGCTGTGGATGCCCCATCCCTGGCAGTGTTCAAGGCCATGTTGGATGTAGTTCTGAGCAGCCTGATCTGGTGGGAGGTGTCCCTGCCCCTGGCAGGGGGTTTGGAACTGGATGATCTTTATTGTCCCTTCCCACCCAAACTGTCCCGTGATTCCATGAGACACAGAGCCAAGCGAGTTCAGCCCTGCTTCAGGATCAGCTTTGTGCTGCTCCAGTCACATCCTGAGCCCAGCACAAACTAAATTGTATTTAAACCAGTGCTGCTGCAGCTCCATCCTGCTGAAACAAATGTTCAAACGCTAATAAGTTCCGTTTGAGTGAAAATGAACAGTTACAGTAAACTCGCTTCCTACTTCCAAAAGCAAAAATTTCCTCTAATTTCTTTTCAAACAGCAAATCCTTCTCCTCCCCAGCTGAGTACAAATAAACATCTGGAACTGCTGGGCTTTAGGTTTTGTTTATGCATATTTAATAGATGGCCAGAGGGTTAGAAACTGCCAAATAATTCTGCTCTTAGTAGTTTACATTAACTAATTTCCGTGGGATTGGGGATTCATTTGCCAAGTTTCAGATACAAGCAGGGCTTTTGTGGTTGAGTTGTGGCTCCTGGAAGGAACAGCCAATAAGTGGAAAGGCCAGACACGCATCCCTAATTTGTCTTCATCCCCACAGTGTTACTGCAGTAGGTGAAGCTGTAACATTTAACCCTGCATGAAGTGTTCTGAGTAAGAGCTGGCAAACAAGCCACTGCTGGCCCCAGACACACCTCTGGGGGGAAGATGCAGATGTGACCTCAACAGGGCTTTTCTCTTTGGTGACTAATTTTACACATCTTTAAACTTCTACTTGAGTATTTATAGGGAGAACTCCTCTCACTGTCACTGCCAAAAATCATTTTACTTGGTCAGATCCTTTAAACTATTAATCTCTCAAAGGATGGTCTTCCAAACCTGTATCTGAGCAACAAAGCAGACAGGATTCATGGAAATACTTCAAGTCCACAACTGCTTGTGGGGTTAAACCTTCCACTGTAACAAACATTTGTCTGCAATGCTTTCCATATGCTGGGAAGAGAAATAGTTTCAAAATAGAAGCTTAAAGTAGGAATGACCACTGGATCTTAATCTTGGGGGAAGAATAGGTCAGTATTAGGAAAACCCCCAACTGCTGTGCTGAACCATGAGGAAAAGAGGAGTGTGTAGTTTTCTTTCAGAAGCCTGCTGTTATTTTAACTTATTCAGAGGGAGATAAGCTTCCCACAGCATTTATGAGCAGGGATTCTCATTTTAAATGAATTCAACAATTATTAGAAAGTAGCCAATCAGGTATAACTACCCAACATATTGCCATGGGTTCACAGTTCACTGAAATTGTACCTGAAAATCATGAATTCTGTATATAACCCTACCTGGTTAAGCATCAGGTACAGACTCCTACTTGCATTTTCAGCCACAGTTTGCAAAGTGGGTCATTTCTGTTAAAAACTGACCTTAATGTTATGTTTTTTAGTCTTCAACATGGCTGCTGTAGGTATATTGAGGGTGAAAATTGTTATTTGAGTCTCCTATGGGTTATGATAGATGGTATTGGAAGGGGAAGAAATATGAAAGGAAAACAGTGGCATTGTTTCCTTAATAGATTCCTATTCTTTACAACATCCAGGAAGCTTCTAAGCTTGCATTATTAATGTGCACTTATCTTTTATGCAGAACAATACTAGAAGAGATTTACAGTAATTGTCAAGGTAAAACAAGGAAATTGAAACAGGGGCACTAGCTGGTTTTCTGCATTTTTCAAAGTTAAGCCTTTAAAGAAGTTAGAAGGGGAAAAAAAAGCTTGTTCACTACAGATTCTCAGTAAGTCAAGCAGCAAATTATAATCTGAAGAAAAATAGCTTTTAAAGAAAGCACAGGCTTGCAGCACTTTCTTACAATTACTGAAAGATTTTTGCATCTCGCAGCAGTTCAACACCACTGAACAGCAAATGTAGGCTTGGTATAAACACATAAATCAAAAAGTGATTTCTTATTCTAAGCCTAAAGTTTCAGGGGGAAAAAATAATCAGAAGAACACGGCTGCTGTTTTATAACAGACAGACTCATGGTCTTAACTCCAGACCTTCTCTTGTGACCAGCAGTGAGATTTTTTCACATAAAATGGCAGAGTCCAGAGAACATCTTGAGGAAACAATGGATTCACAGAGGTAAGAGATTATGCTTTCCACAGACCAAGTCACCGCATTTTGAATAAAATTTTCCCCCCTAATGTCTTTGTCACAGAGGATGACAAATGCTACAGTACCTTGCAGAGCTCTGATGGAGCTTTGCACCATCTGTGTAAAGTCCTCAGCCTCTGGATCCCAGTAAACTGTTCAAGTTTTACAGAAATATTTTCACCCCACCTTTAAGTCTTTGCACTAAAAAAGTAACCACTGGTATAACCCAAGGGTGTTGCTTCCTTAACTTGATTCCCCTACAAAAAGCTCTGCTTCCTCAGCCTTTATCTCCTTCCACTCTTTATGGAATAACCATGTCTTTCCTTAGTTATTGCTCCTCTAAACCACAACAATCTGCCTTGGTAAGTCTTTCCAACTTCCTCAATTATCTCCATGGCTTTTTTCCAAATTCCTTTCAGGTTATCTGTTTTTTCTGTGCAAAACCTGTTTTTGTGAAGGTATCATTTAAAGCAGTTTAAGGGAAAGTTCTCAATTGTTCCTTGGATAAGCACTAACAGCCTTTCACATTCCATATTTTGGGGAAAGAGCCTACCAAAAATTTCAACCTCAAGAAATATTTTAGACTGAACATGAGTGAAATATATGGGGAGAGCACTGCATAATTATCAATATTAGCCTCTTGTCCACCCCAAGGCTCGTGCAAAGCCAGCTAAAGACAATGGAAGCAAAGCTGCTAACCATATTAAAATATTTTGACTGACTTCATTGATTAGAGCTCGAGGCTACAGTTGCATTTGAAAAAATGTTATGACAAAATTAAAGCTGCTCTAATTTAATAAAGCAGCTACATGCCTGGCTATTGTGTTGTTTAGTGTTCAAGTATTGACTCAAGCACAAGGGAATTTCTGAAAAGGGTTCTAAGGATGAATGGAGAAAAATCATTCCCCGAAAAGGCAGGGAAAAAAAAAATCTTGAAACACAGCAAAGGAGAGGTGTTATAGAACCTTTAATTAGAACTTCCCCCACCCCAGGAAATTCAAAAGTGCCTGCAACTACAGCACCTTCAACCAAAATTAACAGATAATTTAACATAGCTAAAATATTCTGCTCAACTGATGACTGTCATTTAGTCAACACAAACAACATGGTTTGTTGTTTTCTTTTTATTAAGGTATCTTCTGCTTTTGTAAATAACTTTGTTTTCTTTCTTTTGCCTAAGTACTGAAAACTTGTAATCACAAAAAGTGGGAAGAGATGTTGGAATTTATGTAGGTGCTGAGAGTGCAGAGGGAACAGCCTTGGTACAGATATTTGTAGTAGTCAGTTGTGCCATTTGTTACGAGGTCAAGTCACAGCACATTGTCATTTTGCTTATTTCCCTGCAGCAGCCTGTGCCAGAAAACTGCAAGCAGAAATCATAGTTCTTCATTACAGAGCTGACAGAAAAAGCCGCTAATTAAACTCAAACACAGTGGTAATAATCTGTATATGACTGTGAGACAAATGTCCAGTTCCTGGGTCCAGCTTGCCATCAGTATTTTCAGACAGAAACAATTTGTTTTCATCGGTTGTGCTGAACCTGACTACCCCCTGTCCCCTTAAATTCCCTAGGTACCAGAGGAAAAGCAGTAAGGATTTTTCCTATGCCTATCTACAGCCATTGCATCAACTCATGGGAAGTTTTTGACTTTTGACCTCCCAAGAAAGCACAGCTCTTTCACTGGCTGTTTAGGCAGGCAAAAGTATCAATTAAAATTTTAGTATTTAGAAGAAAGGGGCTGCAGAGTCTGTGTGGCATCTCCCAAGACTGAACCGTAGGAACAGTGCTATTCATAGAATCAATAATTAAAGTTGGAAAAGACCTCTAGGACTGAGCCCAATCATTAACCCAGCACTGCCAGGTCCAGCTCAAAAACTGTGGAGACAGAGGATTTATTCCATGCCAAGGCATGGTTTGATACTCTGTTAAGGGGATCTTTAAGCATCAATTAGACAACAGAGTTTCTTTGTGGGAATGGATTTCATCCCAAGTGAAAGCATCAAAAAAAAGCAGGATGTGTCTCCATAAGATGTCTGTGAACTTCGCCTCAGTAAACAAGAGCCAGGGACCAGAAGGCTCCAACTGGAGAGGCAGAGCAGCAGAAAGAATGTGTGGTTACCACAAAAGTACACTATCTTAAACAAATCCCAGAACGAGGACCTTCCTGATCCTGAAAAGCATGGATTCTGAGTGGCTATTTTTAAACAGATAAAAACACATGTATCTGGGGCACTGCCAGCTGCTGGCTCAGCATTTGCTCCACGCTGCTGTTGGCAGCAGCACCGGCAGCACAGCCATGATAAGGCAAAGCAAACTCAGATATCACTTCCCAACTCACCATTTAAGAACTTAATGGAATTACAGAAGAGAGACAGGGGTCTGTGGACACTTCCAGCCCCTGCAGTACCCTGAGATGTTACTGAGCAATGTCTCAATTCCCTTTGAGCACATCAAACAGGCATACTGGCACGATCCAGCAATTTGTATGTTTAACGTCTGTCAACCATTCCCAGGTAATTTTTCCCGTCTATTCTTCAGTGCTTAGCACACATCTATCAAAAGAGGCCAGTAAATAATACCTCAGGCAGAGTTTTTACTGTAATTTCATCATTTTCTAGCAGTCCACCGTTATCTGGACATACAAAGGAATTATTTTCTCTCCCCCAATTAGCAGAGCGGGAGTTCAAAAGCCTCCACGACTGCTTTAACACAGAGAATTCCTTAATCCATAAAAATTAATGGAGATTATGTTAAAGAGACTTAGATATTTTAATCCTTCTCCACATTAGTCACTCTCTTTTATGTGCAGGTAACTGCAGCTGAAGTCCTCAGGAGCCCCGTGTGTGGCAGAATGAACTAATCTCTCCAAATGAGAAACGTGAGTTTTTGCCAGTTCTCCCCTGACAGCAGAAGGTGGCAGCTTCTGAGGTCTGACTTTCCCCCCTCTGAACCTCTTATGACTTATCTTAAAGGCTTAATTGGCTCCAAAAGTCCTAAATGGAGCCATTTATTATTGCTGTGGTTGGTTGTCCCAGTTAAAAATAATTTTATTGTACAATTAAGTAGAACCAAGCACCAAGAGAAGTTCTACATTTTCATTTTTCCTTAAATCTGAAATGTAAATTCATCATCTTATACCAGTCCCAAAGTATCCAAACAGAAACTTTACACTGCTCTTCTTATGGCTCCATGGTCTTCACATGCACCTATTCATTGTTGTTACATTAAAAGGTTTTGTACTCATTTTCTCTCAACATCATCACTTTAAATAGATATATCCTCAGAATGAAAGGAGATTTTTAGAACACAGTAATTATCTCATTGATAAAAAATTGCATTTCAAAGATTTTCTAGAGGGTATTTACTAACTATACCTGTCAAAGACAAAAGTTACAGAAAGGGGATTTTTATTTTCCACTCTCCCTTCACTTCTTTTCTTCCTGGCTCCTGAGTGCATCTCCCAAATATTTTTTTCCTCTTAAACGCAGAGGCTCTTTGTGAAAGTAACAAAGAGGCAGATTTCCCGTATTTAGGATGATGATGTGTACTCAGGTTTGTTCATGCCCAGATTCACAGCTCAGTTTGGGGCTAGGGCTGACTTCGAGCTGCTCAGATGCCACCAGCAGGAACCACAGCCTCAAGATGTTCCCACAGCTTCAGAGACAACCTTCTCATTTCCACATCGCCTTTCATGGGGTGCTTTTCCCCTCGTGCCTGTGGATGCAGAGATCCAGCTTTTTTCTCCTTGTGCCCTTCTGAGGGGACAAAGCCACCAGCTGCTGCTACACCAGCTGTTGGGAGCTGCGCCAATGAGAATGTGCAAGTTATATATAATGATTTTTTTCCCATAGAATCATTTAGGGTAGGAGAAGGCCCCTAATTAGTGATAAGAAAAGGGGGAATAGCCTTAAATGGAAAGAGAGTACGTTTGGGTAGGATATAAACCTCAAAGAACAGCAACAGCAGCACATTGTGGGCTGCAGCTCACAGAATAATTTGGGTCGGAAGGAACATTAAACATCATCTCATTCCAATCCCCTGCCATGGACAGGGACTCTTTCCACTCAGCCAGGTTGCTCCATCCAACCTGGCCTTGGACACTTCCAGGGCTGGGGCATCCACAGCTTCTCTGGGCACCCTGTGCCAGGGCTTCCCAAATCTCACAGCAAAGAGCTTCTTCCAGACACCCGATCTCGATCTCTGCTCTTTTAGCTTTAAACCATCTCATGACCAACCCAGCAGGGTTTCCTTGCATTCATTAATTATCTGCAGCAGCTTTTTGGGGAGAAACCTACAAAAAACACACCCACTGACCGTGGGTTTTCCCTGGCCAGAAAAAACACCATTTCACACTCACACCCCACGTTGCATACATCCTATTTCACTTCCAGTGCTGCCCCTAAGCACCCCGGGAGAGACGCTTGGAGTCTCCCACAACATAACCTGTATCGTGTTCATATAAAGCCTGAACACAGGCACGTTTTTCCTCCCATCTTGGAGGGTTTTGTATGCCCGGGAAGGAAGGAAGGAGCTGCCCCTCCAAGCTCCAGGCAGCCTCCAGGGCTGGCTCCGGCCTCCCCCTTGCCACTAGGGGTCAGCCGGAGCCCGGCGCATCCCTCTGCGCACGGAGGGATGGAGCGATGGAGGGGCGGTTCTGACCTCTCGGGCTGCTCGGTTCCAAAATTAGCATCAGGCCAGGCAGCTGTGAAAGCCAGCCTTCAAAACAGCTTAATTTAAGTTGCTGCCTTCAAAGGAAAAGTGTTGCAGAACCAGGAAAATAAGTGCAATGAGGTGAAGACAGCATGTGAACGCTTTGGTATCTCAGAGGGACTTTCTGCTGCAGCTTTACAGCACAAAGTCAGGTACCTGGATGTGCTATTTGGGCAGAATTTAATCATAAACACGCAGCACCTTTTCCAAAAGACTGAACTAATCCATCCATAAAAATCTAGGCTGAAGCCCTAGAGGCTTGAGACCTACTCTAAATAAATATTGACAATTATTTCATGAAACCACTTGGGCTTGGAAGGGGCCTTAAAGATCATCTGGTTCCAACCCTCATGCCACGGGCAGGGACACCTCCCACCAGATCAGGTTGCTCAAAGCCTGGCAAAATCATCCTTGCTTGGAAAACAGGAATTACACTCCCACGCAGCAGTTTCACTTCTTTGCAGGAATCCAGAGCAGCCCATTCCTCTGTTAGTGGTCAATAATACATCAGTGATGTATTTTAAAACAATATAAGGAAGCAGATTTTAGCCTCTGACATATCTTTAAAATGGACATTGTGCAGCAGATGTGCAGCACACAGGACTCGTGGGAAAGTTCACTGAAACATTTTCAGAGCATTTTCAGCAAGCTAAGGGTTTTTTCTATCAATTTTATGCTTGCAAATTGATGTTCCTTTGGTGATATAATATAATTTTGGAGGTACTTCATTCCTCCTACACAGTTCAATAAATTCTTATTAAATTTTATATTGTTTTCCAACTTTTTGGCAAGGATTATGCTAGAAACTGCTAAGTTGTATGAAGACTAGCTTTTTGTTTTTCTATTGGCTTCTGCTGGAAGCTTTGCAGACAAATTCAGGCAGCCTGCTGAAAGCAGCATCTAATTCTTGTGAAAACTAGAAATGAAGAGCAAAAAATCAGTAGCTCTTTTGGTAAAGACAGCCTTCAGTCTCTGAAAGCCTCAAGATGCCATTTGGTTTCCTAAAAAAAAAAAATAAAAAAAAAAATCATGAAACTTCCTACTATAACTATCAGACAGCTTTCTGGCTCTTTCAGAATTAGTTTAATAACCAGAAAACAGCAAAAATTCAGACAAGGGCTTTCCAATAGTGAGACTGGAATGGTTTGAACATCTGATAGGGGGTCACTTACATTTCTCCATTTCATGCCAGAAAACCAAAGGTTAAAGTGTGAATTCTTGAAGAGAAACAAATCAAACTTGTATGAAAAGCCAAAAATAAAAGAAGTTTTTTAGCTCTGGTGATCACAGAGCGTGTGAGTGGGAATTCATGGAGCAGAGCCTGGTTTCTGGAAAGCAAGTGGCTTATTAGCAGTGCCTGCCTTGCAATTGCTGGTAAAGCAGTGAGCCACTTAGCTGTGTAAACCAGGAGTGAGAGAAAGAGCAGCAGGGCATGATTCTCCATCTAATCAAGTGCTTTGCAGCCTCTTTCAGACGTGCAGAAGCAGCAGAGTTGGGACTAGGGATCGACAGATGCTGGGGCTGCATTGATCACAAACTCAAAACTGAGCAGCCAGAGAATGGCTTTAAACAAGGATGACTCCAGGGCGGTGGGGGCTCAGACAAAAACCTAATCAAGTCATCTAATGAGTTTCGTGGCAGACAGCTTGCCTGCATGGCAAACACCTTCCTGGGCTCGCTCAAAGCCATCCCACCACTCCCACCAGAGGAAGGCACTCGGCTCTCTGGTCCCACGCTTGTAGAACAGGACAGGAACAGAGGGTCCGGTAGGACAAGCTGCTTCCTCTGCTTTTTCTAAAGCAGAAGTCTCTATTGTAGCTCATTAAGATCTGTAATAGCCCTACAAGCTTGTATACACCAGGCATTTCATGAATAGCAAGTTTTTGGCAGCTGACCAATCATCTGAATATTTCAAGGCTTGGCAATATTTCAGTCTCCATAGCAAAGGAGGTCATTTTCCTTCTATTCCCTGGAGTGGTAGCTTACAGTTCAGTCAAATTCCTTCAAGTGACCTTTCCACGTATTTAAAATATTTCTTTCAAATAACTTGCCATTCTGTTCCAGCTTGTTGCAGCAGTTACAGCTGCAAACCCCCAAACCTAGGATAAGGTTCTGATTTGATGTCATATAATAACTAAGTCCTCCCCTGGCAGAGGCTGATTAGAAATGACCAATTAACAGTCCTCCAGTCTGTATAACAAGCCTAATTAGCCAGACTGAGGAGTGCCTAGGAAACTAATGACTTTTCCCCTATTTGCACAGGTGAGGATGCCCAGTCAGCACAGCTTGGCAAGGCTCAGGGGGCTCTCAAAACCAACAGAACTACCTGCAGGGCAGAGGGGAAGCACAGTGTCCACTGAAAACAGCCTTCAGGTTGGTGCAGCATCTCTCTTGGCAGGGGCAAGCCAGCACAAAAACAGGGAAAGGGAAGGGAAGGGAAGCGGCTGGAAGTGAAAACTCCCAGCCCCCAAAGCTTGGAAGGGGTCGATCCACACTTGGTCCCAATAATGCTGAAGTACAAAGAATTCCCAGATGAGAGGCCTGAGGCTTCCAGGAGGACAACAATAGGGTCAAGAAGAGGACATTTTCAGGCAAACATACTTTGGCTGGGTGTGAGGACCCCTACTATGTATGATTTGTTCTTTTTTTCCTTTAGTTGCAAGTCCAGCTTGGCTACACAAGATCAGGCTGCTTTCCACTTGAATGACCTTGCAGTTTTGCAATAAGAAAGTCCTTTTTAGTTTCTATGAAACTGCAGGGCTGACCAAAATAATTTTTCTATTGTTAAAACTACTAAAATAGGGGTTTGAGCTGGCTTTGCTGACTTATGAAATTATTTTTTTTCCACACAGTAATAAGAGAAACTGTCACTTAAGACTGGAAATTCCCACAGTTGCTAAACAGAAAAAAAACAGAGAAAAATCTTTTTAATGTCATGCTTTGTACAAAAATATTTAACAATTAAGAGTCTCAAATTTCTTGTGCATTTCTCTAAATATTGCAGTTGTTTTGTGAAGACCACTGTGAACACAGCTGTGCCAAACCAACACACAGTTGAGGCCATTGTTGGTGTATTGGCAAAACTCTCTTTGAGAAAAGCATGAAAGCCAGCTGGGTTGGAAATTGCAGACTCCAGCTTTAAAGATTTGAGGGATGGAGTATGCAAAAATAAAGAGGGGTTATTTTGCCATATTTGCACACACCAGGAACAGCCCTTTGAGACCCATTTGCAGGAGGGGGATATATTCAGGCTGCAGAGCAGATAGATTCCATGAGGAAAGGGGGGAAAAAAGCCAGTGCTGTTGAGGAGCACTGGAATACAGTTTGGGAATACATTAAAACTCTCTCCCTAGTTTTAGACATATCCATCAACCCCAATAAGTCCATTAATAGAGAGCGCTCAACCAATGTGAAAAAGATCTGGCACAGAACATATTGTGCCACCTCACACTGCTTTAGACTCTGCAAATGGGCTGTGGGTTTCAGTGGCTGTGTCCTGCAGCTGTGAGTACAATCAAAATATCCTCTGCAGGTAGAGAGATCCAAGCCAGACCTGTCAACCCACCAGCATGCAAGCTCAGCCAAAATTCTCTGCCTAAAGTTTACTTCCTGTGTTAGCCCATGGCTGTGTCATGGCATTCACAGCCTACAGCTGTTCAAAGCACCTCGAGGAGCACGATTCAGAGCACTCTGCTTCCTGTGGACACATCAAACCACCCTCTGAGGATGTGGTGTCCCGAGGAGTCCCACAGGCTGGGGCACCAGCAGGTGTGTGCGGTGATGGGACAGAAACAGAACAGCCCCAGAGGATCTGCAGCCTGGGTACACTCTGTGTGATGCCTTCACTGGAAATAATGCCATGACTGCAAAATTTGGCTTGCACATTGCAGTAATTTTATTGGTATTTTTGTTACCAGCATCAATGTCTCCATTGATGGAGCACAGGTTCCTCCATCCTGTAGAACAGCAGCAGCTTGTGGTGAAATAAAGGGTTTAAAATGCTTAATTTGGATGGGTGTTATTCTCCATCTAGTGCTATGCTACCACATGTCCCCGTGCTGACTGAAGGTGCTGTTCCTGCTGCAGGATTCCTTGGGATGCTCCTGAGGGCTTCTCCTTCCACAGCCCAGCTGCCAACACGAATCAGGCAAGCACAGCTGGTCTGCCCCAGTGCCACGGGAAGCCTGCACGGATTTTGTGACCCCGGAGTGAGTGACACACACATCACACAGGGTGCCAGTGGATTGCAGGCAGTGCCAGCAGGACTTGTGGGTGGCAGAGATTTTGCAGCCTTTCTCATCACAGAAGATGGAACTCACCAGCTAGACCTGACAAAAGCCAGTCCCACAAGCAAGGCGACAGTGATGCCAACATTCAAAGTGGTAGGGACTGCACACTCTTTTTTTTTGGTGGTGGAGGCCAAGCAAACATGATACAGTTTGTGTTTAGGGAAGCATATATTCTGCTGTGGTGTTTGATCTGGCAAGAAACCACAGTTCCTTCCTGCAAGCTGGCAAAGCACTAAACACAGGGAGTGCCATGCACAGACAGCCTCAATTAAGCTATCTTTTCTGAGCTATAAAACAGCACTGGGCACATAAAACAACAGAAAACACATTTATTTCCTCTCCATCTGCACAAGATATGCAGTGATTCAGTTTTACTCAATTGGCAACACCAGAGGAAAAAAAACCCCATGCATTTAATCTTTGTTTAGGACTGCCTTACTCTGCGCTGGCTACTGGTCGTTTCTAAATGTTTAAAGGAGCTAAAGGTACCTTTGGAGGAACTTAAATCTGGAGCTAACCATGGGCTGTACTACATTAAATAGGGCACAATTGCAACAGGTTACTAAGGAATTGGAAAATACAAAAAATCTTTGCACAAACCAAGGAAAAAAAAAACCAAAACCAAACTATCCAAAGCATCAACCCCCCCAATCACATCCCTACTGCTTTAGTTCCTACTCATGAAATTCAATTAGGCAATGCATTTTTAGAGCAGAAGTAATATCTCCTTGAAAACCTTTAAAAACCTGGCATTTTCTTAGAAGCCATGTGTATAAATCAAGCAATAGGTTAATTAAAATTATAGTAGTTTATGACAAATTATTTGACAACACTTATGTGGCCCTGATGAAGCTGATTGCAACCATGGCCTTGACCATGGATTATAAACATGAAAAATGTCAGGCTGCTGCAAGACTGAGAGAAATGCAGGTTATTTCACAGCAAAAAAAAAAAGTCTTATTTTGCATTTAGGTTCCCTAAACCACCAGCTCCACCAGCCCAGGTAAGAATCTAAATCCTGTTGGCTAAGCAGGGAGTGCAGGAAAGCTGAGTTGGGAAACCTGACACATCAGTAGTCCTTTTGTGGCCAGCTGTCTCTTTCCATTGTGCTATGTCTTACTGTCACTATAAAGCAAAGAGAAACCCTTGGATTATAAAATTATCTACCAAGAACAAATTTAGGTCTCTCTGGTTTTTTTTTTCTTCCCCATAACTACAGTCTACATGATTAGTACCACTCAACCATAAGAGGAAAATAATCATATTCAAATTTGGCCTTTGATCAGCAGCGTTTCTCCTCTGCACGAGAAAAGTTCAGTCTGGGTTTGGCTGGTGCCTTTGAGATAAACAGAAAATTACCCTGCAGTTTTTCTGGCAAGTTGGTGAGGAAAGAAGCCAACACTCAGCTAAAATTAAACATGAAATTAAATAGGGTTGCTTCACCATTTAGCCTCCTCTGGATTTTTAACCTATATAAATGGGGATTCCAAATCTCTTAATTCACACATCAAGGAAACTCCTCAGCCTGATCATTCACGAGACTCTCTTGTGTTTTCAGGAATCTCTTCCTTAAAAATAGACAACTTTGGCTGCATCTGTGCTAATGTGAGCCTGAGGACTTGCCCAGTGTGGGTATCCCATCTACATCCCATGCCCAGCATAAACCCCTTGGACCTCTCTAGCCTGGCCTAGGGGTAGCTGCAGTGGGGCCATGAGATTCATGTGGAACCCACGGAAGCTGTTTCAAAGCTGTCCTTGAGCTGAGTCGCTCCCCCTGCAGCACATATAGATATATATTATATAATCTCTGCATTACAGAGAATGTGCACGTCTACCACAGAAGCTGTGTGAGCCTTCTATGAACTGTTTCCATGACTAATCATTCCAACTAATTGCAGGACATTATACACAGATTGTCTTCTTGTTTATGGCAGGATTAGCTCTCTATCCCCTTAGACCATAATCCAGTGCTCAAAGCTCCTCTCACAGACCCTTTGGAGTGCTGCTGGTCTCAGATTAGTAAATTCTAGGTGACCTGTGGTAGTATCCAAATGACTCATGTCGCATGAAATACTGACCTTGGCCAAAGTTGAGACAGAAATATTCCACTTTAAAAACTGGCAGAAGCTGCTTGGACTCAGTGGGATACAATTTCCCTAACTACTAACCTGAAAAACAGATTACCTAGACAAATGGCTGTTAATAAACTCAGGGAAGCTTTTTGCTGATAATAACTTACTTAAATTAAGACAATTTGGCAGTGGAAGAGGAAATAATCAGCATAGAAAGAGCAAAAAGCACAAGTCCAAGGTTCAGTCAGAGACAGAATCTGAGCAATATCTACATCTTAAAGCAGCTGACAGAAATAAAACAGCAAGTAATTGTGACATACAGCTGACAAAGTCAAACAGATGTCTTCAAGACCAGATAAAACCATCTAGATTACAATCCACATGAAAACTACTATGTCTGTTACTAAACTATAAAATGGATACATCTGCCTTGGGGGGGGAAAACCCCCCAACTATAATGCAGTTACAACATTCCTTCCTTTTGTCTTATTTTCCTAATCTAGGTGGGAGAGAAAACCCCCCAAAACTCTATTTTACAATTGATACTGCCATGTGGACATGGTAAAGAAAGCCACTTGTGCACTTAGGGTAGAATTGATCAGAATAGAAACACAAAGTTTGGTGAAAGGCACTTGTCACAAAATGCAGAGCATGAACTACTCTCACAGAAATACACAGCAATTTAAAAAATCTAGTAGTCAGGATATACATGCATGCCTAAAAGACAAGTCCCAAAGCAGTGTTCTGAATTATGTATTGCTCCATTTTATCTATTATAAAGTCACAGTTTTTGGAAACACGAGCCCTTTCACGTTCCTCTTCCCCACAAATGACACCTGGAACAAATCAAGTCACTTCTGAGCACACATGTGTGGTAACAACATGCAACAGAGCAGCCAAGAGTGGAACAGGTGATTTGGCTTCCCAGTATTCCCAGCTGTTCAGTGGCAGCAAGCCATCCTTAAAATGGCATATTTTGGCAAGGATACCACAACAGTGGACCCTTTTCTACTTGATAAACAGCACCACATTCCCCTTGGGTACACAAAGTTCCTGTGACACAATGTGTTGACGATACCTGGCTTTATCAATCACTAAAAGTTTTGCTGAACTTTTTATTCAAGAAAGGTATTTCTTGCCCCATTGGACAGATGGTCTGGAAAGGGCAGGGTGAAGAATAAACACTGAATTCATGACCACTTACCACTGAAGACAACCTGGCCTGGCCAAACCTGGCCTCAGCCATTAATTTCTCTGGGTTCTGGCAGAAGAGGAGCCATGGCATTCAATTTAGTTGCTTGTGGCAGACAGCCTCAGTGTGCCCCTCAATTCCATTCCATTATTTAGAGTTGAGACAGGCCAAATCCTCCATTCTCAGTTTGAGACTAGCCATGTGTGCCGAGCAACATCCTGCTGTTTTCTTGCAAACCCATTTCTAAAGTTTCCCTTCCCAGGCTAAGGGAGAAAAGAGGAGTCAAGCAGTTGTATTTTTTTAAGGAGGAGCTGTTGGAATTCCGTCAGCCCCAGGCTGTTTCCTCACAGCCGGGACACACCAGCATAGAGGAAGTCAGCAGAAACCCTGTCTTTGCATTCCTGGTAACAAAAGACATTTTTGGGGTGCCTGGTGGCAATTAACATTGAATTCCTTGCACAGAGCCAGCATGACACAGACAAACACTGTTTTGTCCTCCTTTGTGAATAACTTGAGTGTCTTGTCCTGGTACAGTACTTGAATTCATTATGGTGGCCAAAGCACTCTGAGCATTATTAATGACATTTCTGCTCTCAGTCCCTCCATAGTGGGTAAATTACCTTTAGGAAGGGGAACAGAAAGAATATATGACTCCACCAGGGCGACATAAAAAGTCCACAGGGAGAAGTTAATTGCATCCAGAGTCCCATGCTAACACCTTAAACCCCAGACAGGCTTTCCCCTTTATATACTGAAGACACTCCATATGCAGAGGAAAGCATTTCTCTTTCTATACTGGATTTTATCAGCTGCTTAATATATTGATGTTAAAATGGAAAGTAGGGAGCTTCCACTTTATTAATTCTGCTTTTTACAGTGCCAAATCCTCAGCTGAATACAAATTAATCTTCTTTTCTTTACTGTCCTTAGTTTTTATGTCCATCGTGTGTATTTAGCTGCTCTTGGGATAAGGTCATTTGCATGAGCCCATCCCCTCCCTCTCAGGTGTTTATTAGAGCATCAATCACAGCAGTATCTGGGCACCAAGTGTCACCTGGCTAATGGTCTGTGGCTTCCAGACACTGTAACAGCTTCGAGACACACACCAGCACATCAGTCCTGCCACCCCGGCGATGCAGAGTGTTTAAATCACGGCACCCATGGCACCAGCACACGCACATTCTGCACAGGGAAAGGAGATTTGTGCCAGGCATCCTCGTCCCCCTGCCTGAGAGCGTCTCAGGGTAAAGCCACCTCTTCACAGAGTACAAATAAATTACCAAAGCAGGTGTTTTTCCCAGTTTTGTCGCTAAATGTGTTAAATGGGGCAAGAGTTGCTCTCAGCTTTCCCCCCTGAAGGCGAGCAGGGGTAGCCAGCACACCCAGCAGGGACAAAGCACCTGGATCTGCAGCATCCCTATTTCATTCAGCTCCTCGCAGTGCCCCCAGGATGGCTCAGGACCACTCCTGCTCTCCAAAACCAGCCAGACTCATCCAATAGCTCAGGAACAAAATTTAGGGTGCCCTTCCATGAGTGCTCCCTGCCTTCCAAGGGCTGTGCCCACCCCTCCTCCCCCTTCCCAGCCAGGCAGTTATTTGGTATTCCATGCCTATGTCTCCTCGCTCAAGTCAGCTCACATAATTGATAGTGGAGCAATTTCCAACTTAAACTCCAGCCATTAACATACAAAAAAGCAGAACACATTTGGAGTGCTTCGCTGTTGGAAGGAAAGAAACATTAGTCCAGGAAGACTTAACAAGAATGGAAGCAAGTAAATGTCTTTTAACTGAATCAAGGCATCTATGTCCTGATTTTTCCCTCCTTTTATAGAAGGATTCTAGCACTGAAAAATAAAACGTGGACCTCCCTTACAGAAGGCCAAAAAGCCCTTTGAGTTTCATTATTTATTTCAGACTTCAGCTGGATGCAGATATATATGTGCTCTGAAACACTGAAGCATGGTAATCACAGCATAATCAGTATTCTCATCTGCATTAAGAGCTGATCTTGCATTCATCAGATCAAACCCAACGCTCAGCCCATGAGCTTATTCAGTGCTATAATATATTCCATTTCTCTTGATCCATCTGTCAGCACATTTCTGCTATGCAGGGAGTATGAATGGCTACACAAGGCTCCAAACTGAGGAGCTGGATTTCTCCTTGATCTTCATGGGGAAGTGTATGAAACAAATTTGGGTTCACATTTGTTGGGCTTTTCTTTCCACCTGCCTGGGCAGAAGGTTGTCTGTGCGATGTTCACCTGCAGCATGGCAGGAGATCTTTGGTTCTCATTAGGGTTTTTTCTCCCTAGCTTCTTATATTTGCAACTCACAAATTGGGCACTACAGCTTAGTACCTCCCCTTTGCCCTTCTGAAAGGTGCAGTTATGAGTATCTTCATCAGGGGAGGTTATCACTATCATCAATCTCTCCCTATTCTCAGATTTTTTTTTTAGTTGAAGTCACAGTTTTGTGTCTTTTGAGCCTCATTAGGCTTTTGCCATTATGTTTGTTTTATGATTCACAGACTGTGAGAAACATTCTGCATTTTCAGCATCTCCCTGTCCGCTCTCCCCTCCCTTTTTGCAGTGATTTAATTGCAGAGCCAAGGCCTTTCACTGAGCTGTGGCTTTCCCTTGAGAGGTGCATACACTGCAGCACACAAGACACAGGATATCAGTCAGGATCTCCCTTCCTCTGCCTCCAAACTCTAGCTGTCCCCAAGAAAGCAGAGCCAGAGGTCACTGGTGCTCACAGGAGCCCAACCTGAGCTGGCCCATGGGATGGGCTGCAGGGCAGATAAAATCCACCCCCTGCACAGCACCACCACACAGCAATGCACTTCAGAGGGGTATCAGCATTTCCACCTGATAACCTTGTGTGCACACTGCCACAAGTGACATGCTTCAGAGGGAACTGATAAAATTCCTCTCCACAACTGCAATCCAGGAATTCTGTATCTGTCCATCTTACTTATCATGCCCATCCCACCTGGGGAACATTGGTTAGGATGCTGCTTGGACAGAGATGTGTGTACCAGGGGCAGCTGGAACCAGGCTTTGGTTGAAAACAAAGCCACAATTTTACCTGTGGAAGAACTACAGAGTTAGCTATAAAAATAATCTAGATTTACACAGAGAAGCCCTGAGTTATTTTTCAAAGTGCCTTAGAAATATCTTGCAGGGCATCAGCATTTAAATTTTTTTTTTACTTTTACCCCTTAAAAAATTATTTTCAGCTATCTAAAGGAGACTTCAGTTATCACTCACAAGTGGCTTTACACAGTTCAGTTCATGTCAGCCTTTTTCAAACCACTACAGTCCTTGGATAAAGAAAACTTTAAGGAAACAAGCATTTACTGAATGCTCCAGAAGGAGGAATATATTTATCAAGCAAACAAAAATCCAAGCTGGCAGAGCAAAGCCTGAAAACTAATCACATTCACTGTGAGTTTGGATTAAAGGTTTTTTTCCCCCTAAATTTTAGTGCTACTGCTTTTACTGTTATTTTTACTTTACTCAAGCATCCCTGCAGATTATTCTACACATCTCACAAACATTTGAATGTCCTAACCAAGCTTGAGAAAGGCCAGCATGGAAACCAGCTGCTATCTTCGAGGAAGGTTAGAAGCAAAAAAGAAAGCATCCATGCAAAAATCATCATATGCTTCATTTTCCACCCCACAGCCAAAGACCCTCCTTTCTCTTCAATGGGTGTGAAAACAAGCAATAGATCCATACATTTCAAGACAGAATTCTGAAGTCTATATTTCTACAAGGCTTTACAGCTTTCTGTTTTCTTTATGCAGGTGATTTATCTTGAAATTCTGCTTTGATTTCCCGCCCCCATCCGTAAATATCCTGACAGTTTTCCAAGCAGTGATATAATTAAATGAGTTTTCCTGTCCAGGTGTTTTTACTGACCCATGCTCTTGGTTTATCTCTAAACTCCCAAACCTGTTATGATTGAGTTCAGTTTAATTTAGACTGAACAACATATCATGGCTTGATCTAAAGTTAATTCCAATGGTGACAACTCAGTTGTTCTTCCCTGACCTTACTCAATTCCCAGCTCAGGCTAGATAATCTTGTATGATTAGGTATCCTCTCTATGGTTACAGCTTTCATAAATACTCTGCCTTGCATGAGGCTTTTTCTTTGAAAGTCCCACCATCTTAATGAACAGTTCTGTGGATGGTGTGCAATGAAAATGGAAAGTTATTTTAACCTTTTTACTGCCTCATTCTACCACTCCACTAGGAATTAAATGGAAGTAGAATTTTTGGGTTTATTGCTAACATATATTGTGTGCATATGTCTTTTACTATAGGAAACAAACAGTAGGACAAGCACAGCACCAACATTCCAGGAAAGATTTCTATGTTATATTTCAGCTGCATGTTTTTTTCTGAGTTTGCCTGTCCAAATGTTTGATGGAATTAATGTGAATACTTGTCCTGCAGATTTGACTCTTGTGGTGGAGTGACTCTGAGGTCACAGCAAAGGCAGTCTGGGACTGAGTTCTCTGTGTAGTCTAACACCTGAAGTTACACTAAATTAGTCTTCTCTTTTTAATGCCATCTCTTTCTTTCACAACTCATAAGAGAACATTATGGGTCTTTGGAGCGCTACCTCTGACAGATTTAGACCATATTTGCCCATGGGTGCATAATCTAATCTAAGGTCTGGGAACAAGATGCAAATAGATAGGCATCATCTTTACATAAGGTGTATTTCCACAGAAAAGAAACAGAACAAACAAAGCTGTACTGGGTAGAATATTTTAATATAATGTGTGTTTATGAAATCCCCTTGGAATCTAGTCTATATTACAATCATGGAGAGATGGATCAGCACACAGCATCTCATCTCTTACAGTTATTAAAAATGGGGGGTGAAAGAAAAAACGAGGAGAGAGGATGGCTAATGAGGGCTCTGCATGGTGGTGAGATGGGGATTTGCGTTGGAGCAATGGCAGTTTCTTTTTGTAATTTTATTTGTGCTGTTCACTTAGAAAACACTCGTTGAGTACTCCCTTGTGGCTCTGCTGTGCAGTTTGCATTTGCCACTCTCTCAGCATCCAGCTGCCAGGCATATGTGGCAGGCAGCACAAAAGCTGCTAAAATGTACTTTGCACGCACGAAAGCGGAATCGTGCCACGCAAACTCGCTTTCAGCTGCGCTCTAAATTTGCACGTGCACGTGGGTGACCGTGTGAGGTGCTGCCTGTTCTCAGACCAACACACTGCCCCACTCACTGCCTTTTATTAACATCTATAATGTTGCAAGAAAAGTTCTGAAATATGCACCATTTTTCATTATTTAGGACATTAATGAAGGGTAATGGCATGCACTGTAAGTTGGTAAGAACTACAGGTTGATTTTAACCTTCATTCTGTCATCATTATACTAAGAAAGAATCTTCAAACCTTGCCTTTCTTATGAGAAAAAATGTGCCTTTCACTCTCTACATTAGCCAACATAAAGAAATTTATATCACAGAATCACAGAATTATTAGGATTGGAAGGGACCTCTGGAATCATTTAGTCCAACCCTCCTGCCAAGGAAGGGTCACCTAGAGAATATGATATGAAATTTGGTATACGATATCAATCAAAATGAAAGCAAGGGATCTCATAATTTGAACATTTTAACAGGCCAAGGTAACATTCTTCCTTATTAAAAGGGGCTTTGAGGTGGGCACAAATGTAAATTAAGCCTCAGACTCAATTTCTCAAGGCTTTGCTGGAAAATCCCTGGGCATTTCAGCATCACAGGGTTCTCAGGAATGTTTGAAGATATTTGAAAGGCAGCTGATATTTCCAGCAGCAATACAGAAAAGAAATGTCGTGGGATTGTTCTATCTTCAAATACTTTGAGCTTCACTTTGTTGGAGAAGAGCTATAGGGCAGACTTGGCTGGAGTTTGGTGGTGTTACTTTCTGAGTAACCAATTTCCAGCTGAGTGTCATTCCTGATATTCCAGCTGGTTTTGAGTCAAAGACAAGCTGGAGTTCTCTACAGGTACTAAAACTCTTAGACCTCTAATAAAACAGAACTAGCAATGTTCTTACCGCCGAAAGGCTGAAAGGAAGGAAAGGTTTTCAAATTTTAAAAAAAATTTTATTAGATATATCTTTCTTTTTTTGCAATATATGTTTTCAATATTTGCCAATTTTAAAAAGGTGCTTTTACTTTAAAACCAAAGCAAAGGCTCTGCCTTGGCTATATGCAGGGTCAGCACCAAGGGGAGACGAGAAATCTCCCCAGACCCTCCTGAGCTGAGGGCTGTGTGCATTGTTAGGGAAAAGCAAATTGAGGAAAGAACTTTTTCCACTGAAATTCACAGTGGTGAGGGCCAAGCTGAGCAGAAATAACAGCTCAGCAGCTTCAAGCAGGGCATCAGGAGGAATCCTTCAAGCCTGGGAGATGAAAGAGCAGCTGCTCCAGCCCTGTGCAAGCTGCCAAGCAATCCCTTTGCTCGGCCCCCTTACCACTTTTAAATCTTAGGTATGACGGAGAGGGAATGAAGAATGGGGGGCAAAAGGGGGTGTTGGGGCAAGAAGGGTATTGGTGATGGCACAAGAACATCTATTTCCTGCCCTTGTTGCCAGAGGGTGCTCAGGATCAGCTGGATGTTCATCCAGCAGCCCTTTGGGTACAATCCTGCTCGAGGAAGCAGAAGCCCTGGTGCCTGAGGACACTGCACTGTTCTCTCTCAATTAACCAATTTGTCTCCTTTCATGTCGAGTCAGTGAGTTACAGTGCATTATGGCTTCAGAGGATACAAACTGATTAAGGGTGAATGAACCAGCACACATCTGTTGAAGTCCAGGTTCCTCTGAGGAGTGCTGGGATAGTTGTGGGATCCCATGTGCAGGGCCTCATCCCAGGAGCACTGAACCTTTCCCTGGACAAGTAATGCCATGAGAAGCATCTACACACTGTGTGTCAAGATATTCTAAGTGGGAAAATAACACCAGGGCTTTGGCCACGTCACCAGCTCCAGTCAAACATATCTAATGCAGCAATTGGAACATTTACATCCGATGTCAGCGTGTTCATACCCAGTCAGGCTACAAAACCTTATTGCCTTCTCAGAAATAAGAGAAAGGGCTTTCTAAAAGAATTCTCCATGGTTAACCTGTTTTCTCACTGGTGATGGTGCCACTTCACTCTGAAAATAGAATGGACATAGCTGGTACATGCCCATGGCTGTCAAGGGCCAGTCATGTTCTGGTGGGAGCACACTTCTGCTTGTGTTAAAGATATGCAGGACATTTATTATGTTAATTATGTTTTCTTCCTCCAGTTGTCTCCCAAACTTGTTTAAAGCCCTTATGAGGCAAAGTGGCTTTGCAAACATGCAAAGTATGAGGGTGAGTATGAGGGAAAATTTGGGCTGCAATTCTGCCAGTTGGACAAAACATTAGATCTGTTCCTAAGACTCTGCCCTAATGTGTTGAAGGATGGATACTCAAGCAAGCCCCTCCACTCTAGCATTAAAAGATGCCATTTTAATTTTTTTTTTTTTTGCTTAGGACATCCCCAAATTTTCCAGGAGCACTTGCCCTGAAGCCAGTGTCTTGTGCAATCCTGGTAACAGTTATGAGATTCCAGGAGGTCATGGAATTTGGCTTATTTCTGCTTATTTCCTTTTGCTGGAATTATAGCCTATTCCTGTCAAGAATATAGTCACAACCACATTACCATGAAGTGGGAATGCAATTGTTTAACACACCCCAGTTTTTCACAGTGTGTAAAGTTAACAGTAATTTTTTATCCTGTCTCTGCCACACAGCACAGATGTTGTTGCTTTCAACATTGCCTTCATTACTGGAGCACAGCTGAAGAATAATTTTAGTCCCCTATTTTGCATAGTCTCTTTCATGTGCTGTTGCTGCAGCCATCAGCCAGACAAGACACTTGACTAAGCAAACTGTCAATGTATTTCACACATCCACGGGAGAGGCATAAAATCAGATTCCAAGTTTATGTCTCAGATGCCTCCAGTTTGTTTGATTTTATGCTGGACCTACTCTCCCTCATTAGTTTGCCTTTTGTTGTCACTGGGGGATTTTTGACAAGAGGAATTTTATTGTGAATATACCAAAACTTTTCCTGACAATGGAAATATTTCACGCAAATACCGTGTGCTTTATGACAGCTGCAAATTTCTTTTTGATTTGTTCTCTGGTGATGCCAGAATTCAATGTCCCTCAGCAGCTTGCCTGCATTACCTGTAAGATGGAAGTGCAGGTAGAGATTATAAATATCCAGCCTTTTTCATACACACAGACACAGAAAAAAACGTTGGGAAAAGGCTAAAGAATAAACCGTTAAGTTCTGATCTGGCATTTGGAGCCCTGCTGGATATTCCTGAGGTCCTGTCCTTATGGAGAAAGGACTTTGCTGTGCCAGATAAATAGGAAACAATGCACCTGCAGTATGACTGGATCAGCACCCCAACAGTAAAGCCTTTCCCTACACTGTCACCAAACCCAGTTAGCTTCAAAGACAGGAAATCCAAAACACTCACAACTTTCTCTCTGAGTGCAAATCAGCCATGAACTGGAATCTCTGGAAGTCACTTCACAGCCTGTAATTTGTATGAGAAATTCTCTAATTCAAGACAATTTCTGTATTCTGGCAGTTTCCCTAGCAGATACTGCCAAAAGAAGATACTTGAAGAATTTCAGCATCTTGCCTTCTGTTTGAAACTTCTGTGAGTACGGGAATATGGAAATGGAAGATAACTTTTAAAAATGTGATCTGGAGGAGATCTATCTCTAGGTCTTGTCCACCGAGATGATCTAGATACGAAACTGAAACTGGACATACAAAGCAAGCGTTTCCCCTTGCATTCCAAGGGGCTAAAAGACTGGGAATGTGGGAGTGCACAGCTTATCGCTTCCTGGCACTCACATTCTCAAATGTGACAACAATGCTGCAAGGATAATCAGTCCAATTTATGTTCCAAGTGTGAAATGTCCAAATCCCGCACAACAGGGGGGCTTTCATCATTTCATCTGCGTGCAATGAATGCAGAGAATAATTAGCAAAATGAATGAAAAGGCTTTGGACTCGATTTTAATCCACCTCTGTGCAATGGGAATAACACCCCAATTCATTAGGCATCAGATGCACATTAGTGAAACACAGTGGCAACTTAATTCAGCTGGGAAGGGCATCCCCCCAGGGAGAGCTGAAACAGCAAGCCCATCATTTCTCCATATGTGGCTAGCTTCAATTAAGCTTCCCAAAGCACAAATTTGTACTCACCTTCAAGGAAAATGGGAAAGAACAGCTACTTTATGGACCTTCCTGTTGTCCATTTCAAGATGGTTTCCTCATCCTGAGCAGGTTGAAACAGTAGGGGCAGTGGGAATTTCGATGGAAGGGAATTCAAGCATTGGAACAATGTATTCAGAGGACCTCTGCAATAGTCAGAACAGAATTTGCAATATCTTTAGGGAATATTATTACTAAATTTCAAGTTTCATTTATTCCTCTGGGTTGTTCTACTCTTGCCCTTGTCACTTCTGATCAAGTGCTCCTTTGTGAGCTTGTTTTCTCATTTATTAAAGGCCAAGTGGTATTCTGTTTACTCAGTTCCATGGGAAAACAGAGTGACAGCTTGCTGTGGGCTTTGGGAATAAATGCTGTATCCTGAAGTTTCATTTCCTTGCCACCCCTTCTATTAAAGCAATAAGTGGGAAGGGTGAGCCAGTTTTCCTTTTCTCTAAACTTTCCCTAAAGGTTTGCTTAGTGTCTTTAGCTTAGACAAAATCTAGAAGGAAAACACTTGTGCGCTCCAATTTTTGTTTTCTTGGTAAAATATCTAGGAAGTTGGCCAGTGCAGAGCTGAGAGGAGAAGTTAATGTAAGTGATATCCTGCTCACTTGGGATCCTCTTGCCTTTTGAGGTCTCAGTTTGCAATTCCAGTACTGTAAAAATTGGACGTTACAGAAATTGCTTATTGGTTTTCCCAGAGTTTTGAGTTCCACCCTTGACTTCAAAATTCTCAGGGATACTATGTAAGGAAACTGGGCTGTGTGACTCCCAGGGCCTGTCCTTGACTCCCTTCTCAGCTTTGAGAGACAAACCCTCTGCTCTGCCTGGGCCATGGTGTGCAGAGTTGAGGGTACAGAGTGATTCTTGTCCCAGAATAGTACAGGCACCCTATGGATGTTCCAAGGAAAAAAACTGTCCTCGAATAGCTATCCTCACTTGTCCTGCTTGTTCTTGAACAAAGGACATTTGTGGCCCAGCAGCAGACACAATAAATGGATGTTGCTGCTGGTGTTCAGTTCCAGGGAAAGCTGAGGAATTTTCCATGTCACTCACCAAAACCAGCCCTTGGAGCTGATTTTGAGGCTGAGGTTACTCCACTGGAATCGATTTAGCCATAACTCTTGTGGATGACGACATGGAAGCAGAGTCCATAACAAATCAGTCAGGTGTCCTCCCTCCATCACACTCTGTACCACTCTGCCATCAGACAGACCTTTCTACCCTCACTCCTCTGATCCACAGGGCACATCAGGCACAAATGGCAGACATCAGACATCTCCAGAGCAGCTGGCCAGGCCTGGTGTTTGTTGTGAATCACAACCTTCCTCACTATTCCCACATCTGCATAAATCAGTCCTTCTGCATGGGCTGCTCCAGGGAAAAGAGAGGCGAGGGGTAAATCTCAGGGAAATGGAAATACTTGTGCTCTGGGTTGGTAGCCAGACAGGCAGGGTGTTCCTCCACTGGCCTCAATGGTGACAGGCATTTCTGACACTTGTGATTAATCTTGCTCTGGTTCTGGCCATGTCACTGCAACTTCTCCGTACACCTTCTCCAACCTGTCGTGCAGCCCATGTATGTGACAAGAGGTGCAAATTGCAGATGCTCTGGCAAGCTCAGCTTTAAATAGTTTAATCCTGGCAAGTTTGTGCTGCTGAGGTTTTACAAAGGTTAAGCCCTTCGAATGTGGAGGTGATGAATAGCTGCTCAGTGTGGCAAGCACTCAGGACAGCAGGGGCTTCTAAATTCCTCCTCTTTTTCATATTTCACACAGAGAGCAAAGCCCTGAATTCAGTGCGATACTTGTGTTAATGGCAGCGTGGTCTGTTTGTAAACATGCAGCAAGAGAGGCTGATTTAGGGGATAACAACTCTGTGGACCGCAGCTTCTCTCTCATGCAGCTGCCATTCTGTCAGCTGTTGGAGGTACAGCTTTCCTTCTTTCCCTCCTCCCTCTGCAGTTCCAGGGAAAGGATTGGAAATGACTCAAGGACAAAGCAGGCTTCCCTTCTCAGTGTGAAAAGGTTCCTCTGAGACACAGAAAACAGTAGCTCAATTACTGTGGGACAGCAGGATTGCCAGGCACTGGAGCTGGAGAGAGCAGAGGGCAGGATGGGAGCAGAACACTGCTTGCTTGGTGTCCTGTGGCCCTTCCAGGGCAGAAAAGGGGCCATTTTACAGAGAGCCATGTAGCATCCTAGAGATCCTATTATTAGCAAGCTCTGTTTAACCTCCCAGAGCATCCATCAACCCAAAGCATCACAGTAACACTCCCCAGCTGTTATGTTACATGGATAATTGTAGTCTGCAGATGCTAATGCAAGGAACCCATGTCACTTATGATACATCATGCTACAGGATGAAAGGCTTTCTTTTCTCTTTTCTTTTTTTTTTTTTTAAGGCTTCAAAGTGGCAAATTCTCTTTCTTTCTTTCTTTCTTTCTTTCTTTCTTTCT
>VZSR01001831.1:1504926-1540886 GCA_013398615.1 Brachypodius melanocephalos | reverse complement strand
TTTTTATCCTGCAGAGGTAGAAGCACAGCCCCATTCAACAGTTTGTACCAGATTAATTTTTTTAAAGAGTGCTTGGAGGCTACTTGAGGACAAGCAAATGCTTTGATTTCTCACTCATGCACCAGCCACAGGCAAAGGGGAAAGCACACAGGTCAGCCACAATGTGGCCTCTCAGGGACACTGCACTGCTTTTGTGGATAAGGCAGCAGGCTCAGACAAGGTCAGGCTGCAGCAGAAAGTCAGAAAGGTCTCAGTGGAAACCTTGGCACATCCCCAGCCACCTCTCTCAATGCTACATGTCCCTCTTGCTCCAGTCTCCTACATCTTTGCTTGACTCTTTCCAAGGAAAGCCGAAAAGATATGAAAACCTCATTTGCCCATGGGATTTTAATGGATGCATTTTCCTACATATCATCTGATGGGCATGTGCAATCTCCTTTTTCCACTTGTGTTACAACCACAAGGGCAGTTGGTGCCCCATGATTACAGCCTGGAACTCAGGCTGGCCTAAAATAATGCAGAGAGCACGGATTAGAGGCCAGACACCCGACCAAATTTGAAACTGCTCAAAGGATTTACAGAAGTGCCTCCAAATCAGGGAGCACTCAGACAGCTTTATTTTACAAGAGGAAAACCAGTGCACATTCCTTTGACCAAGAACCTTCTGACCACTGAGGAAAGGAGGAGCAGGCAGGCACATTTTAAGGACATCTGCCTTTGCGTCAGAATTTTCAGAATGAACACTGTTAATTTTACATTCACCCATTAATTTTTCACAAGGTTTTATTTGAAGTACAGGGCTATAATTTTGGCTCAGGTTTCTGGTGACTTGAGGATAAATTTGTTTATAATATCACCAGAAAGCACCAATGGAAGTCTCTCTCTGTGTAATTCATACTGGTTTGCCACTTGTTCTCCTTTTTCAGTATACATGAAGCTTCTGTAAAAGCCACAGAGGTAATTGCATTTTTGGATTTGTATTGTGTGATGTGCATGTGAAATATTCCAGGGAAAGAAAACTCCACAATAGGACCACATTCTGAAGGAAAGAATTGTGTATGTGAGTGGCTGTAGTTCTGATGCTGCCATTTCAAACAATCACAGCTCCAGGTTGAGCTAAATCAGTAATAATGTTTATTAATGCATTCACCATTTTTCTTCCCTTTTTCTCTCTTACCTTGCA
This sequence comes from Brachypodius melanocephalos, assembly GCA_013398615.1. Taxonomy (NCBI): domain Eukaryota; kingdom Metazoa; phylum Chordata; class Aves; order Passeriformes; family Pycnonotidae; genus Brachypodius; species Brachypodius melanocephalos. Next base: position 1,539,703 of record VZSR01001831.1, on the reverse strand, counting down.
TGGTAGCTGGCAATGTAGAGAGATACTGGAGCTGTACAGTTGACAGAGCATAAAGAAAGCTTAGGCCAGGTGAAAATAACAGTAATTATAAGATGGCAGAGAGAAAAGATGCATACAGGGAAGATTTACCTCTTTCATTTTTATATTCTCCTTTCCTCTGAAAGAGAATGTTAAGGATCCAAATTGTCTTTAATTCTCTGCACACAGTACATCACACTTTTTTTTTTCCCAGCAAAAGGAGCTTTACCAGTCACAGACAGTATAAGAAGCATTTAAAGCACACTTTTAAAGCATTAAAAGTACACTTTTTTACCTTTTTTGTCCCTAATTTTAACTGTCATGACACAAAAGATAATTTCTAGTGTGGCATTTAGCAGACAGCACAGGAGGTTGCTGAGACAGCTTTAATAACTTCACCCCAACCTCTGCCTCCACATCACAGTTCTGGGTGATGCACATTCGTGTCTGGTGGCTGAGGCTTCCACTACATCACATCTCTGATCTCTGACTGCCGGTGTCATTCTGAGTTTGCTTTTATCCTTAGTGACAATGAAGGAAGCAGGATGCAAACATGAGAGCTGGATAGGCTTTATCTGTTTCTGTTGTGAAATGAGAAGAATACTTGCAGCTGGCTTAAAACAGCTTCCCCAGTGCCTCCTGTCTGTATTGGGGTAGGCATTGAAGCCACTTCTAAAATCAAAAAAATCTTAGGATGAGCCATTCTCCCTCTTAGGGTACTATGAGCCACACATATGGAAAGATTTATGCTGAAAATCTATAATCCTGATAAGTGTGAAGTTTTGATTTTCTTTTAATGGGTAAAGACAGACAGAAGGGGATGAAAAGAGGAAGATGCATCAGATAGAAAGAAATACAGCTACAAAGAAATACAGCTACTGCCTTCAGTTTGAAAGTTAATTAAATTCTGGACATTTTTGTGTTGGTTTCCTTTTCCTCATTAAAGAATGAAAAGAGTAAGAGGCCCTGAAAATACACAATGACCTCCATCCTTCAAATATAATTAATATATTAATTAGCAGCTGCTGTATCCCAACCTTGTTGGCCCAAGAGGTGTACATTAACATATACACAGGAGATAAAGCCACATTTAATTGTACCTTTGCCATGGTTCATCCCACGGTTCTGGGACTGAGGCGTGCTAATGACTGCTCAGGATCAGGAAAGGGGCTCCCATTTTCCTCTCTAGGGTTCAAATCCCATCTGAACCAAACTCCAAGGATCCTTTGTGCACAGATGTAAAAATTAAATACTTTTGTAAAGACACAGCATTGCTTAAGCTGAGCTGTATGTCCTCATATCTAGATGCTCTCAAGTGGCTTCCTGTCATTTACTGTTTCCAAATAAATTTGTCCTCATGCCTGTGTTTTGAATGCAGCTCTGGCCCCATTTGCAGCTCTTTACTGTACTTTTAAAAGCTTATGGCAACTCAAGAGCGTATAATTTACTCCTGAAAGTGTCCTTTTCCTGTTAGACATCCTCCTTCCTTCCTCATTCCCAGCTGAAACAGAACAAGTAGAAAGAGATGCCGATGATCTGAGCTACGCAGCAAGAAGGACGCGACGTGATTTATTGCTGTGGATCACTGAATCACAGAATACTTTGGGTTGGAAGAGACCTTTAAAGTTCTCCTAGTCCAACCCCCAAACAATGAGCATCTTCAGCCAGACCAGATTGCTCCAAGCCCAACCTGACCTTGGGCACTTCCAGGGATGGGGCATCCTCAACTTCTCTGGTCAGCCTGTGCCAGGGCCTCACCACTCTCATAGTATCAAACTTACTCCTTTTTTCTAATTTATAATTTTATCTACTCTCGATCTAATGTCTATTCTACATCCAATACCTCTCTCTCTCTAACATCTGTATCTAATCTGTCTCAAAGCAAGCACACTCTCCAAATTTGCAGGTGAGTATTTCCCAAAAGAGCTGCCTCCTAGAATCCTCACTGGCAGACTGTGGCTGTGGAGGGTGGTAGGCTCTCTGAAAATGTGACCAGAGCATGCACTCTGTTATGTCTGAAATCCCCAGGCAGGAAAGACATGCAGTGTTAGAGAAGAAGTGCGATAAATTTAGCAAGCGATAATGCAAAGAGCATGGAAAAAATGTGTGCTGTACAGGAGGGCACAGGCTCCTTTGCTAGCTGGGACAGTACTGACCCCTTGGAAACAAGACTGTAACACATTTAAATCTGATCCACAGGCTTGTGTCCACACTCCCATGGAGTCAGGGAGACTGCAGAGTGTGCAGTTAAAAGCTATAGAATTATTTATTTTTGTAGGGATTGGGAAGCTAGGGGGTAAAATGTCCTTGGCTTCACCTCCCAAATAGACCAGCAATGTAAATAGGCAGTTACTTTTCACTGTTGTCAGTGATTAATCTGCCTAAGGAGAGCCCTTACTTTCTCTGGTTCACTTTACTTTTTCTTTGGTGATATTTGACTGACTTGTCACTTTGCTTGAAACAGTAAAACATCAATTTGCCAGAAGGCAGAAAACAGTCTCGCTCATTTTAATTTGCTCGTTTTCAGTACCAATTCACTTAGAAGTCTAAAGATTTAGCCTTATGGTATATTTTCCTGCAGCTGCATTCATATCCCTATCCATAAACCCAATGCAAATGAATTTCTCAGAAGGAGGACAGCTGAAATGTCACAGAGAGTTAGTCAAATTGCTAAACTGCAGGCATTACCAAGGGACAATGACAGAAACTCAGGCTGAGGCCAACCCTACCCTCAGCAATTTGTTCAGATTTCTTTCTTTGTATGTTGCTTCCCTAATTTTCCTGAACTGTAGCATTATAAAAATCTTCATTGCATCCTTATATTTTACTGTAAACACCCTAATCAGGCTGTTAATTCACAGCTCTATATTTCCTTCCCAGGTTACAAGAATTGTTTTCTTGCCCTTGTTTTTTCTCCAGTAACCTTCAGTGCCATTTGATTTAGATTGACAAAGAGTGATATAATTTCCATTTTTAACAAGCCATTGTTCAGATCTGAAGTGGGAAATCATCCAGGCAATTTGTATTTACAATACTTCTCATTCTCCCTCGATTGTTTTGTTATTTGTGACAAAAAAAGGCTGAGGTAGGGAATCAAATGTGTGCAGTAAGTGAAGTCAACGTGGAGAACCATTCCTAAACCCTAAGATTCCAGGTAGCGTCATTGCTGATGGCATTCATAATTTCAAAACTCTCTTGCTTTTTTTCAATGAGACAAAACGCAATGTGAAATGTTACAGTGAAACTGGACACACCATAATCCTCAGCAGTTAATTCAAGGCTAATTCAGAAAGCAATTAGAAGTTTGAATTCACACAGATCGGGAGGGTGACAGTAAATCTATTGTAAAGAGGAGGAACCAAGTGAATTGAAGAAAATCTTCCCAGTCAGACTGCAGTAGTAAATGAGCTCCTGATAATTCAGGATGCACAGAGGCAAAAAAAATAGTGAAGAATCCAGAGTTTGTTTAAGTGCTCATCCTGGTGAAGGAGGGCAAAGGAAAGGGAAAGGCTGGAAAATTAAAAGGGCAGACAGAGGGATAATTTTTTTTTCTGTCAAGCATTGTAAAGAAAAGAAAATGCGAGTCATACTGATAGGGGAAAGATGAGAAAGAAAAAAAAATGGTTCTGTTATGCACTGAGCAGTGCATGTTGCTGCAGAGCTGAGCTGTGAGCAGGGAGATGTTAATGGGCACGAAAGGCTGGGCTGCCCACTTGGCTGAGCAGATGACAAATTGCCAACAACACGAGACTTGCTCCCGTTCAATTGCATTTTAATAACATGAAAGGGCTCGGTGCAAGCAGCGAGAGGCTCAGAACAGAAATTACCTTATAAAAAGATCATCAGGCTCAGTGTCTGTCACCGCTGAGCAGGAAGGACACAATAGCAGGGGGAGAGATCAGGATGCCCTCTCTGCTTTGAACACACTGCTATGAATGCCCGGATCCTCGGGGATGTGGTTAAGGCAACAGACTGCCTGGTCTCTGCATCTCTGTTTGTCACAGATCCCAGACAAAAGACCCTGAGGATGCCCAGAAACTGAGGGAGCAGCAGCAAATCCAGCAGAAGCCGGGGCTGCAGGAACCAGAGTGGAGCTTTCCTCTGTCCAGAGTCAAAAGGGAGCTAATGAGCTTGCCTGCTCATTGTGGAGGTTCAGATAACATCTTTATGTTCTCAGAGACAGAAGTTCTTTAGCAATTGACCATAAAAATAAGTCGAAAAAAGAAGGGCAAAAGCTGTTCCCATCTTCCTTAACACCTCTTCTCCCCATCTCATTCTCATCTTCCTTAACTCAACACCTCATTTCCCCACCTTTTCCCCACCGTAAAGCACATACAGACCGGATGTGCTGACATTTCTAATTTTCATTTGATATGAAGAGTTTGGTATTTCCTGCAGTTTTGGATGACCAAGCTGCTGAAGTGGAGGGAGGAAAAAAGACTGGGAGGTGTATAATAGAAAAAATAGACTGAAGGGAGGAAAGACTGAAAGGTAAAAGACTTTTGTAACTTTTTCCCCTGTTGTACCCGTGGAACATACACATTAGTGAGTGGTGAGACACTGGGCAGAGGTTGCCCAGAGAAGTTGTGGAAACCCCATCTCTGGAAATGTTCAAGATTGGCTTTATGGGGCATGAAGAAACCTCTAACAGAAGGTGTCCCTGCTCATGGCAGAGAGGTTGGAACAAATTAATTTTTAAAGGTCCTTTCCAACCCAAACCATTCTCTGATTCCATAATTGTGAGGGAATAATCCATGTTCAGGACCTAGTCCTCAAATAGAAAGTTTTAGCAGATTACCACCTGCCTACAAAGGTCAAGTGTAAAACCTTAGCACTTCAAGCAACACATAATTTATTACATTTCTGGGATAAGCTGAAGTCCACCTAATCAATGGGAATGAAATATCATTCTAGTGGTTCAAGTTCTAGGGGAATTTTTCTCTGGGATTCTTTCAGTGTAACTTTTCTTATTGCTGGCATAATTCCCTTTGAAATGACATTTCCATTTCTGCACTCACACCGAGTCAGCCTTTCTGGGAAGGTTTCCTCCATGCAGCAGAACAATATGGTGCTAATGGGATTACTCACAGCATAGAGTTAAACATTCACAGAAATCTTTGAGAGAGTGGGGTGTTAATTACCAGCTCTCATAGCACAACCCAAATAGTGAAACATAACAGTGCACACATTTCCCCCAAAGTTGTCTGGACTCCTCTTGGTCACAGCATTGGTGACACAGGAACAGCTCTGCTGGAGCTTAAGCTCCATTCACTACCACTATTGTGTATAATTAAGGGAATTTTTTTTTTAAACACAGGCACAGCACTGAGCATATCCAATGTGGGGATTTTCAAGTCACAATGCATCTAAAAAATGAAAACTCTGCCCCAAATGTATTAAAGCTGTCTGTAAATTTTCCCTTTCAAAGCTCTGTATCAAGATTTAAGTTCAAATGAGTATTCTGAGGTAAAGAAAAACATAGTAGTCACTAGTATTAAAAAGAAGAAAAAACCCAAAACAACAACTTAAAAGGTTGTTTCAATAGGGAAGTGAAAAAATGTCAAGTTTCCGCTTCAGGTTTCCTTCCTCCTCACTCTCTGCTTTCTTCATCTCTCTCCTGTAGAAGGCAAAGGGAAGGAAGTGTGCAGGGACACATTTTTCATCCTCTTTTATTCTTTTTTTTAGACACATATATCCTCTACTGAGCTGGAACTTATTTTCAATAGACTGGCTTTTTAAAACACGCTTTTGAACATTTCTGTTGTCTCACATTCTCTGTAATTTTGTTCCATCTCATCATCTCAAAGCAAACTGTTCTCCCTTTCCCTTAATATTATCTTTTATGTTCTTTCTGAAGAAAGCCACTGAAGTGAACTTTGTGTTGTGCAGATAAGAGAAGCAAGCTGTGGCACTCGTAAGGTTTTAACAATTATGAACAGATTCATTCCGTGATGAGCTTAATATTCCCACATCCTCCCTCTTTTTAGTTCTGGACCAAGAGATGCTGTTGAAAAGGCATCTCTGTTGAAAAAATCTGCAGAGATTCATGAATTCAGCTGTATATACCAGCAGTTAACAACTGCACTAGGTGAAACTGAGGGGATATTCACATTGCCTAATGAAACATGGAAACCAAGCACAACGTTCACCAGCAACTGCAAAATATATTTGGAGAGAAGGGAAAACTGTAGTGACGAATTATGTAAATGGTCCATACAGGAGATATGTAAGTGCCTGAACCCACGTTATTCATGGTCTCCTAACTGACTCCCGAGGGAGTCGTTAACCATGTGTAAATTATGTAAGATTTCTTGGAGGCCCTTTTCTCTATTGTGTCCCTCTTCCCATTGTCTCATTAGTTAACACTCTTCTCTCACTTTCTTCTCTGTTCCCCTCAAACTGTTTCCAGCTAAGAATAAATGAAAACATCACACTAAAAAAGTAAATCATGTGCCTGTTTCAATCAATAGGAAAGGAAGAAGAGAAAGCCAGCAGATTACCTCTATATGCACTGAGAATTAATTATAACAACCAAAAAGAATCAGTTCATCATTGCTATCACCTCTTCTGAGAGGAGGGTCGGGGGGTTGAGGGGTTCTCACAGGGCTGTGATGGGGCTGTGTGAAAACCCAAAAAACCAAAGCACTCCTTAATCCAGGGGCATACCAAGCACTCCTCCTGTTCCTAGGCAGAACGGAGAGAACCACAGACACCAGTCTGGGACAGGAGTGGATCTGGGCAATGGGAATTTTTCCCTCAGGTGGGAATGCAAGCCCAGCCCTCAGACCAGACTAACGGAGAAGGGGGCAGGCACTCCATTTTTTTGCAGGTGAGTTTCCTAAATGACCATCAGGATATGGTAAAACCCCCCCAAAAGGAAATTGTCCCACTAAACCCCAGAACTGAAAGAAAAAACCCACAGAGAGAGGCCTCACAAGCCTGTGGTTGTGCATGAGTTTTAGAAGGTGACCTGTAAATGTCAAGAGAAATGACATTTTGGAGCTGCAAGACAAGGTGCATTTCCTCCAGTGGTGCTGATTGATTAGCCATTCACTGTCATGTAGCTAATTGTTTGCCAGCTGCTAATCAATGAAACCTGAAATACCGTGTGTGCATAAGGCTTATTCCCAAAATTAAAAGGAAAAGGAAAAAAAACATAGAAAGTATTTAATATCCCTGTGGTATTCACCCTCCAAGAGGTATCCCATACAAGGTAAATACTCAAATTGTAAATAAGCCTTTTGTGGAGGATGTGAGAATGACAGGAGCGATAGGTGTGCTTTATATTAAACCCCTCAGTTTTTCCTTAACGAATAAACTCCTGAAGCTGCTCTCTGACAGACCCTGAGGAGGCAGTGAAAGGGTCAGCTCAGCAATGGCATAGCTCTCTCTGATGTAGCATTAAACAGGTTTCCACAAAAAGATCATCCACGTGACTGCTGCCCCATGACTGAATGTTCTGTCAGAACACTGGGGCCCATTTGCTCTGCTTGTGTTCTGAGCATCCAGAGTATCTGGGCACAGGCTGAAATCTCTCTGACTGGGCTGGAAATGGCTTTCAGAGCAATTTCCCGCTGAAATTATCCAGACATTTATCCAGACATTCTTAGGGCTGTACCAGCCAAATGGCTATCTCCCAACGCAGAATTAAAAGCCTGATACTGAACAGATTATGTTTGGGAGAGTCAGAAGGATATAGAGCATATTCTTCTGTAAGACTGGAATGTAATTATGACTTCTGGGGCACGGTAAGAATAAATTACTGCATTTGTCAAATATATTGGAAAACCACTATTTTGCATGCAATCCAATGGGCGAGTGACATTCCAGCAAGCAGAACAATGCAAATTCCTACTGTCAGAGCAGATACAACAGTTTGGATTGTCATGCCCAAACAAAGAGTTGTCCTGCCTTCATCCACAGCCTGTTTGCACAGTGTGAGATCCCCTAACCTTTATCAAGAGTTGTTGAAATTAATAAAATTAATAAAATTAATAAAATAAATAAAATTAAATAACTAGGTGATCTACAATTTTTCTTTATTTTTTATTGGCACGATGTTTTAGGGGTGGAGGGCATTTATCAGTGTTTGAAGCACAGGGTGGCTCTAAGAAGGGAATGAAGTGATCATGAGTGCCTACAACCTCCAGTTTCTCCTACCTCCTGTTAGCAAGGAGACAATGGTGGGCAGGAACAGCTCTGGAGCCTCTGAATAAGCTCTTCATCCAACATCTCTGTCCTGTGTCCTTCACTGACAAAGGCACAGCTGAGTCAGAAAATAATGTATTGAGCATTGTGCTTAGAAATGGACTAGAAACATTCCTTCCTTCCTTCCTTCCTTCCTTCCTTCCTTCCTTCCTTCCTTCCTTCCTTCCTTCCTTCCTTCCTTCCTTCCTTCCTTCCTTCCTTCCTTCCTTCCTTCCTTCCTTCCTTCCTTCCTTCCTTCCTTCCTTCCTTCCTTCCTTCCTTCCTTCCTTCCTTCCTTCCTTCCTTCCTACCTTCCCTACCTTCCCTACCTTCCTTCCTTCCCTATCTTCCTTCCTTTCCTACCTTTCCTTCTTTCCCTACCTTCCTTCCTGTCCTACCTTCCTTCCCTTCCTACCTTCCTTCCCTAGAAACACCATGTGTACAACTTTAAAGAGGCAAAAAGGCAAACACAGTTTTCTGATAGCATATAAAAAGGAAAGCAAATACATCAAAATTAATAAAAGATGAAGAAATTCAGCCAACTGATGTAATATTTTGATGTTTTGATGACACCCTTTGATGGCTCAGACAAGAGTAGGTGTATTTCATTTTTCATAGAAAAAGAGCAAAGCAGGCTCAGAGATTTATACTTAACCACTGAAGAACAGCATTTAGAGAGCTGCAGCTGGGAAATGAGTCTTTTTTATCAAATTGCAAAAGGGGCTGAGTGGGAGGACTGCACGAAGGAAAGAGAAAGTGGTGGTCAAAGGGGAAAAGAACAGGCCCTCATACACAGAGGGAAATGGCAGTGGGGGAGGAACTTATTTGTTTTGTCTCTCATCTTCTTTTTTATTATTTTTAGAAAAGCACTTAGAAATATTAACATCTAAGAAAAACAGTAAAGGAAGAAGAGAGATATCATCATGTAACTGAAGTATGAGATATCAGATAGCTGCAATTGCAGCTGGTGGAGATTATGTGTAACATATAACCTGTTGCCAATTCCTTTGATGAAACCAGTGCTCCCTTTATGCTATACTTGCAAATAAATGAGGTGGTGACCAGTTACCATTAATCTTCTGAAAATCACAAATGAAGGCCAACAGTTTTCTATCAACCTTGTCATGAAAATACAGTTGAGGTAAGATCAAAGCTCTGGGGTTACAGCAGGAATGCCTGATTTTGACCAAATCTCTCTGGAGCAGTGGGAGAATGAAGGATGAACAACAGGACTGGATTTAAGCACGTCTATCAGTGTACCTGGAGTTGTTGGCACACCCAGGGCTCCTGCTCCTGAGAGGACACAGCCCCTTTCCCAAAACCTCCTTCTCTTCCCTTCTTCCCATCCTCCTTCTCACCAAGTTCAGTGCAAGGGCTGCAATGGGTGATCCACAAAGATTTCAGAGCCTGCCCTTCCCTGCAGATATAAAGGCTACAACAAAGACCGTCCATGTCCCTCTTGGCTTTGGTAATAACTTTGCTGCAAACTCTGCATTCCTTCACATCAGTGGCATTCATTTCCAAACCCTTTGGCTGCTCATAAACTGTGCTCCCATGATACTGGGAGGAAAATACACACAGAGACACAAAAGCCTCTCTGCCCCATCATCACAACAATCACTGCAAACTACCAAGCACTGTAAAACAAAGATATGAGGACAACCTCTAAAATGGAAGAAACAGTCCAAGGGGTCAAACTGAGCTTAAACTGATTGAAAAACTGAAGTGTCCACCACAAAAATTATCCTTTTGGCTGACTTAAGGATGGTTTATTTCCTTGTCTTTCCTGTTTATGATTCCCTGCTTCTTCTGATTCAGATTAAATCTCTCTCCAGATGAGATGGGATATTATATCTAACAGGGAAAAAAATCCTACATCAGCACAAGGACAGAAAAGCTGGAAGCGGCTCCCATTCCCACAGATGTCAAGTCCTGTGAGAGACTCATGGGTGCTGTCTGGCAGAGATGAGGGACAGCAGGCTGGTTTTCTGCTCTTCTTTGGCTCTTGCAGTGTATGGGAAACAGGGATTTGTGCACGCCTGTAAGCAACTGATCAAGTTGTTGTGGAGAAACACCAAACTCATTGGCCAACTTTTCCCCCCTCCCCACTGGGACAGCTTACCAGACTTTGAAGTTTTTTAGCCAAGAAGTATTAGTATGCTGTGACAGCTGGCAACACATTCCAGTGGGTAAGTGATGGACTGGCTCTGGAGAGAGTAAAATAAATTATGAAGTGGGTGAAATTTCAGCCCTCCAAATAACAGTCCAATGATTTCATTGGAATGGCTCTGTCTGGCAACATATTCAAACACATACAGCTGGGCAGAACACACAAACACTCCTATATGGAATAGCTGCCTGCATGGGAAGAGAGGAGGTTTTCAAAATATGTTTGTGTGAGAGCCAGTCACGTATGGATCTGTGTGAATGTAACTGTTGGAGCCAGAAATGAGTGTTATGCACTGCTCAATCCCTACTTCTTCAGGATTCCCTGGGTGATCTCCTTTCCCTAGAGAATGCCATACACTGTCTGCATTGTTAAAGCACCAGCATACCCACGAGACTCAATTTCTACCTCAGTGAGTACAATTTGCAGGGGCACTTTAGCACCTGGAAACATGAACAGGTAATGCAAATAAGAGCCCATGACTGCGAGTTTCCTGGGAAGCAGAATGAAGTCAGGTACCTTCCTCCCACTTGGAATTAAATAGGTTTAGATAGTACCACCCTGCCAGGCCCCTTTCAAACTCTAAATAGGTTGCCTGACCTGTGGCTTCCAGCACAGAGGGAATGTTATGGAATTAGTTGCCTCATTTTGTACCAGGGGATTGCAGATGATGGACTTGGGCTGACTGACAGAGGTGGTGGGGCAGAGGAGAGGAGAGCAGATTTCTGGGGACTGGAGTTTTCCTATTTTTAGCTGTAATTCATTCCACAAATTTGTACATTCTGAATGCATCATCACCAAACAATAAGTAGCCTAATCTGAGAATGTTTGTAGAAGATCTTATGTTCTCCTTTTGTCAGATGTAGTCAGTGTACTTTAATTTGCTCAGGGAAGGACTGTGCATCTTAGCTCTCCAGAATCTGTACATCTTTTTCAGCCTCTGGATGGGATCCACTGAAGTGCAAAAAATCCCTGTGAACAGGTTTTCTTGGAGGTGTATCTGCTTCCATCTCTCAGCTACTCTCATTTCTGCCTGAAAGAGGAAACTGTGTGCTGGGAACATTTACTGCAAAACTCATTGCTGCTTGTGTTTGCTTTGCCATGGTTTAATCAGCATTAGCCAAAGCTAATGGATCCAAAAATCAGTTTCTTTCTGTGGTTGAAAATTTCATGGGGAAGTTAAATTTTAGGGATAATCCGCTCCTGCCTAACATGATATCATCCCATTTTCTCTATTTTCATCACACACTGCCTGCTATCTCTGTCTTATTTCGGTGTGATTAATTTCTGATAGGAGGCAATTACTACTTCTTGTCTTAGGAATACCTGTAAACACATTCTTCTGTTTGGGAATCTCTCTCTAATCCTTTTGCCTCTGTATACTTAGTAAATTAAAAATCAAACTAAATCAGAATTAGATTCGTGTTAGCCCATTAACTAACTCCAAGTTTATGTACTTTGACAAAATCCTAGAGGATTCTAAGAATGTAAAACTTCTTTTGTGCCATCAAATTTCCAAATTTAAAGTTTGTGAAACTGTTTTGTTTGCTCTTAATTTGTCCTCAACACTGAAAGATAAAAAGCTTACAAAGAAATTTACAGTGTTGAAAAAATAAAAAATACAGCCACATTTGGTTTTCTTTCAAATTTAAACAAGAGGACTGAATAGCTCACAAGGGCAGCTAGAACATTTCAAGCTGTCTTGCAATGACAAAATGATTTGGGCAGTTTTGTTTGCTGTTTCATTTCAATATACCTTCACTTTCCAAAATTTTCTGCTAAGCTATCTGAGTAAAAACTATTCCTTTTTGAATTCTGCCCTTAATTTTTCAGGTTTTGAGTGGGTTTGTTTGTTTATTTGGGTTTTGTTTTTTGGGCTTTTTGTTTTTTTGGGCACAGGATTGTTTATGCTGCCAATTTTCTTTTTGCTTTTCTGTTTCTCCTCTGTTTTCTTGCTGTTGGACCTCTTGAACACCTGTCCAGTTAGGTGGTCCAGAGATCACGAACTCACATGAATGTTTTGATAGTAGTCAGAAACACTGAGATCAATACTTCTGTTTATTTAAATATAAGATATAATTATTATCTTTGGTATAGTTGCAAGGAGGTAAAAAAGAAAAGATTAGGATACCCTTGGACACTATTTGAGCCTAGCTGAAATCCTTGAGGGATTTTAGGGTTTAAAATTTCCAGGATGTTAATTTTCACTGAGCTCTGGATGAGGAGGTGATCTGTATGTTCTGTTTCAAGAGAGCACATCACTGGAATTATTCTGAGAGGCTGTTGCTGATATCCAGACACGTGAAATAACAACGGGATGGTCACATTTGTTCCCCTCTCCACCAGTTCCCTCCCGTGAGATGCCTCCCAGTTAATCTCCATTCATCACTGTGTTATTTTTAGCCTGGTTTCCAAAGGAAACCCTGCATATGAGACCATGTTGTCTGTCTGTCTGTCTGTTTATCACTGCCTCCATAAAAATGCAGTTACTCAGTTTCAACCAGTTTCAGCAGGACAGAAGCCCGTGGGATGTGGAGTAGCTGCCAGTTTCTTAAAACCTGGAGAGGCTGAGCAGTGCCTGGTTTCTGGGGCTGCACACAGAACATACATACACCAGCCACAGCACCACTCATTCTAATGCCAGGGTTCTTCAGGGATATGGAGGAGGGATGGGCTAACCAAAGCCATCAAGAGCTGGAAGTTCCCCCCTGAGCTTCCAGAAGAAATACAAGAAAGGCATTTGTTAGCAAACATCTTTACCTCTTTCAGGCATCATTATCCCTTGACTCAGAAAAAACCCATATGTATGACCCCTGGTCCAACCTTGCTGCTGATGCTTAATTAGGCAAAATATAACAATGGAGATAAAAATGCCCAGATTTTCACCAAGCATCACCTGCTACGTTCACAGAGGGTATGGCCCAACCACTGGAAAAAGCAGCAGCTTGACCTGGCTGGCCAGAAACGAAGTTGACAGGATAATTAGTCCCAGGTGATGACCACTGGTCTGAGTCAGGAGGATGCCTTTCTCTCCACCAGCTCATCATTTTGGTGTACAGCCAGAACCAGCCCAGTCTGAGCCATCCCCCAGCCTGAAGTCAGGGCTCCCAGAATGACCCAGCACAAGAAGCAACATCACCATGAAAAACTATTTCCAGTGTCTGCATCTTAAATATTACCAAGCTGGGTAAAACATCTGGTTTGGCCAACATGAACAGACCTGGGAGCACTGCCTGCTTTGGTGCTGTTTGTTTATATATTTATTTATGCTTTGTTTGTTTGTTTGTTAGTTAGTATTTTGGTGGTTTTGTTGTTATTGTATTTTTTTAAAATAGCAATCAACAGCTTCAGATATAGAAGCATGAATTAAAACTATATTGAAGCCTTTAAAGGGAGCTGACTGCCAGAATTGCTGAGAGCCTGCAGTTTCCATGAAGAACCAACTGATGTTCACTCCTTGGAGAGAACAGCTCGGCATCCCTGGAATCAGAGCACTGGGAGGAAGCTCCACTGCTCACTTCAGTTCCCAGCCAACCAAGGAGGCAGCAGAACACTAGCAGGGGGGGATGAGAGATGCTCACTGTGTAATGAGTCACCAGGATCTTTGCTTTCCTCTTAAAACAGTCCATTTTGAGCCACCAAGTGTCATCAAGCACCGAGACTGTGAGGTTCACTGACCCCTCTGCAAAATGTAGGGCTCTTTTTCCAAATATTTATCCTTTCAGCTGAAAATATCTGTGCTTGATCCCCGACTGGGGTAATATTTTTGGAAGAAAAAGCAAAGTACTTTCAGCTGTTTAAAATAACTTTACAAATGATTTTATGAAAAAGCAGTTATACAAACTTGCATGTATTTTGCAAGGCCAGAAGGAAAAAAATAAAAGGAATTAAGGAAATAAAAGGAATTGTCTTGGGCAATGCTTTCAGGTAGATCTAGTGCTTTTTCTGGACTTGAAATGAAACAAGCATCTGCCAGGAAAAACATGCAACCTGTGCCTTCATAGAATAACAGGTTGGTTTGGGTTGGAAAGGACCTTAAAGACCGCCTTGTTCCAACCCCCTGCCACTGACAAGGACACCTTCCACTAGACCAGGGCCTCATCCAACCTTCACATGAGGTGTATCCTTAAAAATTGCACATGACTAAAGAGCTAGTGGTGGCACAGACACCAAAAAAAGGATCTGTCACCGCAGCTACTCTTGTTTCATGCCCTCTCTTAGCCTTGACACCAAATGGATTGGTGGGGAAGTGGAGGAAATGAATTTATTAAACTTGAGTGGATTAAGTACAAACTGGGAAGATTCAGATTGAAAAATAAACGTGAAGAGGGTTGTACATATCCCTGAAATTACTGAACCAAACAGGAATATGAATCAATTCTCTGCATTAAGGAAAGTAAAGTATGTTCATAGAAGAGAAGCTGGAAAATTTGGGGTTACTTTCTCAGGCTTCAGTCCATTTTCCCCTTTTAAACTGAGTGGAGAAATGCCACTCAGATTAGCAGCAGATCTAAACTTAGAAACATGCTGTACACAACCTGACTACCACACCCCAGGTGACCATCAGCTATCACACCCTGTGTAGCCTGGTCTCTGTGTTTCATGTCACTTTAACAAAGGCACAGAAGCACATTAGTCTTGAAGGTGAGGGTGGAGTGAGGGAGAGAACAAAAGAAGGAAACCTGAACAGGGATAGTGCACCAAAAAAAAAGAAAAGCCACTCCAAAAAAGAGAGATGTTGTAATATGCTGGAAAGTAGTGATTGTCCTTAAAGTCCTTTCCTCCTCCCTCTGTATCTGGAATTTACGCTGTGAAATTGCTACTGCAAGGAATTACTGAAATCTCCACATAAAATCTGTGTTCAGGGTTCTGGATCTTGTGCTCATTAAAAAGTGCAGAGATGCGAAAAACTTCTGTTCTTTTAATTTATGCACTTGTGCCAAGAAGCTTTTATGAAATGCTCATAGGGGGACTTTTTCTATGATTTTTTCTCTCCAGATTAAGAAAAAAAAAAAAAAAAACAAACACACACACACAAAAAAATAATAATAATAAAAAAAAGTTCCTTGTTAATTGCATTTATGGCATTGCTCCTTTAACTGGAAAAGGGAGAGCATGTGTGAGATGACCCTGCCTGGTGGCAATGCTGTGCCCTCACCCTGCTCCCATCTCTGGCCCAGCTGACAGGTGTGGTGTGAGGAGGTGGGCAAAGCAAACCTTCCCTTTTTCATTTAAAGAACTGCTATAATATGTGGCTTTCTTTTTATTTTTTTTTTCCTGCTGAAGGCCTGCTGCTTTCTCGGGTCATACTGATGAAATGGAAAAACCCCAGAGCAGATTTTGTCTTGTGGTGGAGGTGGGGTAAAATTCCTGACTGCTATCACAGGAAAGGTTGTTATTCTCATTAAATCATCCTCTCTGCAATATCATGCCCTGTTTGTGGACTGCTGTGACTGTTTCTTTGGCAAATGCTAAAGTTAATGTAAGCAATCACATTGTTCTAAGGTCATCCAGGAAACCAACAGCCTCCCTTTCCTCCTGACCCTCTCACCAGCTTCCTGTCATTCCTGTGCCCTTCCTAATGCACTGGCCTGATTTCAGCCTTGGGGAAGTGAGCTGCACAGGAGCTCCTGTTGCAGAGAATCCCTAAGAAACTAGAATTTTTCCTGCAGCTTCCCCCTAACCCCTTGAATGCAGCATGCTTCCTGACCACAGCCAAACTCTTCCTGCTCTCAGGGCCAGGAACTTCCTCCTTGACCCTGATGGGATAGCAGCACTCTCAGGAATTTGCTCCCTAGGGAACGTTTTTGCTACACCCACAGTTGCACCTTGGTGTTCCTCTGAGTCCAGGGAAGAAGAGGAGTAAGCAGGTAAGAGGGAAACTTGCTGGCCAACAGCAGGGAAGGTGATCCATGGCTTTTGTGATCTTCTACCACCTGCCTTTCCCATCCATCATGAGTCTTTGCACAGAAGAGACAAGAGGAAGATTCTTTAAACAGAAAGAGGGTAGGGTTAGATCAGATATTAGGAGGAGATTCGTCCCTGTGAGGGTGGTGAGCCCCTGGCACAGGGTGTCAGAGAAGCTGTGGCTGCCCCTGGATCCCTGGAAGTGTTCAAAGCTGGGTTGGATGTGGCTCTGAGCAATGTTGTCTAGCAGAAGGTGTCCCTGCCCGTGGCAGAGGAGTTGAAACAAGATGATCCTTTTGGTCCTTTCCAACCCAAACCGTTCTGTGATTCTATGACTGGGTGGAGATTGATCAGTGGCAGTTCACCTGGACATTATGGCTCACCTTTCCAAGACAGAGCAAAACCTGCTGAAAACATCCAAAATCAGGGCATTACAGAGAAGGTCTGCCCTTCTAAAGGCTGCTGTGAAACAGAAGGGCGTGAAAGGGAGCCAGGTGGTGACAAGAGCAGCAGGCATCCGGATCTGTCAGGGAAGGGATTGTGGGGGCTGTGGGCAGCACAGACCTGTGAATGGCCTCTGAGTGGGACCCGGCAGACATTTGGAAAGGCACTGATGTTCATGCTGTGCCAGGGGCATGCCCACAGGGAGAGGATGACAGGGAGCCAAGCCCTAAGACTGGCAGCCTGCTCACCTTGTTGGGCTGTCCAAGCCATGGGCAATGGTGTTGATTAAACAAACACCCTGCTGGAGCAGCTGTAGGCATGTTGAGTGCCTGTGCTGATGGGAGCAGCTCCAGAAGAGTAAACAGGGGAGAGGAGAGCCACTGGCATGTGAAGGGCTTGCTAGGAATGGGCCCACAGACATGAAACCACAGCCAGACAAAGGGAGGGGGGAATTTCCACGGAGCACTTGAAGATCTTATAAAATGTTCATTAAATTAGGTTTCCAGCGATTGTCAGCACTTGAATTATAAGGACCAAATGCAATTGAAAAACTACCTTTTGCTTTCATGTGAAATGGTAACTACACATCAAAAGTTTTAATCTCCTCCAATGATAAATATGTGGAAATCTGTAGGTCTATTTATATAAAAGCTTCCAAAAGATATGTTATCTCTGCAATTTACCCCCACTCCTTCCCCAAGGGATTTTTCTTTCATGTCTTCTTGCACGGTCTACATTTATTTACCAGTGAATATCACTTCAAATGAATTCAGTAGCAAGGATGTTTATAGAAATAGCACACTTTCAATGACTTGTGGAGAACACTTACAAAGTGGATGTTGTAAAACACAAGCGTGTTTACATTAGAAAACCAATAACAGACTGGTTAACAGGCAGTCAAGGCGTGGAAGAAAATAAGAGACCTGTTCATCCACTCCAAACCAGCCTACAGTCTTGAATATCAAAATGCTCTTTTGGTGGTTCTACCTCTTTTGTGACGAATCTCTTTCCAAGTAAGCTTTAGACCAGGAATCTTTCACTGAAGCTATTCAGAGGATCACGTGTACAATAATTTTAATAATAATTTGAAAATACATTATTCTTCCCTGCTTACTAAATGTCAATCAATGCAAAACCAGCACAGGATGATAGGAAATGAAGCAAACCTGTTCCAATAAGCAATTTGCAATAAATTATTCAATCACCTCTAATCAAAAGTGCATAGCATGAAGGCAAGTAGAGAAAAACATCTCTAAGCAGCACTTTATCTATTATATTTTTGAAAGGAACCATGTGTGACCAATGAATGAAATTAACTTTCCCGGAAGCCCTGGTACATTCTTGTTGTGCTTTGGAGAACAGTAATTTAGATATCAATTTATTTTGCAAGAAGCATTCACTTCCAGGTCATCCAGCTGCTTGACAGCTAGCAAAAAGAAACAATGTACTGAATCTGGGGCCAGATTCACCTCCATCTACAACAGAATGACAGAATCAGAGAATGGTTTGGGTTGGAAGGCATCTTAAAGATCATTTAGCTCCAACCCCAGCTGTGGGTAGGGACACCTTCCACTAGACCAGATTGCTCAGTGCCCCATCCAACCTGGTCCTGAATCTAGTATTAATCAACACAAAGGATCAGTTTCACTTGAAGCATGCCTAATTCTGCATGGATAGAACCTCTTTACTTCCAGCTGTAAGATATCTGATGGCTGAATTGAGGCAAAATAAAATGCTCACTGTAAAGGAAAAGTTGCCATAAATGCAAATAAACATCCACTGCTTCTGGGCAAATCAGAATTGAAATCCTTATGCTGAGAGGAAAAGACATGGTCTGCGGTGAACTGAGGAATTATACTAAAGCCACCAAAATGGGAATATCTCCAGTATGGCACAGATGATGAGCATGGATGGACTCCACAGAGGAACTCTGCTGTCTTTAGTCAAGCAGATCATATGGACAGACACAGCTGATTTATTTTCAAGGCAAGTAACACCCTCCTTCCTTTCTGCTCCCCATAATATTGGCAAAGCTACCTTTTGTTCCTTGCCTTGACTTCAATTCCTTCAGGCCAAAAGGAAATCAAAATTCAACGGAGCAAGAGAGAGCAAGCAGAAGAAGGAGGTACAGATCAGTAACAGTGATCTCAGGTTACCCAAACACTCAGGTCAGAGCCAGAGTACAGGGCAGAATTAACAGAAGGGCACAGAAAGTCCGTGTTTCCATGCAAAAAAGGGAAAATTATCAGCACATCCCTCTCTTTAATTTATCAAACTTGAGCCACTACTGCAGCATTAAAAGCAGGTCTAAGTGTCCCATGTGCATTAGGGGTGTTTTACAGAAGCATCTAGTCAGCCACCAGTCACAGGGGTGTTGTTGTCAGGACAAGTTCAAGTGGGGAAAATCCAGTCAGTCAAAACAAATACACTGAAACAGTGATTTTTAAAGCACATTAAACTCATGAATAAAAGGCACCATTCAGAAATACAGCAGCATTTCTTCCTTATTTTTTAATCGTGGACCAGTAAATGAGCAGCTTCTGATCTGTTTTAGCCAGCAGACAAGCCATTCTGTAAAGGCTTAACAACATTTTCCAGTCTTCCCAGTACCTTGCCAATTTCAGCAAGGCCATGAAAGGAAAGAACCATCAGGCCATCATCCTGCTAGAAGCAGAGGGTTGCTTTTAATTGTGGAAAAAACAAGTCCCAGCACCTAGCCAAGTGCCAGGTAAAAATTCCACTTCTAGAGCCTTGCAAAAATGGCAGAGATGGCTGAATAATGTCTAGAGGGAGTCCCTGGACTGGTGGTTTCACTGGTGCACAAATTTCCTCCCAGCTACAGCTTCCAGTACACTACCCCAAACCAAAGCAAGTTAAATTGAACTTAAAAAGAGTCCTCTGGATCTATGACATTCCCTTTTCCAAATGTAAACCAGAGTCGTGTAGTATTCCAGCTCAGTTTCTAAAGTGATGAATTACGTTCTTCATAACTTTGCTACATAATTATGGACACCTTTAAGGAAACCAGATATCCTTGTAACTTTGGATTAAACTGCTTGTAGAATGTTTACACGGAGTACAGTTATCTTGTTCTATTGTTAAACACAAATAAAGTAGACATTGTTAGCATAAAAATCAGAAAAACCTGCTCATTTTCAAGGAATATTTGTGTGGATCTTCAAGAGTTCTGAAGATCCAAGAGAAATGCAGACATTTAAAAGAGTAGAACTACGAAGTGAAAACAGCATTGCCAAAAGTATCCCTATTTTGTTGGCACAGTCCATGCAAATGAGAACACTGCATGCTTGTTTCTTCCAGGCAAAAAAACCCTTCATGCTAGATGAAAGGAATTTCTAAATTATAGCTATAAGTTTTTAACAAGAGTTCACAAGGTTTCCTTCCTTAAGTACTGTTTAGATAAGGTGCTTTAAAACAGAAATTCACCCTTTCTCAGGTTCAAACAAGATCGTGGCTTCCTGTCATCCCAAACTTCTCTGTACCTCTGCTTGTTCCCAGCAGTGAGGATTCACCACCAACCATCATAGGAGCACCTCACATGTTCAAGTTGTAGCATTTCCTTGGATGGGGAGGCAGGCAGGGTTGAAGAAAATAAGGGGGAAGAATATCCATGCAAGGCCATTTGGACAGCAAGTCGTGGTCTCCCTAAACATTTGTTGCTGTACCCATATATTTGGCCAATTATCTGCTGGAAATTAATTGCCTTGTGGTATGACTGTTTCACCCAAATCACCCCTAGAGAGAGCCAGGAAAGAAAGCTGTGACAGGGCCATCAAGGTCTCCCATCCTGCCAGGATGAGAATAGCTGTAGGTTGTACATCCACCTCTCCATCACTCCGTGCTTCTGAGTTGTAATTTTCCCTCACCCTTGCAGGGAGAGAGCGACGGAGTGTCAAGGTCTGCAGCCTTGGGGAGTGAGAGAGGTGGGGGGATGAGTTTTACTGGAAAGCTGCTCACATTTCATTCGAGTAATCCTGTCTGCTTCCAAGCAGATTTCAGAAAAATATCAGTGTTCTGCTGAATAGCTTTAATGGGATTACCTTTAAGGCTTCTCTAATAAGTGGTGTTATTAAGTTGTCTGGCTCATATGGAGTATTATGCATAACCACTGGCACTCCCCCTTTTCCCTGGTTTTGTTACAAATTGGAATTAGTGTCTACTTGGTGTTGGGTTTCGTGTTTTAAAGAGGATTGGGTTAGGGGAAAATCTTTTGGGTAAAGCCCTTTTTAAAATTTTGTCTATATTAAAAAAATCCCTTTCTTTCAGCCTATGAAATGTGTTCTAAAAAGGATTAGAGATGCTGTTCAGTACAAATCTGCCAGGAAGTCCAAATCAAGATTTCACAGATCAAACGATACAAATGATTGCAAAGGCCTAAGATTTTTCAGGAAAAAAATTGTCTCATATTTCCAAAGCCAATCTGAAAGCCCAGTGGGAATTAAAAGGAGTGGGCAGAGCCTGAAATGATGTAATTATTTCAGACTTTCAAGGTGTTTAATTAAAAAAAATTAAATTACTCTTTTAAAAAAAGTGAATACACTTAGACAGCATTGACCAGAATGTTTTGAACTTGATGGAAAGTCTCTCTAAAAGGGAATTTTAAAAAACTATTAAATTCAAGCAGTTCTTGATTCAATCCCTTGAATAAATTATCTTTTAAAAAGTGGTATCCTTAAACCAAAATACATAAAGATAATATGAATGAAGAATTGTTAAAACACAAGAAAGATTCACCCCCATGAAGACAACCTGAAGAAACGACATAAGAGCCCAGAGCTACTGTATCCAGATAATTTATTGAAGGAAATCCCCCAGGGAATGTCACCGAAAGGGCCTGTGCTCCTGTGGGATGTTCTGCAGCAGTAAAGGGGACCATCAGAAAGGTTACAGCTGTGTTGGTACTGTTGACACCTTAAACATCTGTCTCATTTATCTGTTACAGGAGAGAAATGGTCCTTAACTCCAGCACAGTGACTGCTAACAAGCCTTGGTGCAAGGAAATTTGTTTTCCCTCTTTTACGGCTTGATCCTCCCCCACCCTCTGTTGGCAGCAGAACATTTTGTTGACTCTAAAAGGTGTCTCTACTCTGAGTAGTTTCCTGTGGCTGAAGAAGTCAGAGCCTTGGATTGCTTCAGAACGTTTTTTTTTAAATTCAGTTTCAATCACTGTATATATCTTTTCGCTGCCTTAGAAAAAACGGGCAATGCTGATTTTTCTTTGGAGTTTCCATCTTGATATGTGGGACATCAAGATGAAGTTGGAACTTCAAGTGGGAGAATGCTAATGCAGCACAAGGAACCTGCGTGGGCTTTGTTTTTCACATGGGAAATAGCAGAGATGAGCTTCAGAACAGCAATAAAAGCCATTGAGCAATTGCCAAGATTTGTAGTCATGATCTCAGGATTTCACTCACTTGAGCAAATACCCTTGAAACTCCCATTATGGTTTGTGAATCAGCAGCTGCCTTACTTTCTTAGAGATATCATCACTACAAATAAAAGTGTTGAATCTCCAGGGAGATCAGAAGGTTCTGGTCTCTATTTTCAGTGACTTTTTATTTTCTGGGGTGTGCATGGGATTCTGGCTCTGTTTCTTGGAATGGGAATAAAGCACCTTGGGATTTGCTTGACCGACCAGCCTCCTGTTTTCTCAATATACACCTGACCTTTCCTAACTACCTGGTAGGAGGAGGAGGAGTTCAAAATAGAAGAAACCACACTCTGGCAGCCCTATAGCACTGCTCAGCATTTTCAGCTGTGAGGAATTTCTTTGCTGTAAGTGGAATTCCTCATGCAGAAAGGCGTTTTTCAGGATGTGTGGGTGCCATAAAATCTCACCCTTCCTATATCTACTGCCATTTGAAACATCCTGTGCATTATAAGCTCAAAGATGGCAGTAATAAAAAGAAAATGTGTTCTGAAGCCCTATGATTCTGGGACACATTTAGGCTGCTTCACCTCTTTACACAGCATAAGGTGAAATCATTCTTTTTCCAGTTGCACTGGAAAATCTGTTCATGCCCAGGTTTTCTGTGTTTTTCTAGCAGCTCCCAATAGACATTACCAAACCAGCACCACTGCTGAATTTCCAGGCAAAGATATGAGGCCCTGAAGTAAAATGGAGGTGCTTAAGAGGAGTGCTTTTGTTAGGATGACACCTTTCAAAACAGCATTATTGCTATATTTGACTGACCAAAGAGTGGTTATCCATGATTTGTTTTTCACTGACTTCCATATTTGTATAATTAAACAAACAAATAGTAGAAAAGCATGAAAAATAGAAACATAATGAGTAAAATTTTCATAAGCACCTAAGGATCCTAGGTCCTAAGGAACTACACTTTGCTTTAAAAAATGATTTATACATTGTGACTGCACTAAAGACCATCTTCAACAATTTTAGGCTTGTGTTTCAAACCAATTTTGATCAGTTGACCTGTGTTTCTAAATGGATGGTAAAAGCACTGAATCATTTTTGAAAGCGCTTCAACTTTTTCACTCAGTGATCTAAGTATATTTGCAGACACAAAGTTTTATACATCTCTGATATTTGAAAAGCTCCTTTGTTCCACATACTGACATAGACAGAACATTCCAGTTGTTCATTTTTTGGGGGGCATGATAGAAGTATGATAGTGGCAAGAAAAAGATTGCAACTGCTTTCAGAGGTAAAGGGAGAATGTTTTTATGTTTGGCAATACTTTCTCCCAAGGGAAAGAAGCTGGTTATGATCAAGACAAGCTGGAGACAAACACTGGCTGTGACAAATGATGGATAGCAGGACCATTCCGATATCTGATCGAGTTTAGGATGCTCTGATGACCTTTCCCATTTTTTTTGTTTTTCTGAAAGAAGAGTGGAAAGTCACAAGTATGAGTAATAGAAGTCTAAGTCTAGCCCTTTTTTAGACATACTGAAAACTTCCCTCTCTGTCCCTCACAACCTGTTTACATTCCTAATCTTCATGTGGTGCCTATTAGCTGAGCATAACTATGGAATTTTAAGCCTCTGTGTATCCCAAGCTATCTGCAGCCTTGAAGGATTCAGGAAAAATTAAACAAGAGAGTAGGTGGACTTCCAGAAATAACAGAGCTTTAACAAACACATGGAGTATTTATAGAACATGTAAAGAACAAAGGAAATGCAGCATTTCCTTGCAGTCCATCAGTATTTCATGAACTCTATTCCCATTCCACGTCACCACTCTGAGGAAAGGCACCTAATTAACTCCCCTGGACAAACCTGATTTTGTCAAAAAGACATATTCCAGTGATATATGGATTTCAAGATGTAATTTTTTGTAAATAAAGTCATGCTTTTGAAAAAGGAATCTTATAGTAAACCTTTGGGCTGCAGGGAGGTGATGGGTAGCTGCACACCTGCAAGACCTGAAGAGGGGAAGCCACTGCATATCACATTTTTTGGCCACATAATGTTCACTGAATATGCAGAGTGTCTGCTGCTACAATGGCAAATACTGGGGTAGTGTAAACTAACAGGTAAAAAAAATACATACATGAGCCATGTCTCATTCAGAAATCTTGGGCCAAAGAGCATTTATGTAATTAATGGAGGGTAAAATATTCTAGTGTCAAATCAATAGATTGGTATCTGCCATGGTGTGTGTGTGTATGTGATTGCTCGGTTGGTTTTTAAATGGGATATTACAAAATAGCAGACACTTTAGAGAAAGTTTAGGTGTACAGTCTTCAAAATTATTTTGAGGGTTTTCTTCAAGGAAAAGAAAAAGAAAACAAAGAAAAACCCATGGCCTCTATAAATGTTCACTTTCTTGATTAGACAAAATTTAAAAAAACTCAGAGCAATAGAAAGTCTTGGACCCTCAGATTCAAGCAGAGACTTGTTTGCCAAGCAGAGACTCTTGAGGAGGCTGGAGCTAATGGGCTTCTCCCAGTGCTCTGTGCTGATCCATCTGCAATCCCACATATGATTGTGGCTGTTCAAAGCTTAAGCCTCACACCAGAGGTTTCTTAAAATCCCTGATCTCGAAAAAAAAAAAAAAAGCCAAAAAAGGAAAAAAGGTAGAAGACTGAAGGCAAAAGCTGACCTGCACTGAAAAGTTTGAGCTTCTTTTTAAGGTATCTAAAAATGAGTATGGAAAAAATTACAACAAATAACTATTTGGCTTTTTTGTGCAAGTCAAAGATCATATACACACATACTTAAATATCTCTTGCCTGTGCTAATGGAAATCTTCAGAGAACTTTAATTTAGCTGCTGTTAACAATCCTGCTACAACTGAATCAAGTGCAAAGTGCCTTGTAAATAATAGAGCTGTTTATAACCTGAAGGGCAAATCGAAATCCTGTTTAATTTCCTTACCACTGGTCATAAACCAGTCCTTTTGAAAATAGAAGCATGATGTGCAAACATAGCAAATCTCTCACTTTTATCATCCTGTCAGAGCAAACCCATTCTCTTTCCCAGCTTCGCTACCATGTTTGGAAGCGAGAGAAAATTTCATTTCTAGTGATGCAGAGGAACTCCAGACAATCCAGAGATCCCTGGGCTTAACAAGAAGAAGTCTCAGATTTCACAGCTGATTTGGTTTAGGATTTTTTGGCATGGAAGCCCTTGGGTGGTTCCTCAGCACAGAACATTCACTAATTGGAAAGGCATCGCAGCAGCACCGGGGCTGGTGGCACCGGAGCTCTGCTGGCACTCGAGAGCAGGAGAACCCAAGGGAGAGAAGTCAACGCCTTCTCGAGAAGGAGCGTGCTAAAAATAAGCGACTTGCACACATTCACGAAGATCCAAGCCTAGCTGTGAACGATTCATGCCCGTGGAAAGGGGCCAGGTTTGCTGGATGGATGCATGAGGTCGTTGCAATGAGCTCATGAGCTGCACTCCTCGTGCCGAAGGGTGAAAATGTGCTCTGGAAAACGGAGATAAGGGTGGAAATGTTTTGGTACCATTTTAACGCTGAGAGACCATGGGATGTTCAGGATGTTTGGTAGTACAATCTACCTTTTGTGGGGTTTTTATAGACAGGCTTTACACAAGTCTAGAAAACAAGAATAAGTGGAAAATAGAACTGAAGATGACCCTTCTTTACTGAGAATGTATCCAGCAAAAAACTTCAGACGACTCATAGAAATCTTATTAAAAAACTAGTGAAAATTTTTGGCCAGACTCAGGCTGTGGATGCTCTCTGTATATAAAATAAATCCAGTCATATCAACTGGCTCTCTGGTTGTTAAGGTTCTCAAAATACTTCACCCATTTGCCAATTTATTGGTCATCCTTTTGAGAGCTAAACCTGTAACTTTTATTTTAGCTCAAGGAACTGATTTTTTTCTCACTGGAGATATTGCTGAACTACCTGATCTATGATTAGATCTCCAATTAGTGCTTTCTAGAAGCGTGAAGGAAAGCAAAATTTTAAATTAATGATGAAGGTTTGGTTAAAGTTCACAAAATTAATTTGAAATCCCTTTCATTCCCAAGGTAAACTTTCAGAAGTACTTCTAGAGGGAGGATAATTTTCTTACACATTTGTTATGATCTTCCTTTGCAGCAATACTTAAGCCTAAATGGCCTGGATTAAGAACAGATTTTCAGTTTTTCAAAATATTTAACAGTTTGCCATACAGAGAAGCAAGCTGGAAAGAAAATTATCTGTAGGAGATAAAATATAATTTTCAAGTCTTGTTTTCCATGCTGCCTGTGATTAAACTATATCTAGGTACCACATGTGATGCCCCTGCAAGGTTGGCTGTGAGGGTTATT
The DNA here is from genome assembly GCA_013398615.1 of Brachypodius melanocephalos. Lineage (NCBI taxonomy): Eukaryota > Metazoa > Chordata > Aves > Passeriformes > Pycnonotidae > Brachypodius > Brachypodius melanocephalos. The sequence goes on along the minus strand of VZSR01001831.1, from coordinate 1,513,212 downwards.
TAATCACTGATGGTACTGAAAAATAGAAAATATAGCAAGAAAGAAAAATGACCTGTGAAAAGAAGATGGAATTATCTTCAAAAGTATGTACTTCAAAGTTTACCTCAGCAGAAAAGGCTGTCGGTAACTTGTTATTAATTGGACTTTTGCATGTAGTTCATGCTTTACAGTGACAGAAGGTATCCATCTCTTTCTTGGAAAAGTGTTTTATTTCCAGCAGCATGTCAGGGTGGAAAATCATGGAATCACAGAATGGTTTGGTTGGAAGGGACCTTAAAGGGAGCCAATAAAGTGCAGTTGTTGCACTTTCCCCTTCCTAAATCCCATATACAACCTTGTTCTCCAGGAGGAGGAACTATCAGTACAACAGACTAAAATGCCTTTTGTTGACTAACACATAATGCTGATTTGAGTGCATGTATTGGCACCTTTGGAGTGATTAAAAAACCCCAAAGAAACCAGACCATAACAAATTATAGATGAGAATTACATTTAGTACATCCAACACGTGATGCATTTCTTTCTGTGTAATCATCTGCAGATGTCTGCTTGTAATGCAGGTTAAATATGAATTAGGCATATTGTAGCTGTTTACTCCTTGTGTTCAAGCTGTGTGCAATATGTAAATAATGTACAATGTGACTGTGCTGAGTAAAATCCTGACCCCTGCAAGCATGGCTGCTGAACCTCAACAGGGGTTCACCACCCAGATCCTGTTAATTCATGAAAACAGCCTGAAAGGTGCTTGAATAAAACCCGGGGCTCTGCAGAGACATTTGTATCACCTCAGTTGATGTGAGAAGAATGACAGGACTGGTAATAGGAAACCCAAACAACATGCATCAGTATTTGACAACTCCTCTGTTAGCTCAGGTCACACATGCAGCAAGGGCTCAGGCAGTATTTCAAAGGAATGTTGCTGGAAAGCCACGGCTCCCTTCTGTCGAGACCTATTAGTGGCAGAGATTCCCAGACATGGAGACAGAGCCCACAGCCACTGAAAGTGCAGCAGTCCCTGCTCAGACACTGCTCTGTGTCCTTCTCCCAGGCAGGAACAGCAACAGCTTGCTTTGTGCTGTGGGAAACTCTGGGGACAGAGTCACAGAATGGGTTGGGTTGGAACGAACCTTAAAAATCCTCTAATTCCAAACCCCCTGCCATGAACAGGGGCACTTTCCACTAGTCCAGGTTGCTCCAAATCCCACGGACACTTCCACTGCCCTCACAGTAAAGAATTTCTCCTTACTATCTAATCTGAACCTACTCCCTTTCAGTTTAAGGCCATTCCCCCTTGTCCTGTCACCAGGATGCTGCCTGGCCTTTTAAAAACATGCAGGGTTGTTTGTGGCTATTAAGCAGCCACTCCAAGGCACGAAGCATTCCTTCAGGATGTCTTAAAGCAGAGTGATCAGAAGGAACAATCACATCACAGAGTTTGCAGAAGGGTTGATGTCTTGAACTGAGCTGTGCTGGAGAAACTTAGAAATAGGGCTATAATAATGTTTTATACTGTACTTATTTTTATGATCCCTGCATGACATATTGGAAGCAGCTGTGACATTTTTGAACGCAGGGAAAATGTGATGGACCTATTTATTAAAGGGGGTTAAGAGCCCCAGGTGGTCTGGAGATTTAAAGACCAGGAAATACCAGAGACAAATGAGAAAACAGGGTGATCCAAGCCATACCAGTTAAATAGATTTTGATGATAAAGCACAGTCATATATCTTACAATCTGAGATGGATATGTCATGGCGGGGACAGCATTACTGAACGGTTTTAGGGATGATAATTACACTGTCCTCTTTCCAGAGATTGTATGCCCTCACCACACAGATTCACCCAGTCCTACAAGCTGCTGGAAAACCTGCAATTTTTAAAAATTACAGAAATACCCAGGATTTTTATACCCCACAGTTATAAAGTCATAATAATTCATAGGCTTCATGTGAGAGTGTTTCCTCGCCTGAAATTGAACCCTGCAGTGTCTCAGCACATTCAGATCAACACAAAACCATGGAGCCAGGCTCTGCCTTCACAAAAGGCACGGATGTTGATGCTTAGTGCAGAAAATTAGGCTTTCCTCTTTCTATCAATCATATTCAATGGGAAACACACATAGAAGTGAGAGGCTTTAAAAATGTGTTTTAGTCCATCCTGCATCTGTAGCTCATCTTGTTCTGGAAGCCTATGGTCTTTGCCACATTACTGGACTTTATCCAGCCTGATAACATAACTCCATCATTTAAACTTATTACTCAGAGAACTGTCTAGAAAGACAACTGTGAATGCCCGCAGGGAACTTACAGATAATCTCCACATATTTGGGTTGAAACAAAGCTGAGTGAAAACTGCTGCAAACCCTATAGATATTAACTGGTTTCAGAGCTCGTTTTGCAGTGCCATGGCACTGCAGTGCTGAATTTTATGCTGTTTAGTCTCCACTGAACTCAGTCAAGTGTTGTGGGTCAGTACCAACAGAAGGACAAGTGTTTGGCCAAACTGAAGGCATTGGGAAGGCTGCCACTCGCTTCAATGGGGCCATGATTCCACTGCAAATATCTTCTCTGCCTACGCACGCATAATGATGCCTCATTCCCAGGCTGTAGCCTGCCTCGAGGGTAGAGCTCCTTGTTTGTTTGCAAACACACTCAGAGCAGCATCACCTACACGAGTTTTCATTAAGTGGGTCAGCAGCGGGCAATTATCACTCCCACGTGCATTAGGTATCAATGGAAGGTGACGTTACTCGGAATGTCCAGCTGGTTACTCATGTTCCTGCTCTCTGGAGACAGCAGTTCCTGCTTTGGAGCTGATAAATAAAGCCTTGTAACAGCGCAGTGAGTCTGCTCAAAAGGCAGGATATCCTTTTGACCAGGAAAACACAGGTTTCTTGTCCTGGTCAGGATGAGAAGCAAGAGTACCTGAAATTGCAAGTCCCTGACTCCGTGAAATTCTGGGAGAAAATCCCCATCTTGCAAACAAGGACAACAGCCCAATAGTGGTGAGAGAACAACTATAAGAACGATGTGATTTGTTAGTCAGACTTAGATATCTTCTCTTTGTCTGAACACAAAAGCACAGGTTCCTCCCATTTTTACCCATTCAGTATTACGGGGATAAGAACAATGATACTACAACCTCTGGCAAGAAAAAAAGCCAAGGAAATTTTCCTAATTGCTCCATAGGCTTGTGCAGTATATACCTGCATCAGACCTGCTGCAGAAAAATGCAAGATCAGAGCTACAAGAAATAAAACTTACAGATCCAAAGTTCTGCCACCAAAGCCTGGGGTAGGCCAGGCCAGTTGTGCTGACTAGGTTGAGTGTTAAGCTAAATTTAAATGTTTCCCAGGAGATTAGAATGACATGTGGAAGGTTCAGTAATATTATTTATTATTTAACAACATGTTTTCATTGCAGACATCGTTCCTTTGGGATGTGTACTCCTGGCTGGTTACAGAGATTGCAGCTGGATGCTGCCACTTCGAGGTATCTGTGCACTTTGAGCCAGTAAAAACGCAATCATCCAAAGAGTCTCTTGTACAGTATTAGGAATGTAAGCCATGACTTAGGTTTCCAGGCCAACACAACCAAAAATACCATGTAACAGTCGCAGAGGAAAATTATGAACATTCCCATTTGCTTAACTTTATTTGCCTTTAAGGGCCAGGAACATAAACCAGATTAAAACAAAAAATAAGCAAAGGCCACAGGATGATTTCTTCAAAATATGAAGCAGTATTTTCTACGAGTTTTTCTGTGTTTCAGGAGAGCTGTGAGAAGTCAGAGCCCTTTGCCCACTCATAACTATTTGCATCAGCTGTTAACCCATTCATCTGCAGTTTCCAAATAGACTGCAGCTAGATATGGATCAAAAGATTTTTTGGCTGCTTTGAAATACCCATCCTGGTGCTTGGTCTCTTAGTGAATCTACCAGTTAGAATCCCATTTTTCTTTTTTTTTTTAATGCCTTCTGGTTTAGGTCTGATAGTAAACAACCACTCCGCATACCTCTAGAAAATGACAAGTTTATAGTGGAAAAATCTCATGCTCCCTTAAATCCATGAATATCTACATCCTCAAAACTAGTGGTAAACTGAAGGAAAATGATGGCTTGTCCTTTGACCTCCAAGGTCTTGGATCATGGCAGGTTTTTGCCTCAGATCCACCTGACTGTAAATACTTGCACACCTCAACAACTCACAAGGCAGAAAATACATTTAAGGTAACCTTGCATTCTGGGGCCAGACAACCTAAAAACACTCAGACTTTTATTTTGTGTCTGTCATTGGTAACTGTAGAAGATTCCTACAATACCAGGGTATTGTCCTCTCCTTATAATCTGATAATTAATGGTACAATTGCAATAGTCAGTAATGTGGCTTCTCTCTGTGCAGTTCAACACCTGACAAAACAGCTTCAAGAGCAGCTTTGGATCTAAATCCAATATAAACAACACAGGCTGCCATTTAATGCTTGGAAACATCTACACCACAAACACTAACAATGAAGTCCTTTCACTCGCCTTTGGACGTCGTTTAAAAAAAAACCAAAACAGGACCGTTTTGGTGTTCCTGAAAGTGACAGAAATAATATGCAATTTAAGATACCCATTCAAGATTGGACTTTGTATTTCAGTGATTTTTTTGAGGGGTCAGTTTTCATGATTATCATCTTCTTTTGGAACAGCAGTTTGGAATATTGGCTTTGATCATCTTTCTATAATTTTTTTTTTAATTACCTCTCCCAGTTTCATTGTCACAAATATCTAGAAATCTATTACAGGTAGGTGAAAAATGCAAAATCATTTGCATTGTAATCTTAATTTTTCTCCAGCTTTCTCCTTATCTATCACAAATTGATTGCCAATTCTCACAACATCTTCCACATATTTTCAATTTTTAACTGTTGAATCAGTTAAAATGATCATTTCCTCTGCTCAAGCCTCTGAAATATAACTTGTACCAACCGGTAAGAGGGGCCCAAGATTTCATTCTCTTTGCTGACTGATTAAATACCACTCCCAAATAATTTTCTTGAAACAATAAATTATAAACCCAATCTTTTCCCCTCACAATTATTCTGTGATATTTGCTTTGAATTTCAGCCATTTCTCTCCTTAAAGTGAGGTGCTGAGGAAAGGGATTCCCACAGGAGAGCGATTCAGGCATAGCCAGAGATGTCTAATCTAAAAGCCAAGCACATTAAGTATCGCTCAGTTCTGACTTTGACAGATTTTAAGCTATTTAGCAGTGGAACTCGTTCAGCCTCTGAAATACCAACCCTTTTAGAAGTTCACCACCTGTCAGGTTACCTCTGAACAGAGACCAGTGTGGAAGAAGCATGGGTTAAAGCAGCTTAACCAGCAGAAGAGCAAATAATGACCAGCAGATTTTATTTCTATAAACACAGATTATTGCCAACTGGTGACTTCATGTCTATGGAAAAGTTTAAATATTCTTGTCTAAGTTAAGCCTTGGAGATCTTATTAGAAGTGATGTTTTCTAAAACATTCAGTAGGGCAACCGGAGCTGTGCCATGAGTGGGAAAAAAAGCCCTGAGTAGAAGCAAGAGGAGAATGCTGACCATCCTGAGCAAGGACAAGGCTGGTCTCTCTGAGCCTGAAGGGTGCTGTGGTCCCCCAGTCACCCATGTGGAGAGTCTGGCCTCCTGCCCAGGTGGAGGAGCCCTGGGATCAAGTGTTCCAACTTGATGGAAGCTCCAGCTAAAATGCCTGAAATCCCCCACTTCACATTGGTATCCTGAATCCAGGTGTCAATTTGGAGCCTCTGATTTGTTTTAATTGTTTTATCTATCAGACCTACCCTGGCAGAGATGCTCTCAGCGCTATGAATCTCCCACTGCAGATTCCACGGGAATTAGAGGTCCATTAGGGACCTGCCTGGTTCCCTGCCTGCCTACTTCATCATAGTCTTGGAGAGCTCAGAATCACAGGATTACAGGAAGGAGAAAGCTGGAAGGAGCCACTGGAGATCATCTGGTCCAAACCACCTGCTCAAGCAGGATCACCTAGAGCACCCTTGTCACTCAGGATTGTGTCCAGCTGCCTTTGGAATATGTCCAGAGAAGGAGACTCCACACTCTCTCTGGACAGCCTGTTCCAGTTCTCGGTCACCTGCACAGCAAAGAAATTCTTCCTCATATTCGGGTGGAATTTCCCATGCATCTGCAGTTTCTGCTCCTTGCTTCTCATCCTGTTTCTCAGCAGCACCGAGAAAAGCCTGGCTCCATCCTCTTGACCTCCTCCCTTCAGATACTTGTATACTTTGAAGACCCACAGCTCCAGGACAGCCAGCAAAGCTCCCTTCCCCAAAGGCACTGCTGCCTTTCATGCAGAATTCCAAAATGTTTGAGCTTTGGTTTGGATTGGAGCAGCACCAAAATGATCAGACTCGAAATCCCCCATGAAAGAGGATTGTGTTTCCTGGTCCCATCCAAAATCAACAGCTGGGAATCAGCCATGACTGCCTGGGACATTCGCTGGTGGATTCACCCGTGCTAAGAGCTGATTTTGAGGAACAGCCCAAAGAAAGACAGAGCAGGTCAGGAAGGAAAAGTTGCCAGGAACTGAGGTGCCTTTTTAAACTTTTTTTTTTCTAAATAAATTACCCTTTGCAGTAAGAAAAACACATTACTTAAGCAAAAGAGCTCCCTATCAGCTCCCGAGTCTGCTCTGCCAATGCAGCCAGAGTGCAAAATTCTAGAACTAGAGTTCCTTCCCACACATCCTCCCCCAGAACATCCTCCCCCAAATCTGAATGCATTCAAACTAGGAATTCAATACAGGCAAAATAAAATTCCTTTGTATCTGTTCCACTCTCAGTAAGAGAGGTTAATACTTCTTTCCCCCAAGCTATTTTATCCTCTAAGCTTCTTATTACCTTCTGCACCATCCACAATATGAAGACACAGTTTTTTGCACATTTCTAAAGTTTGCTGCTGCCAATGCTGTCAGGAGATTGCATTATGACAGGGATGCAATTTTTTCCCAAAATCCTAAGGTAGGAAGTACTGAAATAATATAGAAAAGGATGCTGTACAGTCATAGCTACTGTCCCCATTTTTAGAAGAATTTTATAGAGTAATAAAGGAAGTGCATTTAAAGACATCTATACTCAAACATTCTTGAGAGCTCTTTTCACCAGAAGAGAAAATTCAGTTCTCAGGAAACAGTTTTGGCTTTATTGCATGCAGAAGTAAATGTGAAATTATCTTCTTTTAGTACATCTTTTTCTCATTATAATATCTTCTCTTCAGCACCTAAGAAAAAAAAACCCTTTTAAATTAGAGAGAGCTACTGTTCATAATGCATGTCAAGGAAGGAAGGAAGTTTTTTGGGGCTTTAATTTTTTTTTTTTTTTTTTTTAATAAAAGAAACCACAAAAGGGAGCCCTCAAATACCCAGAGCCAAGAAGTGCAAGCCAGCACATGCCCATCCATGATAGCCACGGATTCCTGACACAGAAATGCACCAACAGGAGTCAGCCAGACCTGTTTTTCAGAAATACCAAGCTCACGGCCAGCTTAATGAGATCTGCAGGATGCAAGAGGAAGAAAGGTAGAGCAATAGCAAAAAAGGTAGCAAAAAATAGGGGGAAAAGGTAGAGTTTCAGTCCAGCTTTAGGAGTAACAGCAGCATCAGAAGCTTCCACTTCCTTTCTCCAAATGATGCAAACAAAGCATTTTTACTTTTACAGTCTGTTTTGTCACTGAAAACTGAACCTGAAAAAATCTCCAGTCTTGATCTCAGAATAAGAATTAAGATGCAAATATGAAAAATAGTTCAAACTGAAGCTAATAGTGTGATGTGGAGAAATGGGCTGCGCACAGAGTGAATCCAGGTTAAGACTGACAATTTGGAGGCAGATCTGCATATGGGACCAAACTAAAACCCTGGATGGAAACTCCTCCAGGGCTGGATATGAATCAGATTGTGGATGAGGACCTATGTCCTGATTTCTAGGCCCATAAGAATGTCGTTGCTGTTGTTTTCGTGAATAGGGTATTAGGCCATCTGTAATTTGCCTTCTCCATGCCTTTCCTCCCAAAACACCTCTACTCTCCCTAAAGTAACCCACCAAGAAGTTGTCTCCGTTACTTTATGCTCAGCTTCCACATCTGGGCTGGCAAACAAGACTGAGAGACCTCCTTCCTCACATTTGCTGCTGCCAGCATCGCTGGGAGACAGCTCTCCTGTGCCAAGGAACTCTGTGCTGTCACTAGGTGTCTTGGGTTGCAATATATAACCAAAAGCATGTATTCT
>VZSR01001831.1:1477975-1504826 GCA_013398615.1 Brachypodius melanocephalos | reverse complement strand
GATTCCCGGGGAAAGGCTGGACCCATCTTGCCACCACTGAACTCTTCAACAGGGTGTTCTGGTTTGAACAAAGGAAAACCAGTGAGAGGTTCCAAGTCAGAAATACCATTTAATAGGAGGAAAAGAAAGAAGTAAAATAAAGTAAAATAAAATAAATGCCATAGTACAAAAAAACCCACTGACAGAGTCAGAATATAACCTGGCACCCTGTTAGTTAGGGTGATGGTAGCAGTCTGGATGAAGTGGTCTTGTTGAAGCAGTGCTCCTGTAGAAAGGTCTGGAAGCTCCTGTCCTCTGGGCGTCCAGTGGGTAACTGCTCCTGTGCTGTCCCAGATCCTGGATTATATCCAGGTGGGAATGCTTGGCTCCTCCCCTTGGGTGGAGCATCTCACAATGGGATGACATCATTCTATGAGTCATGCAGTGGGTCCTTAATGGCCCATTGAACAGAGATATCTTCCAGAGGGAGTTATCTATGCAGCACAGCATTGATGGGCCCATTAACAGAAGATAAGAGAAACTCTGCCCCACCCGGTTTCAACAGCCCATGAAGATGGTGATAGAATACGTACTTTGGGCACATCTTACATTTTAACCTAGGACACAGGGTCATCTCTACTCCAAAAGAACTGCATCTGTTACTCCAAGAGGATTTATTTGCACTGTTTCCAGCACCCTGACCAACAGGGTGTCAGGTCGTATTCTGACTCTGTCAGTATTTCCAGGATATTTTGATTGTTTGTTTGTTTGCTTTACTACATCTGTATTTTTTAAAAATATTCCTAGTAAAGAACTGTTATTCCTATTCCCAAATCTTTGCCTGAAGGCCCTTAATTTCAAAATTATAATAATTTGGAGGGAGGGGTTTACATTCTCCATTCCAAGGGAACCTCCAGCTTTTCCCTGGCAGACACCTGTCTTTTCCAATCTAAGACACTAGGGTTCACCAGTTTAGTGGCATCCTTTCATGTTCATAGTCTGCATCTAGCAGGGGACAAACCATCCCAGCTTTGCAATGTATCCCTGCCACCTTATCCTGGGCTATGACATGCAAACATGACCTCTTTAGTTTGCTTATCACAGCAGACAGAGCAGCTGTGTCATGTATTTAGGACTTGTTTGTGCTGTCTAAATTAATCTAAATCTAATTAAAAGTACTTTGGGTTGAAAACAAAAGTTACCACAGAAATTAAAGCTGAGAGATGTAGTTACAATATTCTGACCAAGTGAAAATACATTATCTCTATGATTTATACAGGAATTGGAGGACACGGTGGACTCTAGTGTAAAATACTTGTCCAGTGGAACAAATATTTCTGCAAAAAGAAGGTCATGGCAGTTTCTCCAATTGATGGAGCTCTGTAGATAACTTTCCAGTCTCACTTCTGCACTATAAGAATTGCCTGACACAGACAGAATCAACATTGGAGGTGGGTTTCATGATAAGGACAGTTTTCAGAAGAAATTATCTTCTCTGCTCAGCAAAGCAGTAGATGGGTCAGGTTCCTCCTGAAGCCAGAACAAACAACAAATCCAGCTCCCAGAGTCTGGCAAAATGAATTATCCCCTCTCCAGGGTGGAACTGCTTCCATTGCACTGACAGCAAATATTTTGTACAACTAAAAGGCAATTTTAATGGGAAAAAATGAGATAAAAGCTCAGGAATTAGCAGTGTGGTTACTATTTCTCTCTCCCCTGGCATGGAACCTGTCCTAACTGTGGCCATCCCCCTTAAAGAGGAGGAGGACGACTGGAGGGTGGAGGTGCTGGCGTCTGGGAAGAGCTCCCGGCTGTCCCTAGGGAAAGCTGCCTGGAGCTGCCAGCTCTCTTTGCCCTGTCCTCCTCGGGGGGCCCTGGATGGAGCCTGCAGGCACCTTCTCCAAGGGCAGCTGCTGTGTGTGGCACTGGCTTTACGTGGCGTTTCCTCGGCTGCAAAAGGCTCTAAACTTGGCCATGGGCAGGCGTTGAACCCGACACATCTGGGGAAACGTTTGTTATTTGCCATGGTGATGATGATTCTCTTGCTGACATTCCAAAAACACACTTAATTCCTATTCCCTGTGTCTGCACCAGTGACAATGGCCCTGGACATCCACACAGACCTCACCACACAACCCTACTGTCGTTGGTAGGAGTGACAGGCTCCTCCACCCAAGGGAAGGATCTTGGCCAGGCTTTCTACATCACAGAAACCCTTTTTATCTTCTCCTTGTACATGCTATAATTTTTTAAAATTATTTTTTGCATAAAGGTTTGAAGTCCTGCCTTCATTTATTTTTCAAAGGAACACCTAAATGAGTGTATTTGAAGGACATTTTAGAGCTAGACAGGTAGAAACAAACTACAAATGAAAAATATAAGGTAGTGTACATAAATGTGAAATATATAAATAAGTACAGAATGCATTTGTACTTCACTGATCTCAAAAAGGGAAAAAACATCTCCCATATCTAAATGACCCCATGTATTAAATGGCACCGTGTCTAATTTGGCTTTCATACGTGAAAACATTTGGCATTTCCCATAGTAAACCGTAATTTCCAAAGTCTTAAAGCTGCCAAGATCACAAAGTGAGAGTAATTATTGGGTATAATTTGGTATGAGTTAGCAGGATATTTGCTATGAATATATTTTCTGAGCTGCAAGTTGCATATTGCGGCATTTGCTTTTCAAATGTTGACTTTGAGCTTCTGAAAAAAAAGTTAACATTGCTGAGGTATTACAGTCAGCCCCTTATTAATCAGTTGGCAACGTTCCCTCTTTCAAAAAACAAGGATCCACTTCATTCCAGGAGTGCAGCCTTCAGATCAATACAACCAGGATGCGAGAAAGGAGTGCTAAAGCCCTCCTCCTACTGCACGAGCTGCAGGGAGATAGTGAAACACGTATCAGAAGGGGATTGATACAAAAGCATAATGAAAGGTTTCCTCATTTCTACTCAGGAATAGCAATCCATAAATAATTGATGCCATTACAACAAATGCAAAGCCATTAGAGGGGTTTATAGTTGTTTTTAGTGGGGATCATTAGCGTGTGCTTTTTCAGCCCAGAAAAATGAGAAATGAAGAACTAAACCTGGATAATTAAAAACACTGAGAGACTGAAAATTCGTGCATAAATGACTCTCTTTCCCTCCATCATGTGGCTGGGGTTTGCTTATTTGCTTTGACTAGCAGGTAATATAAACCACAGAAATTCAGACTTGCCTGCCCAGTTTTTCCGTTCAGAAGATTCGTTCTGCATTTCTGCCTTGTCCCATGGAAGGCACACCCCAAAAACAGCACCAAGGAGGGAAAGCCACAATGTGAAACCTGTCAGAGTCCAGGCACTGCAAAGGGAAAATGTTGATTGAACATAATGTGCTTCCTGCCAGTCCCAAAGAAGTAACATTCTTAATGCTGAGGAATGGTTAAGAATTATAGACTTCTAACAGCAACACGGAAAAAAAAGTTAATGAATTATCCAGGTACAATTTTATTTTTGATGAAAATGCAGGACTTTTTAAAATAAAAGTGAAACCTAAGTGTGTTTTGTCCAGTCCCAAAAATGCAGCACATTTGTTGCTTTGATAATTTCAAGATTACTTTGCTAACTTTGAGTTAGCTTGAGAGACTAATTGGCAAAATTCAAAGCTCAGCTGCAAACCAGGCCAAATTCACTTCAGCTCTGAATCCTCAGATGTACATTTTGACTACATTGGGACTACAGAGAGTAATGCAGCTATTTGTTGTGAGGTTTTGGAACAGAAAAACCCCACCAGAAGTCATTTGTCTTCCAGGAATGTCGTCATTTTGCCAGACTCATCACTAAATGTTAGTTTCATCCCTGATCTATCAGCACATGGATAAGAGGCACAACATTAAAACATGTTAATGGGGATATCTAAGCATGACAGAAACTAAGATCTCTGAAAAAATGTCAATAATTTTTAAACAATGTAGTGAGAACACTCAAATTTTTATCATTATGTTAACCAACAATTTTCACAAGGTCCTGCAGCTGGTTTTAATGCAGCAGAGAAGATTCACTGTGCAGTGTGCATATCTTAATACAACACCAGGTTTGTTGCAGTTCGGTTTGGAATTGAGCCACAGAATAAGACTTTTTTCACCTTCTTAAACTCTGTCTCAGGGCAGCTGCAATTACATCACATTAACACCTTTAAAACACAGGTCAAAAATGCTCTTTCTGTCTTGGGAACCAGCTATATGTGGAGCCTGATCTAAAATCTCCTGCCAGGGATTCAGTGGAGCCTGGATCATGTTCAGACCCATCTGAGCAGATGTGGGTGGAATCACCAGGGCACAGAGAAATTAAGCAATGACTGGTCCTGTTTTTGCTGCTCTGTTTTCCACTTGACAAAAGCGCCTGTCTAGCCAAAGGGGCACTCCAAAAAGGAGAAAGCAGCTTTAATTCTGACAATAAAATTCAGTGGTTTTAGATGGTTGGTGGGCAGAAGGACAGGTTTCTCCTGACCGAAATATTAATTCAGACCTGTATCTTCCCAAACTTCTGTCTCTCCGCTTCAAATTTATTATATTATGACCATATTCTGGTTATAATAAGTACAGTATAAGTAAGTTATCTGAAATTATCACTCTCTGCCGTTACTCTGGGTCTGTAAGGGTCTGCTACTCCTTAAATGTAGAGAAGCAGAACTATTGGTTAATTTATTACATGTAAATTATCTGAAATGTGTATGCGATTTCTGCATCAGAAAGTAATTTCAGGCTGCTCAGATGAGGGAAAATCTGTTTGTTATTCACAAACCCTTGCTGCAGAGCATAGGAAAATATTTTTTCAGTGCATAGTCTCTTTGCTCCAGATATTCTCCCTTTGTGCCACGTGGACACTGGGGTTGTGCAGTATTTTAGTGCTTCCTGGCTGAATACAGAATAATAGCTCAACAAATGGCTAATGGTACTGCTGCCAGTTATTTCTCTTCCAAAACTTTCCTGGTGTAGGCATTCCTCACAACAGGCATGTGGTGGAGCTGAACCCCTCTTTGGGCTGAGACAAGGGATCAGGAATACCTGCTTTTGCTGTAATTCACTAGCTCTAAGCTGTTGGGTGCATTTGCACTGTAAGGCAGAAATTATAGCTGAGGAAAGGGTGTCAGGTAGTGCTAACTCATCCAGTTATTTTTTTCCCCATTAGTACCCTTCCTCTGTTCTAAACTGTTTTTAAGCCAATTCTTGATAGCAAGAGTTTTTTGTTTCTTCAATGAGTCAGAGGTTAGACGGGCAGTATTTCTGTTTTCTGTCTGATCAGCACACATGGAAAGAGCTGCTCTGTGTCTTTTCTCCTTACCTCTCCTCCAGGGGCAGGGGCACAGTGTGTGCCTGCTGACGCTGAGTTTCAAAGATAATCTTCACTGCAGTACCCGGGACAATGCACAAAATCACAGAATCACCACAGAATGGTTTGGGTTGAAAAGAACCTTAAAGATCACCTAGCTCCAACCCCCCCGCCTTCTGTTTCTCCTCCCTGCAAGAGGACCCGGTGAGAAAGGAAATGCTTGAGAGGCAGAGCTCTGTGCATCCGGCCAGCTGAGGGGTTTTAGCTGGAGCTGCTGTCACACATCCGCCTTTCCTTGGATCTTGGTGGACATCGTGGAAAACTGGTGAGAGGACAGAGAGCCTGAGGGGAACAGAGAACATGGCAGCTTCCACAGTAACCTCGTAGTTTGGCATGTGAGAGGATAGGGATGAGCAATGGCATTCCTGGGGGATGGACGGCAGCCTTGGCTTTGGCTACTGCAACACGCAAAGCGGAGCTCGAGGGCCCGGCACAGACATGTTGTGAGGAGGCAGGGAAAGCTTGCCCAGAGCACTGGTGGGAGTCAGAGGAGAGCTCCAGATTAAACGTTTGCCAAAGCAGCAATTAACACACCACCATTAATTCTCCTCTGAGCTCGGCAGTGTCACTGGTGACGGTGTTTGTGTTTCACTGGCCCCGAGCCGCCCTCACCCGTGTCTGGAGCGAGGTGCTGCCCCACACTGAAGTGCAGTGTTGGTAACACCACCCAGAGAGTGCCTGTGAGACTGCACAGGCACCCTGACCGCCCACGGATGGTGCAAATCCCCTGCCACTCACCATGCCAGCTGCTCCATCTGAAAAAAAATGCGGATAAAGTCTTGGGCCTCTTCCTCAGACGCATTTCAATCTGCTGCCAAGAAGTTACCTGTAAGTTCTATGCACTGTTATTTTTTAATTACTCTCAGGATAACCTGGGGCCCTGCCTCCTTTCTGACTTTTTTAATGATTCCCCTTTCCTTGAAGTTTGTAACCTTCCAGCTGCCTTAAGTGTTTTGGCCTATTTCTATTCCTTCCTGAATCTGCCATAAAACCCAGCACAGCTCCAAGGCACTCAGGTAGACCCAGCTCTACAAGGCAGCTGCCAAGTAGTATATCCTAAAAATTAAGATGAATAAAATCCCCCAACACAGCAAAACAAAAACCCCACTTTAGATCTCTCTTAGGAATCCAGTTGAACCTTGAAAGATGGGCTCAGTGTCTTGTCTGATTTTCTGCTTCAGGCAAAAAACTGCATGACCTTCTGTGACGATCAGGGTTAGCACTGGAGTAAAACTAATTTTCATACGACAAATTGTGGTTAGTTCCTGCTCTGTATGTGCATGTAGGAGGTTATTTACAATTCTCAAGGCACACTGTTGGCTGCATCATATTTTGAGATTGCTTAGCCCAGACACTCTTGCTGCTGTTACCCCTGTCCTCTATAACTTCTGATAAAAGCACAGACAGTGTAAATTCACATGTGCTCGGTGATTAAATAGTCTGCTTAGGTCTTTCAGTGTGCATTTTTGTCCTTTAATACAAAAAGAATATGCTGAGGTTTCCAAACCCAGTTTTTTAATGATATTCGTTATCAGATGAGAATATTTAACGTGAGCCCATATCCTTTCATAAATAAGAGAGTTTCTCACTTTCTAAAGTTTCTCACCTTGTGACCTCAGAAAACACTTCAGTTTCTCTGACAGGCACTCTAAGTCATAACAGCATATTTCCACAGCACAACACAGCTCTTACTACTGAACTCTCTCAATATTTCCTGGCCAGGAGGGATTAAGAAGCAGTGAAACAAAACTATTTTTACAGGTTTGGTTGTCTGGCACTCTCACTATTTGCTTAAGCTGGCAATTTATGAGAAGGCAGTCTCTTTCTCTCTTGCACCACCTCAAACAGTGTTACTCCCACCATCCCACACTATGAAAAATATGTGCATTTTTAGGGCAAGAGAACTGCACCCATTTAAACCCTTAACACAAGCTGATATGGACATCATAATGTGACTCCTTTAAAACGAAACCCTTTATCCTGAGGCATCCCCTTTAAGCCCCTCAGGCTGTTGGAAACTCATCAATGATCATGAGGAATAATGTCACTCTTCCCAAGTTTTCTCACCCTGGAGAGTCCTTGCTCTACATCAGGAAGATGTCACTGCTTGAGGAAGCAAGTGCTAACCTCTTGTGAGCTCTTAACACAGCAGAGCTGTGGGTGAGAAGCATGGATGGAGAGAGATGAAAACTCTCAAGGACTTTCCATCCCACTGAGAGCTCTGAAGGGGCTGGTTGGTTTCATATTTGTTTGGTTTCTTCAGGAACAGACTGCAAATATCCACGGAGACAACATCAGAATGCCAGGAAACCCTAACAAAGATGACCGTTGTGTCTTGCTCTGAAAAAGCCAGATGTTTGTTAAAATGTCAGCCAAATGACTTATGTGTCACTGACTCTGAGGGCAGCACAGCAGTCTTGCAATGTTGAAAAAGCAATAATAATGAAAAATGGTCACTCATCACTACTGAACGATAGCTGGCATCCTTACCAAAATGGTCATTCCTGCTGCAGTCCAAGCAGTGTGGAGGTGGTTGGCATCTCTGTGGCTCAAGACTCCTATTTATTTCCAGTATTTAGATCCATAGGTCAAACCAGTTATTTGGAAATTGATACAGGCTACTTTATAGTTCTGACATTTCTATTTCCCCAATGGATTGCATTAAAGGTTATTGACCTCTCTAGGGCTGAGTAAGCCCATAGAGAATGTGCTCTGGGAGACTTCAGCACTAAATGCTGTAACATTTCTTCACTTTAATAACACTTACCAGATAATTCCAATTACTGGTTGCTTTTGGAGTTCCATACAGAGGGAGAAAGGGATTTACATTTACAGCTCAATTCCCAGCGTCCTTTACAATATAGGCAATGTCTATTATTTATTATGTGTCCTTCCTTCTCTCCCTGCGCTCTGATAGATTGATGCTATTTGATCAATCACAGATCTGCAGCCTGACACCATAAATTTCAACCCCTCTGACTTTGTCCAAATGTCACAGAGGGGCTGGGAGTGCTCCCTGGCCCATGAAGAATCAATGTTTAGGCCACAGTTGTGTGATGATGTGTTTAGAAAACAAGACTAAACAAGAACACACCAGACAACTCAGTCCCCTGACTTCAAGAGCTGCAAGCACTCTGCTTCATGCATAATTCCTTGTGGATAAAATAAATGCATATACATGGTCTGGAGGACAGATGGGGAGAGCATGTACAGAAGTAGCTTTCTCTGTGGAAATAGGAGAGGAGAAGCAGCAGGTAGAGAGCCCTGCTGCCACAACATCCTGTGTGAGGAGTGTGCCTCATGAGAGTGATTATATCCATTATAAATGACTTTAAACTTCCCAGATTTGAGCTGAAGTTGCTGAATTCCTAACAATGTATTGGCTATTAATTCCAGACAGCTTCTCTGAATGCTTCTCATGTTTCATTATAGATGCGTTCATAATGATGGAAATTCCACCTGTAAATTATCTGGAAATCAATACTCATATTGAGAAAGTTAATACTCCTATTTTTAACTGAAACAAAGGGAAAACAATCTCAAAATGGTTTTGAGAAGTTCCTGAGCAATGCTCCATTAATCCTGCCCTGGATGCAGCAGTTGAGAAAATCATTGAATTAAGTGTGGCTTTTCACAGGCAAAGAAGTTTATACTTGAGTATAAATTATATATATATTTATACTTTACTCCCATGACTCAGTGATGTGAATTTGGTAAGGAACCTCAATAAACAAGAGTGAAACAATTATTGTTTTATACTTGGGAGGAGCAGATCAGTGGTTACTAAAAGATAAATATATCCAGATGTGTTTATCAGTTGTTCACTCGAGTATTCAAGCATAAATATCTAACTTGGTCTAAGTTATAGTTTTGACTTGTGCCAGGAATCCCCCTGGCAAACTAAGGAACTTTAACAGTTTTGGAATGGCCATGGGAGATTGCATCTGCTCATGTTGAATGTCCAAATGGATACACAAAACTGTTTTAATTTTGCTTTTGTATTCTCATCAGTCAGCATCTGAACCCAAGGGAAAAAGCTGCCAAACAGGGTTCATTCCTCCCTCCTGGAATATTGAAGGGGATGCTGAGAAAGGCCATCTCCATTGCCATGATTAACTGCAGAGAAGTTTTCACAGTTGTCATTTCATTTTAGGGTTAAATGCATCTCTTTAGTCTGGAATGAGGTTTCCAAGTGTCTTTGAAAGATGGACTGCAAGCAAAAACTCTCATCTTGGCCTTTCCTGCTCAGTCTTCTCTCAGTTTTCTTCTCGGATATCTGACTCTTCCCACGCGTGGTAAGGCTACATGTGGAGATTTACCTGCCCCAGGAGTGGGGAGTTCTACAGGACCTGCAGGATATGTTGCACCCCTGAGCCTGACTTACAGACCATGTGAATTTAAAAGCTTCTTTCTTGTGTGAGTTGAACCCCCTTATGCCCAGGTTTCTTGGTGAAGGCACCGGTAACATAAATGCCGTGTGAATCTGGGCTCGCTGAGTGTGGCTGCTCAAAGCTTCCCTGTTTTATTTGAGTCACTGAGCTCTTAATACCCTTCATGGGTGTCAAGCCACCATTCCTGTAGTATGTGTTGTTTTCTTTTGGAAGAAACTCCGCATGAGATCCCTCAGAAATCAGTAGAAACTTTTTGAGTAGGATGGACAACACCTACTCAGTTAATCTTGATTTAATCTCTACTCAGGGGACAGAACTGCTGCTCCTCTTTGTCTCCATTTTCCCTGAATTAAACGCATCTGATTCACTCCTAAACTCCTTCATCAGCTTTAGAATATGGATGAGTAAAACCAAACCATAATTTTTTTTAAGCCTCATTTTAGATTCACATAAATAAGCAAAAGCTTAACCATAGGGAATCATGCTGTGAAAAAAAGTGAATTTCAACCCCCTCATTATTTTATGTGGTTTAAAATCCAAGAAAAACATGCTCCAAAAATTTCTTACAAAAGAGGAGCACTTATTTATCTAAGTATTCAGATATATCTCATACCTAAAATGAAATTGCATTAGTCTGAATGGAGAATCACACCTACAAAATCTACATTTAAAAGGCAATTTATGGTGTTTAGATTAAAATTTTCTTTAAAGCTCAGTGGCAGTGATAAAAAAATCCTAACCCAAAGTAAGGTAAATTTTTGATTTCTAAAAGCTGTGATTTGGTAGGGAGATGCACAATAATGACATTGGAGGAGGATTCCTTGGGTTCAGCAATTGCTCACTTTAGTGGTATGTTTTGATTCCTTTTGAATTTGTCCTTGACACCAAATATTCAAGATCTGCAAATGTTTCCTTTGGGGTGGGGAAGAACTACAGCCTGATATTTATATAAATCTTAAGAATAACTTTTAAAACAAAGTATTCCCTTATAAGTAAAACTTTCAAATTAGGGGAAAACTCAAACCCATAGATGCACAATTTCCATTTGAGCAACCTGATCTGTGCATTTTAGTTCAATTTGGAACAGCTTTTCGATTCCCAAATAATGCAAACTTGATTTTCAGACAGTTCTGTTGCCTTTAAGTTTGCTAAATTTTGCACTGTGCTCTCTTAACTGCTACGTGCAACACGATGCCAGCAAAAACAATAGCTGTATTTATGAAATACATTATTGTAGCTTCCAGCCCACAATTCAGAGACTTCATGGCTGGAATCTAAATTATGTGCCAGCGTGCACTCAGTTGTTATTAATCCGCAGTTGGAAACACGAGCCAGCCCTCAGTATGAAATATTCTTCTCTGTGAACTGGTGAACTACTTCCGTAGATAGAAATTACCCCAATAATTTAGCAATTCACCAATTTCCTTCAGCAAATGAGTGCTGATGAATTGTTTAATGTTAGAGTTTATCAAGGCTACTTCAGGTGAGTTTTCACCAGAATGTGTGTACACTAGCCTCCCAATTTCTTCCCGATTTCCTTTTTTCTTCTTCTCTGTGTAATAATTAATCTCTCAGGGATGTGTTGTCTTCCAAAACTTGCCTCCTGACACTTACTAGAAAATGACTCTCGGCCTGTCTTGCAGGTGACAACGTTCCATTTGCTCACGTGCAGGTTGCACTGGTTTTCTTTCTTTGAAGATTGTGACTACAAAATCCATCCTGTTCAGAAAGGCAGGGCTCCTCCAGGGAATGACAGCTTTCTGGCACGAGCCAGCACCATTCAGAAAGTGATACTTGCTCACTTAAAGTGGTGCTGAATGAACTCCATTGGGCAAAAAGATCTTACAGGCATGAGAGGATGATTATGAAGCCCAAGCAATCCTTATCAACTCAAGATCTTACAGAAACACCATAGAAAAATTTAGGCTGGAAGGGACCTTGTGAGTGAATTTGGTTTAACCCTCCCTCTCTCATCTCCATAAAAACACAAAATCCAAGCGCCTGGAAGGCTTCTGAGCTGCTCCAGGACCCCACATCCTTCCTCTCTGGGAGCCATCAAAATCAAGTAGTCTCTCCCAGCCCCGTAATCTTACATGGCCTAGTGAACTGCTAGGATGGTGATTGCTCAAGTCTGCAAATCCATTTCAGTAGCAGCACCAATATACTTTGATGGCACTAGAAGACCATCATTACACTCTGCACACCACCAGGAGAACTGTCTAAGAAAAAGCCGCTAAGCCTTGCCGCCTCCCAGATCTACCACGGCTGCGGTTCACATCAAGAAAACCAAATTCCCTGAGCGCTGCTAATGACTGCTTTCTTTTTCCATCTCCTTATCATTATGGTAGAAATCTCCGTAAGAAAGCCTCAAGCTTGGTGAATGGCAAACTTAATTGGATGTGCCTGGCTCAATATTTCTATTTTTGATAGCCTAATTAGAGTGGGTGAAAGACAAACCACTTTTATATTCAGATGGCTTTGCAGACTGCAATGTTTTTCTTTTATTTATCAAAATCATATGTGTCTATTTTAAGCTCTTCATCCTAAAATATTATGTCCTGGAATCTGACAGAAGATTCCTGAAGAAAATACAAAAATGGTAATTCGAGAATTTAGGTCATTTGTAATCAACGATTCAAAGCAAGATGCTGGAGACAGCTGAAACAATAGGAAAAGTACTGAGGAGAAGGGCAGGAAGTAGTATTCCTGCTCAGATTTCAATGGAGCCACACAATGATACTTCTAGATGTGTGTCCATAAGAAAGATGGTGAGCAGGAAATTTAGCACCTCCCTAAACCACCACATACATGCAATATCCTCTTCTGCCAGTTAACAAGAAATTTTTCTGGCTAATCTGTGCATAAAGGCAGCAATAGGTAGTTTTTGCTCCAGTCTTTCCTGATCTGGGGCAGAAAGGTGCCACTTCAATATGTTAATGAAATCTTCATTCCATTATGTGAAAACCAACCGCAGACCACAAGCAGATTCTGTCTTGCAATTTCCTGAGGGTTTTTTCAGCTTATTGTAATTAGAGAATTTACTATGCTGCCTAATCCCTCAGTTTGTGGATATTTGCCTCTTTTTTTTGTCCAGGTAGGGCAAAAATGCACAGGGAATGTATTTTTGCCCATTTCTCTCAACTGGGCCATTTAAAATGTGTGTGTGGGGGATGTATTACAAAAAAAGGGGAAGGAATTTGGCCCTGAAATTAATTAGCATTGGGATGTCATGTGTAATTTTAAAATGGTTTATCCCAAAAATGAGAAGTTAAAGAGCCTACATGTGGGTTTCTTTAAGGAGCCATATCTCCTACAGATCAACAGAAAGATGATAGGCTGTGAGGTTTCTTTTCTTTACATTCAATAATTACATTTAAAACAAAAACATTGGCCAAAAGAACCGCACCTTCAACTTTTTTACAAAAAACATGTAAGACCATTTGTAGCTCAGACCAAACCACTGCAGGGTCTGATCAGGACAGCACCAATAATGGCACTGGAGACGGGCAGGGAGGGAAGGTGGGGCACACAGCTAGCCCTGGCATCGCCTGCCCAGGAGATCCGACGCTTTCCCGAGGCTGGCAGCAGGCAAGTCCCAAGTGCCCTGCACGTTTGCCACTCCTGCTAGAGGTACAGGGCCTGGGAGAGTGGCACAGAGAGGCTTTGGAAGAGTGCAGCCCTCTCCATGGGGAGCCATGCCAAAGGGGGAGCAGTGCAGAGCCTTTCAGCCCTGAAGGCCAATCCAACCTGCATTTCCCCTGAAAAGTACAGTGATGTCTCAAACACCCACAGCAAAGGCTGGAGGTTTCCTTTTTATCTCATGTACATGTGGTACCTCCAGCTGCTGCCTGAGGAACAAAGGATGAGGGAGGGTGAGAGATCTGGGGCTGCGCTTTTGCCTTCCTTTGTTAAATTAATTAATATTTAGATACAACTGACACCTCTTCAGATCTGATTTTAAGTTATTTGCCTATGGAGTGAGCTAATTTAATAGACAATTAACATGAGAGAACATGGATTCATTAATTTTTTATTTTGTGAAGTCCTTGGTCTCTAATAAGCATTTTTGCATTCAACTGATGATTTTGTGAAAATAAAAATAAGAGGATTGGTCATATTTAATGAGCTCAAAATTATTTTACACTAGCAAAAGCATAAATGTGAGGCATTGGTAATAAAAAATACTATCCACACCTCCTTTTTAATGCTTAGTTTGCCTTTAAAATATTTTGGGTGAAATTCTGTATCATCACACCCAGAGTGAGCCTGGACAAAGATCAGGAATTTTTAAACGGCTGTAATAAAATGTGATCGTATTCTTGGATGGGAAATATTAGACAGATGGAAGGAATCCTACTAATGCCCAACAATGCATCAAGCAATGTAATTACATGCTGTAGCCAGGATCCTGTTACTAATGCTTTGCAAGGCACAAAGGTATATGGAATCAACTATTTTTACAGCTGTCATAAAACTCCATTCCTGCTAATATTCCTCTACGTCTCCTATGTATATTGCCATAAGCAAAAAATCTGGATGCTAGCAGAGGAAAAGCAGGAATTACAGCAGGACAAAGTCCGTTTTAAACGCACAGCAGAACAGATAGCATTGTGCCAGCATGGGATGGTATTTACAGAAATCCCATGATCTAACGCAATAAACTCTGTTTGCCAACCAAGAAACAAGTCCTTTGTAGTTTAGGGTTAATACAAGCCCATCTTAAAAGCTATGGGCAGTTTATTCCTGGTAAATCAGCATAATACCAGCAGAAATCCCACAGTTGTCACTGTAAACATGTGTCACACAGTGCTGCCAGGCTGGTGCATCCCTGAGTTTGGAAGAAAGGCTGAGTTCTCAAATTCTTTCCCAGTTTCTTTTCTTACTGTGCACCACATAGACCTAACCTGTAGATATATGCATGTTTCTCTGTAAATCTCCATATCTGTGCTGTTTGAGTAGAAATAGTTGGCATTTTCCACAGAGGCTGTATGGTGCCAAGGGTTGTACTCCACTGGGCTGGGGATGCAGCCTGTAGTTGGCCACAGGGCTCCTGCTGACACATGGCAAGCCCCAAACCATTCAGAGAGACAGCATTTGTCAGGAATAATACTCGATGCACACAGCCAGGAAAATTGGAAACAGATTCAGGGCTCATGTGCTGGAAAAAATAACTGTGATTGTGGAAAAACTACTCTTGCAGCCTCCATGGCTGACTCCAGATTACAGATATGGATTTGCTGTGCACAAACCCCAGCGCTGGGATTGCTCATTTATGGAAATGAAGTGTGGAGCTGGCATTTTAACTGGTTGTACCTCCATAAGTGAATGAGAGCTCACCACAGCTGCAACTGTTTAGCAAAGTATATGGAATTATAATTGCTCGAGTTTTTTCATCTTTTTATCTGTCACATATATATAAATGACTTATAAAGAATATTTTCTCCTGCAGTTCTCTTTAACTTATAATTTCGTGTCGTTAATTGACTTAACAAAAGATCTGCTTCAGATATGGAGGAGCCAGGGAAGAGATTAGAAGCTAGAGGCTCTGCAGTCTTCCCTGCACATGGTAGCATTATTTTCTGGAAGATTTCACATTCTTAATTTAATAGTTTTTCCATTAAGTTCAATCTTGCTAGAGTTAAGTTATAAATTGATACTTGCCAGAGTCGCAGTTACTGCATATCTGAGGTATATAATGATTCATTAATTTAATAAATCATCAAATGCCATATGTATTATTAGCTTTTAACAATTCTTGTTGCCTTCCCACAACACTTCATAGTTCCATTCAAAGGGATATAAACAATACTGTCTAATGACTGTTGTTAAAGGGGCCATGGAACTTGCTCAGGTAGTTTTTCTTGGCCATGTTAAAGAAAAGTTCAGGTTCAGGGGTGAGCAAGAGTCATGCCTACCTTTATTATTTAAAATGTATTCTCATTGGCATTGTCTGCCAGCTTATTTACACAACACTTTCTCCTGATTCATGTTTTGCCTCCCTGGATTGCTGGAGTCTTTGCTTTGAGCAACTTGGAAGATACAATGGGTGTGATTGTCTTAGATGCTGAGATACTGAGAGGAAATATCCGAGTCCTTCAGGTTCCTCCCTGCACTGAGCTCCAGCAATACTTTGCTTAATCATTTTCTAATTGAATCCATGCAGCATTTGTTCCCTTTCAAGAGGAGGGAGGATGTCAGCTAATTATATGCTTCGTACCAGGATGGGAACGATTAGGCAATTTTATATCTGCAATAGCAGAATCTTCTAGAGGAGCTGTTTCTTGTGGGGGGACTTTATCTGTTTTCCCTTTCTTTTCAGAGGTTTTGCTCAGCAGAAATATATCCCTTGGCTTTTCTTCACCAGGATATTGCCACTGGAAAGTTGTATTCTATATATATCAAGGAGAAATTAAATACAAACAGAAACACTAGGAAAGTATTACAGCAGAAGATCACATATGATGATAAAGCAGTAGCACCTTTGCATATATAGTACAAAGCACGTCCTACACTAATGCAAACACCAAGCACAGCAATTTCCATTATCCTTCAGGCATATTCATCACAGATTTTTTTTTTTTTTGGCCCTAGAATTAGCTTGGAGAGTAACAAAAATTAGGGTTTTAAGTAAATTTCATTTGCTGAGATTAAAGCAGGAAGATTAAATGAACAGAAAACAGTGCCAAAATTGAAGTTTGGATATCAACATTGTCATTCTTGCAAACTTTTCCAGAGTTATAAATCTTCCACATTTTGCTCAAGGATTTTTTTTTTTTTTTTTGCAGTGACTTGATGAAAGGTAGCAGCACTTTATGGATAAGTGCTGCAAAATGATTGGTAGCCTTGGGAATTCTTCCCGCTTGGAACGACATTTAAAATCTATGAAATTTAATTAAAAATACATATATCATAATTGCTGTGCCTAGTTCTCTTCAGTGCTCTGCTATCCCATCTAAACCATCTCATTTTCCATTTTCCCTGCACAATGGCTCTGAGCTGGCTGGCATGAACTGCTGTGACTCTATCCAAAGTAGAGGGTGCAATCTCAGGGCTTTTGTCCTCTGCTAAACCAAGGCACGAGAATTTAGCACTATACATGTGGGAGTTCAAAATCCTTGACACAGTACACTGTAACCATGAAGCCACTGACCAGAAGTCCCATCAGAGATACTAAATTTGTATAATCCTGAGGATAGCTGAAGCTTTAAGGCATTAAACCAGTTTCCTAGCAGGCCCTCTTGAAAGCATATTTATAAATGTTTTATTTTTTCATCTGGTACTTATGCAGCTCACATTCCCTGCCCAGGGTGGGGAGGAGGTGTGGAACTGGATGATGTTTAAGGTCCCTTCCAAACCAAAACATTCCATGCTTCTGTTTTAGAACCCTACAAATAAAAATGTTTTCAGAAAAAAAGTGTGTGATTTTCCACAAGTCTGTATCTCCATGATGAGGATGAGCTTGTTTTGGAGAAAGCAGGTGATATTATCCCTTCTTTTTCCATCCAAGGAATACTGTGTGCAGAGTAGAGAGTGTAATGTTGAGCAGCATTGATAAAACAAAACTGAAAACCTTGCCTGGATTTTGGTTTCCACACCATAAATCTCACATCTTCCCTTGTTCCCCTTCCAGAAATCATCCTAGCGACAGCAAATGTAATTCCTTTTATTTAACTGCTGTGAAATCTCCTGCTCTTGTCAGAATCACTGATAATCCTCACGGATGCAACAAGCCCATGGTTGCAAAAGAAATGGAAATATCACTTTGAAATCCACTTTTTCACACTGACTGGGTGAGGACTTGGCCATTCCTTGGCATCTGGATGGGATGCCCTCTGCAGTCCCTCCTCCTCCTCCACTCTTTAACTTTCCTCTCTGTAAAACAAGAGCCACAATTACTGCCCTCCTCTGTGGTTTGTGTGGAAATCCATTGATGCAGTTACTGCCACTCTCAGAATCTCTTTAAAGCTGAAAGTACATTCTAATTTAGCTCAATTTAAAAAGTGGGGGTTTTTGTTTGGTTTTTTTTTTAAAGAAGAGAACCTTTACTTTTTGTTTTTAAGCAGCCCTTTCAAATTCATATTTTATGAGTTCCTTTTGCTTAAATTGGCAGAGCTATTGTCTCTCTTAGCAAGTCTTGAAGTAGTAAAGATATTAGTTAAGTATTACAAAGTAAGTAATTAGGCCTTCAATTATCATTAAAATTGTTTTTTTAACAGCTATCTGCTGATATGAAAACCTTTTGATCCTATAATAGGGCTTGAAGTATCACAGTGCTCAAAAACGAAGATTAGGTTACTCTTACATTACATGTCTCTATTTATATAGAAACTATTTCTGTCTAAACATTACGAAGGAGATTGTATTATCACAAGCAATTATTTCAGAAATAATTATAAGGCTCTTTTTCCTTCAAAATGAAATTTGAGCCCAGCTACAATCAAAACACTTCCCAGTTTTGTTTTTGTTACATCAGCAAAACCTTAAGAAGTCACCTTTAACAAGACAATCTATAGAATACCTTGATATATTTAATATATTTTAAAAGACGGTTATTTTCTCAAGGAAAAAAGCTCTAGAAGACATCCTCTCTAAACAACAAGGAGGAGGTCTCCAGGTCTTTAAAAAGATTCTGCTGAGGGTCGATTGCCTTTAAAAAAAAACCCAAAAAACAAAAACCAACCCTAACACCCAATTGGCTCCCTTAATTACAGTCTGCGGCATCGTCTCCTCAAATTAAAAGTTATTGTCAAACAGTCTCTGCAAGACAACGCTAAACCAAATGGAAAGATATAAAAATACATCCCAGGGTTTATGCAGCAGAGAGCTGGAGGCAACAGGCCTTGTTTTATGGTGAATTAAAATAAAAAAAAGGCATCGTTTTCATTAACACTCATTGTGTCTGAATGGAGCCAGCAATTGCTCCAGGGTCTATATAATTAGATTTAGCACTTGCTTTAATAAAAGAAGGATACAGGAGGATGTGAACTATCATTTTCTGCGGGTCTTAAGTGCTTAAGGAACCACTGCTAAGTTGCTTCTGCTAGGAAGAAAGACACTTTTGTGTCCCTAACTAAAATAAAAATCACAATAACAATAATAATTGTAGTAATAATAATAACAACATCAGCAACTAGGTTTGGTTTAGTAGTGCCATTTGTGTGTGTCTGTCAAAAAGCTGGTGATAAGGAAGAAGCACCAGCAGGGAGGTAGAGAGGCACCTTATCAGTTCTGGGGAGGCAGCACAACAAAGCCCTGCCCCCAAGATGAGGTTATAGAGCATCTCAGGAGAAAGTTTTCATTCACAAGGCATGGGGAGAATGGGAGGACAAAAGTAAAAAGTGATTAAAGAGACAGAAAAGAGAAGGAGCACTTCCTGCACCCTTCTTCCTTCATACTGCAGTCATGCTGTGTGCCAAAAATATCTTTTAATCCATCTCGAGAGACCCCCAAGAAGCAGCACAAGCATCCAGCTGAGACTCAGATGCCTTTGCCTGCAGCACTAGATGTATTTTTTAGGCTCCCATCACACACAGATCTGGTGTGACTCTGCTTAACTTGTGAAATCTGATCACAGCAGTAGGTGATATGACTTTAGGCAGAATTGCAGCTCTAAGGAAGAGAGAAATGATGGTAGAGCAGTAAATAACAGCACCAGAAGCTCTGTACAACATGACTTTGAGTCTGATTAAAGCTGCCTTAGATGCCAAATTTGTATGATCTTCTACCAGGCTCATTAACTGTTTGGAAGCTGGTATTGATGGAGGTTTTATTACAAAAGGATGTAACTCCTGAACCATGGAGAGTGAGATCACACAGCAGCCACTTCATCTCCTGTAGTCAGCTCCAAACAGTTTGCTGTGGTTAAAATAAACATAATTATCCATTCTTGTAAAGGAACAAAGTCATTATTTCTGTCCTTATAAATCAAGTCAGCACAGCTCACCATAACAGTTTCCTGCAAATAGAAATTACCTTTCTTTTCCTCGCCACTGATGGCTCCATCTGCACCAATCTAAAGTTAACTTCAATGAAGCTACTCTAGGTGTAAAGGAAATTTGGTTATAGTTGAGGATTATAAACCTGATGGGTTTTCTGGGCGATCTGAGATGAAAGAACCAAAAAGATGGTGTGGGTTGGAAAGGACCAACCCCCCGCTATGAGCAGAAACATCCTCAATTAGGTCAGGGCCCCATCTAACCAGGCCTTGAATATTTCTAGGGATGAGGCCTTCACCACCTCTCTGGGCATCTCTTTCACCATCCTCATCCTAAAAACCTCTCCCTTATATGTATATGACCTCTCCTTGTAGCTTTGGTCCTGGACAAGGCGTCAGGCTCTATAATCCCTGCCTGTTGGACACACTAGGTTCCAGGCCTACATGTTTTTATGACCATGAACCTAACTCCCCTCAGTTTGACCAAAAATGCTCCCTTTTGGGGGAAAATGATGCCTTAAGTTTTACCTTTCATGTTCTTCAGATTCTGTGCTGCCTAGGGGTGCAGTTCTGAGCCTCACACTCAGTGTCACTCAGCTCTCTTCACAGAGTAGGGAGACAAAACAAATCCTTTTTGTGCTGGAGACCGATGACAACAAATACAACTTCCAGGCCCAAAAGCACAAACAGTGCTGGACTGAAGAGAGAAAACAAGAAGGATGAGACCTCACAACCTGAAGCTGTAACTGGACAATTAAACCCCAATGTGCGAATGGATCAAAACGTATGAAAGTGTGAGACCTCATGACTGTTTGTCTATTTTGTGACCATTTTGGGTCCGCCTTGGGTGCAGCCCTGGCCAGGCTCTTGTGCTGCCCAAGGTGTGTTCTTAAAGGCCTTTCAATAAATATCTACTTTATTCTCCTACCTCTGGTCTCTGTTCCAGATCAGCTTTCCCAAGGCATCAGAAGTACGAACCAATACATTCTGTGAAAGCACACATGCCTGGTTCTGTTTATTCTGAGCAGAAGCTCTGAAACGCTACACCTCGGCGGATAAGATGCCCGTGCTCGGGTTTTAGATCCATAGGGTGCTTGCAATGATTAAATCAAGGGAAAAAATATGCCAGAGGAGGAAATGAGTTTCCTCCCCCACGCTCTCTGGTGCCGCCTCACCTGCTTTTAAGCCTCAGCACTGCTCCCCACAAAGCCAAGTTGTGTCTGTGCCTCTTCCCATGTCCCTGGTGGACGGCAGCCAGAGCCAGGAAGCAGAGCAACGAGAGACTGAGATATGCTTGCTCATACTTTTGACTGATTTTGATGAATAAAACAAGCTAAAAGCAAGCAAAAACCTACACTTTGGAAAACCCGGTGCACGGTAGGTTTATAAGCTCATATGGCGAAAAGACTGGAGAATTAACGCTGGGTGACAATCAAACTTTTTGTGTTTAAAGACTTCAGGCTCAACACCTGAAAGCCATCCTGATCTCCTAAAGGTGAGGAAACCGTATTGAATCAGCTAAAAAATGCTGCCTGCTCATCTCAATCCCCCTGTTTTTGTGCCTGCCTTTTACATCTGTAGGTTTTACTTCAAAAAATTGAAGTAACAAAATCACAAAAGAAAATGCTTCACTGATTTCAAACTTTGCAGAAAATGAACATTGGAGCTGATTCTGAGTCTTCTTTCCACAGAAGAGTTTCAATTTAGATGAATTGCTGCTATTTTCATGTATGTAGCAATGTATAATTAAAAATGTATATATTCAGTATATAATTATATATGTTTGCTATAAAAGACAGCAGTACCCTCATCTTTGCTGGTCCCAAAGGCCTCCTCAAAGCAGCTAAAAAAGAGGAATTTTCTAGCTTAGAGGTACAGATAGAGGGAAGGAAACCACGCAGAGCTTTGCATACTGCATTTTGCAGGCAATGATGCAGAAGGGAGGGTGGATGAGCCCTGTGAAAAGCGCCAGTGACTGCACCGGCTGCTCACAGAGTTAATGGGGAACATGGTCAGAAACCAGCTTGCACCACAACAAAGAAATTAATCACAATTTGTTGGCATGAGCCTGAAAACAATTTCTCTGGATCTGTAATGACTAGAGTTGTATTGGGCTCTGAGTCTCAACAGCATTTATAGTTATCAAAATAGTGTACTATAAACATCATTTCATGGGGCCAAACTTCCATTGGATGTAAGGTCCTTGAAAAGAGAGTATATATATAGATATGTTTTAAATCTAGATTGCAATTTGCCAGCACAGTCTCCAGTGTCTTGTTATGAAAGTCTGCAAAGCCAGTGGAGGAAAAACAGCATAAAAATGAGATGGGGCAAATACTCAAGGTTTTCCCGTGTCACCATGCCTCAGGATTGGGATACAGCACAAGTTTAGCACAGTGTCACAGCTGGAACTAACTCATGGCCACAGCCAAAGCATATTTAATCTCTTAGACATAAATATCTTTTATTTTCCTTAAACCCAGCTTGAGCACAGGACTAGTCCAAAAGCAAAAAAAAGGGATAGTGGCAAGAAAGCCTGCAATCAGTTTTCATCTGTCTCCTAGGATGAAAGAGGAATATGTGAGTCATTTTCTTGTACAGTGGAGAAGCCTGAATCCCTCTGCGCCTGGTTAATGCCAAGGACTGGCCAAACCGTATTCCGCTGTGATTTGTCACAGATTAAGCGCAATCATAAAAGTTTCTGGAAGTATTTTTTCATGAGTTTTGAACTCAGCAGTAAAACACTGTTCTTTCAGTGGAATTTCAGCTACAGAACTCCTATACTAATGCCTAGCAATAAAGTGATCAATAAGTGATAAATGACTGACATTCTGGTCCTATACACTGAACAATGGAATGCTGAAGGACAGTGACAGTTGTTCCTGTGGGATTTACTTTATTGTTTTCTGTGTCTTTTCAGACTCACGCTTTGAGCCTTTTTACACTAACGTTTCATAAGCTGCTATTGAAGCAATAAAAACAGAGATAGGGAAAACATTTGGGAGTTATGCCTGCATTTTCACACATGATATTGCATTGTTCTTTCTGAGATGCAATGGTCTGCTGGGAGGAAAGGGACTCAGGGTTGCTTTCTTTCATTTTATTTAACTAATTTTTAAAAGCAATATGGAAATTCTTGCTGTGTGAAGAAGCTTTCCTTTTTTAGTCAGCCGTTCCGAAAGATCCTTCACCCACTGCCAGATGAAATAGTAACAGCGAGTGAAGCAGTATTTATTCCATCATGCTCCATTTGGATTACCTTAAACTAAACCCAATCTCACTGTATAGTGATACAGTAAACTTTAGTCTGAACAGTTATTTGGGGATTAAAGTGCTTATAGAAAACGAGCAGAGATGTTGTTCTGAACCTGGTGCTCGGGGGGAAATCCTGCCAAGAAGGTGGACCCATCCCCCTGGGGAAGAAAGCGAAGATGGGCACTGTGCTGATCGCAGCCCTGGGGTTGCGCTGGGACACGCGGGGTCTCTCCACTCGGTCCTGTCTCCGAGGATGCTGTGCTGCCTTTAACCACCTCCTCCTGCCTGCTCAGTGCCTGCATGAACGCGCCCTGTAGGAGCCAGCACAGGTCAGGAAAAGCCGGCGCTGCCTTGGGGCCAATAAACCTGCTGGCCTCCGTGGGGATGTGCGCGCACGGCATTCCCACGCACATCCCGCAGCGCTGATGTTTGAGGGAGTGTACCTGGAGACTCCCTGATTAATCTCAACTAACAGAGGATGAACTGTGTCATGAACTGGCTGCATTTCATGTTTAGAGAGGGATTCAAGCTCTTTGAATAGCCCTCAGCTTGTTCCCGGGGGAGCCAAGCCTGCTGGCAGCCGTCAGTCCGGGTGGTGGCCGGGAGTTATTCCCAAGAAAGCCGCTGTGCTCCAGCTCTGGATGCAGTGCCCACACTGCAGCCCCAGCAGTGCCGCACGCCACCAGCCAGCGCTGGTCTCAATTGCACAACAGACTTAGGCACACGTGCCCAGAATGGAAGAAACACACTTAAACAGCCTTATGTAATTTCAAACGAATACATGCATGGATTAAAGTCCTCCTCCGAAGGGAGGAGTCACGCTGTGCTAGCCTGCTTTCTACCCTAAGGCTACGGCAGCGCCCTGATATACAAACAAAGTCCTCCCACCAGCTGTTCCCAAGCAGGGGACAGCCAGAATCAGGAGGAGGATGAAGACATTCTGTCCCTAACTTGGTCTTCAGATCGCACCTAACTTTTCAGGGCCTCTTGTGTCAGTGTCAGCAACCTCTCGGGCAGATGAGCAACGCTCTCTTCTCACAAGGTAAAGCTCCCATACCTCACATCCCATGCTCTATCCACCCCGAGGAGAACCTTTCTAGTACGGCTCTTGCCATGCCCCCGTGCTCTGCACTGGCAGCCCCTCCTCTGATGTGCCAAAAATGAGCCCCTGGTGTGTTTTTGAAGGCTCTGATTCCCAGTCTCACCTCTCATTTGTTATTGAAGGGCAGCTCTCTGGTTAGCCCATGCTGGCCACCACGGAGCTGAGTGTTCAAACAAGGTATTCCATGCTTCCCTCTGGGATCTAACAAACATACATGTACAGACCAAGCCTCTTTTCCACATCTGTCCTCTGTCTGTCCATCTCCACACTCAGCACCACCTCACCTCATTATACCTAGGATGCCTAAATGAGAAGAGAGCGGATTTAATTGAGACTGGTTTTTCCATGTGAGGCACAGTGCCCACAACCTAGCGGTCCTGCCAGAGTGGGAAAACAGGAGGAGCCAAGGCATACTTTTGACCATGGTGTTACCTAAGTTGTGGAAACCGGTTTTGTTTCTGAAGGAGTAGATTAGGAGTGTGGGGAATATCAAGTTAAAAGCAGCTGACGCTATTTGGCAACTTCTAGTCACTGTCCATGTGATGTGTGAAAATCCCAGAGTTAAATGAAAACAGATTGAAAAGGCAAACACCATCATTATTTCTGCAGGGAAAGTGCTTTGTCCTGGGGATATGGCTTGGCAAATTGGGAGCTAAGGAAATACAGAAGGGAGTATATCTGCTAGAGTAATTTTCCTTTTCACCTGGTTCCTGCTGTGCTGCACAGCGGCACTGCCGAGCAGCGCCATGCAAATATGCCCCTGCACCTGTGCTCCCCTTTGTGCCCACCGTTGATCTGGAAAACACTCATTTTTGAGAGTGTGCATTCCCTATTACCAGTATCTGATGGCTTCGGCTAAGAGTTTGTTTGTGTTGTTAACAAGGGAAGAATCTCTGACGTTCCTGGGATTGTCTTGTCTCTATGCAAAAAGATCAACCAACTTCCCTACATGGGTCTGGGGTACAGAAATGTTTCTTCTAGTTTGCTGCAAAACAGGTTTTCAGCACATGCAAGGAAATCCTTATGCTTCAAATAGTATCTTTCTGCACTGTATAATGCTCATATGAACTGCTCCACATTTATTCCAGACCAAATTCTTTTGGACATATAGAGACCTAGTATAAATCTACTCCCACCTTAAAACTTGTGTTCAGTAGCTTAAAGATTTGCTCTTTAAAGGTAAGACCACTGGACAAGCTAGTCCAGTGGTCTTATCCTTAAAGAACAAACATTATTTATAAATTATTTATAAATTACAGTAAATCTCACCACTTGTTCCTGGCTTAGATAACACTGACTGACACAGAAAATACTAACGATAAAGACATGGTCTCTGGGTTTGGAAATTCCTGAACCATTAACATCTGGGGAACATTTATAGGAAAAATCATTGAAAATTTACCCTGCTGTTGTACTTTTCTATTCACATCTGATATTGGTTATTGCTAATGACAGATCGCAGGGCTGGATGAATTTTATGGCGTGTCCTGAAATGGCTGCTCTTAAATCCATCGTTCCATCCTGGCAAAGAGGAAAGACTTATCCTTTTTAGAAAATAGACTGTATGTAAATGAGCCAGCAGTGTGAGCCAGAAAGCACTTTAGTGTCAATTTAGGTACAGATTTTGCTACCTTTCCTCAGGTGAAGGGAACCACACTCTGATTCAAATACTACTATGGACGTGGATTGTAACTGCTGAAGCCTTGACCCCATGTAAGTAAGAATGTCCCTGAATAATTCTGTTCGTTAATTTCATATGTTAAAAAAAAGTAATTAGCAAAAGCATTCCAAAACCAACTCCATCCAGTGCTCTTGTGGGAAATCTCAGCAGAGCACAGAGTGAATTAACCATGGTGTCACCAGGACCAACATTGCAAGAGTTGGAGTGAATGCACTTCTGCCTAGTTCCCAGTCTGCAGTGAACAGCTCCAGCAGCCAAATAAGGACTCTTGATTATGCACCCTCTAATAATCTCAAGATTTGCTTCAGCAGTAAAGTTTTTAGGTGTGGCAAAGAGTGAACTGCATTTTGAAGACTTCAGAGATGACGCGAACCTTTCCTCCCTGCTTTCTTCTCTCATGCAATTAAACCTTGCACATCACTGGTCCAGGTCCATCACTTTTTGCTCCTGTATGGGTAAGTCCAGCTGGAAGTGAAAGTATGCAACTTGGTCCTATGCAGCTTCTGAAAAACAACTCTGCTCTGAGCACTGTGCCTGTAAAAGGATCTTGTCTCTCCACACCATGAATACCATCAAATGACAGCCTTCAGAAACAGGCATTCCCATTAATTCGTCAGCAGGCTGACAGCTAACCAAGGCACAGGGGAGATGTGAAATGTTAGCAGAGACAGAAAACATTCAGACTGCTTTATCTCCCATTCAATTCAGAGTGTTACATTAGCAGAAAACTGGCACTGGGACAGAGGCTCGGATGGCTGCTCGGCCCTGCCTGTCACAAAGCTCTCACCTGTCAACGAGGTTCCTGGATAAGCCTTTTTTTTCTATTTTTTTTCCAAAAGCTCTGATTGCAGTAGGAAAAACCAGCCCAACTCCAGAGAGAGCTTGGCAAGCTCTTCCCCAGTGCCACGCTGCTCAGCACGGGCCAGATGCAGCGAGGTGGTCCCTGGCCCAACCCTGCAGGAATCTGCTGGCAGAGCAGCCTCCAGAGCGGAGCTGACTCCTATCCCACAGCTCCAGCAGCCAGCCAGGAGCTGGAGCTGGATCTGGCAACACCCAGCTGCATGGACAGCCTCCAGCGAGCTGCACTGCAAATGCACAAAAAGCAACTAAAAAAAGCAACTGGAACAAAA
>VZSR01001831.1:1434368-1477965 GCA_013398615.1 Brachypodius melanocephalos | reverse complement strand
AAAAAAAAGGCAGGAGATGAGTTAATGCCAGATAACAGGTTATTCAAGGCAGCAGTATTGCCTAGTGCTGGGAGAGGCCCAGGGGCTTTTCCTGACGTTGTTTTGAGCCTGTTCAGCGACTGACAGAGAATATGTATCTTCATCTCAATATTTCTCCTGTGTTTTCTGTGAAGTGCTTTGGGATTTACTGGTGAATAGTAACACCCTTCATGAGAGCAGTATGAATAAGCAGCAACAGAACTATCACACTATTATTAAAGCTGGAGCAAGACTGGAATGTTTTGCTCTTGGGGAAAACACAATGGTGAACTGGATAGCCAGCATAATGGAAAACAACTGAATAAATCATATTAAAGGTCCACTCTGTCTTTGTCATTTATGAATAAAGTTTTGAGTTTTAAAGTCTCTCTATGAGATTCCCTAATTTTCACCAAGACACAAGAGCTCTGCTCATAGTCTTAACTCTGAGAGAATTTTATTACTTATCTTAATATTTCAAAAAAACCTTTTCCCTAGGAGATGCAGGCTTAAAAGCTGTTACATCAAAAAAGTTATTGCGGGAAATAAAAAACCAAAACGAATAATCAGACCCCAACACCTTATTCTGTCCCTGCAAACAGTGTATTTTATTTTAATTCTAAAGGTCAATCTGTTTCTATTACCAGCATACACATTTGGACACTTCTTTATCAAAATGATTTGCCAACTAGATTTCTTAGTCCCATACCTTGTTTCTGTGACTCTTTGTAGCACAAAATGATTAGGATTTAGATCAAGGCCAAACTCTCATTGCTGTCTCTCCAAGGGCCTCCAGCTGAAAGGCTTTAGTTTACTGTG
The DNA here is from genome assembly GCA_013398615.1 of Brachypodius melanocephalos. Lineage (NCBI taxonomy): Eukaryota > Metazoa > Chordata > Aves > Passeriformes > Pycnonotidae > Brachypodius > Brachypodius melanocephalos. Next base: position 1,477,128 of record VZSR01001831.1, on the reverse strand, counting down.
CCAACCAATCTCAGCTTTCTTTTGGAAAATAGATGTCATACACAAGCCAAACTGTAGCAAGAGATCTCACAGAAGATGTGAAGCGTTATTTAATGTGATTGTGTATATTCCATAGAATAAAAGATTTAAAACAGATGTTGGATAATTTTATTAAAGTATTATTACAGTGTTTATCTGAAGAAAATGTCTGTCTCTGGAACATAATAGATCTTATTAAAAAATTAATTCAGTGAAAATTCTTTGCTTCAATGAAAAATAGCCACTGAATTAACACATCTCATACTTTGTTATTTCAGATGGAGAACTTAACAAAAGAGGGTCAATAATTGCTGTGAGAAACAAGAGAAATCCACAGAAAACAAGTCAGCAGACAATGGTAATTTTGCCATTCACCTAATCTTAGGAATCAGTTGAGCCACGTGTACCAGCTGCTGGGATCTGTGTGAATCAAAATGGCTGGGGGTAAATCCGAAGCATCATTTGCAGAAGGCACACCCAGACTCCTCTTTCACGCTCAAAAACCCTCTGCAGAGAAATTATGGTGGCTTTAAGATCTCAAGAAGTGAGCCAGGATCACAGGGCCAAAGGGTATTATTGCAAGGACCAGAAAACTTCTCTCCCCTAACCTTTTCCAGTAACACATTCAAGAAAAATGAGTAGCCACCATCATCAGGAGAGCTTTTGCTTAAGCTGAAAATACGACAGAGAAACACTCATCAAGGCAATAATTAACAAAACCCATTTGAACTTGTAAAGAACTTACAGCAACTGAAATAATGAATTTATTTGCCCTCATGGTATTTACAATATATAACAGCCATTTTAAGCAGAAAGACATGCAGCAAATCTTCTCCTGCAAATGCTCAAAGCCACAGGAATTAATGCCAGGGTCTGAGGTTTGCTAGCCTGGGCTGCTTACTGGATAGACGCATCAAGCTTCATTTAGCACTACATGAAAGTTAATCAAGTTTAATAACCTTTTCCTGAAATGTCCCAGGAAATGAGGTAGAAAAATTAAAACAGTTAGATGTCTGCTGAAAAGCAAATATATTTATTATGCACTTTAATATACACAGGGATTTTTCGCTTAATATAATACAAGGAATAAAATAAAAATTTTACAATGTGAAATTCATTCAATGTACATTAAAGGCTATTTACAACCCACTCCAGGAAAAGACAGTCTATCTGCAAACCAAGTTAACTGAGGAGTTCAGATGGGGAATATTAAGCATAACAGACATTTGCATAGCAGAGTAACTGAGGAGGGAAAACACCTTTTTAGTTTTAAAGGAATGGTAATGTTTTCAATACTGATCACAGAGAAGACAAAAATGCATCAATTGTGCCTTGGTATCTCTTAATGCATTTCTCTCCAGGTGAGTTTTTCCACATGCACACAGTATTGATATCTGTGTCCACAAAACAGTCTTTCCCCCCAGCTCTCCCATCAACAATTTTCGATGTCTTGTGGAGATGACCTTGGAAGGACCAGTGAAATGGGATGAAGAGAAACAGGATTCCTGTTGTATTCAGGTTTTTTGGGTGATAAGAACTGCTGCCCTGGCAGAAGGAGCTGTGCTGAGTCACAGCTACACCCCTCTGCTCACCTCCACTTCATTTACAGATAGCATAGGGCAGAGCAGAGGAACAATAGGGGAACAGCAACTTTGCTTGGCCCACAAAACCCCTCACAAATGGTGATGCTAAAAATCACACACAACAGCAATGTGGAATTACACAGGCCTTCTGAGAAAATGGATGATTTAAAGCAGTTCATGCCCCTTTCCAAAGGGATATTCAAAATGTGGCAGAACTGTCATTCTGAAAACATTTTTGACAAGTCTACTTTCTGCGGATTTGGAGAGAGGGTTTCCCCACTGACTGTTTCGAAAGTAAATACTATTCACACAAAACCCACTAGACTATTTGTAAGTTGTGGCCCCTTGTGAAATTGGCCATGTTTTTACGTCCTCTGTCCACAAGGTGCAATTAATAACAATACAATAAAATTAAATAAATATAATCCCAATGACAGTCAAGGTCAGTAGAAAAAATGTTGGCATTCAGGGATCCGTTTCCACAGAACAAAACATACATCTAATAACTAAGAAAAGTTGTATTCTTGCACAGTATTGCAAATGTACTACACTTGAGATTTGGAACAAGTTTGCTGAGAACATTTTAGTACTTTCTCTTTTCTAAACCACTAACCCTCTTAAGGCCATTCTGCCAGACTCCTGTTATGTTTATTTTATAATTGTCCCACGGGGACAAGAAATTCAATACATGAGACATTCAGAATAATCCATATTGCCACGTGTCAGCTTCTAACATCTAATTTTACTGTATGCTGAATGCCTGACTATAAAAGATCCTTTTTTTTTTACATTTAGGAAAAACCAAATGAGAACAGAGGTGCGAGATTACAAAAAAAAAAAAAAAAATCTGATGACAGTTGATCATAATAACCAGATATGGAGCCCCTTAGTGCCTCAGAATATGCACTACATCTACATCCAGGGGCCATTCATCAAACTTTAAGGATCTATTTAATCATCTATGAAAAATAACCTCAGCTCTTTATCATCTTATTTCTGGAATGATCAGAATTAGAGTATGAAAAAGATGAAACCCAAGCCTTTAGAAGAAATACTTGCATACAAAAATAGGCTTATTTTCTAAAGAGCAAGGCTGTGTAATGGTGAATAGCAGAATATAGCTTGCATTTGTAGGAGAAAAGAACCCACTTGTTTCATTTTATCACTTGCAGAACTGTGCAAGTAAGATGTGCACATTCAAAGGAAAAACTCACACTGCTCACTTTCACAACAATGACCTTGACTTTGCTCTCTTTCACACAAGTACAACATTCCTGCTGTAAGAGCGGGAAACCACCTTTCCATTATCCATAGATGGACTCTCCCGACTGCTGATTAAGTGTGCTCCAGCTGCAGAGACACGCTGGCTCTACCTAATCCCCGTGAAGCAGTAACCACATTCATACAAGCTTGTGCTTTAAGGAGTTATTGTCTCAGGACAGGGCTAACTCAGTAATCTCTGTACTCCCCAGGCAACGCTGTTGCTGTGCTTTTTGCTGCACTCTCGTTTCATATTCTCTCAGCCTCGCTCACAAAGGGTCTGTATTTTCCATGGTTTGCTTTACTGATGTTCCCAAAAATAGTCCTTTACCTTGGAAAAGAGAAAGAGCCGTTCCTAATGTATAGAGATATTCAAGAAAGCAGGATCAGACCTTTTAGCACCTCAAACATACCCATATTAGTTACCTCATCACCATAGCAATAACAGAGGCTATTGAAGACCGAGTGTCCAAAATTTGCCTATTGCTTTCAGTGGTCCCAGTCTGCCATCCAGATTTGGTGCTGTAGTACCAGAGAGTAGATTTTTGCCTCTTAAAAATCCCAAAGACACTGCAGGTGGTTGCAGTCCGACTTCTTTGCCACCACTGAACAGCAATTACACAGACAGAACACCTAAGTACAGTATTTATAAAATACTGTTACAAGACTTGTAATTCTGGAGGGAACCTTTTGAAGTACACGAGGAACTGACAATACAAGACAACAACGCAAATGTGACAAACTCGTTGCTTATTTTCTTTAGCCACAGAAAAATAAATACAAAAAGCACTGCCTGTTCCATAACACAGTTCACTGGCACATGCACCTCTACCAAGCGATCTGGAATAGGAAATCTGAATTCCTGGTTCTTACCATTTTCAGCTGTGGTCAGGGAAATACAGCATGTATCTTTCTGCAATTTAAAAAAGTGCTCATTCTGTGTATTAAATACAAAGTACACAAAATAAAATTTCAAAGCACAGAGGGTTATACTGAGAAGGCAGCCTGAAAATGTAGGCACGTTACAGTAATTAAGGTAACTGTACTGTAGGAATCACATTCTTGAATTTTTAGGTGGACTAAACAAGCATTGTTTGCTTTCAACCCAACCAGCTGATAAATCATCAGGAGCAGAAGCGCTTCTGTTCACAGCATCATGGAATTGGCCTGGAAGTAAAAAATAAAAACATTAAGCTTTGAAATAGTCTGTAACACAAACAGTATTGTCAGAAACAGAGCTGTATCATTCCTAATAAAAGTCAAAAGCACACAACAACAACCTGATGAGTGTTTCCTGCCTAACCCCAGTCGTGTGATTGATTCCCCGTGCTCTCTGCCATCCCAAGCAGCTACAAGGTCCCCATAACAGGAGAGCTTCCTGGATAGGCTGGGAAGCAGCAGCCAGGGAAGGAAAGCCATTCCTGTGGTGCTCCCATGAAGTATTTCTGATGTGATTCCCCACAGGTGACTCATTTATCAGGGAAACTACCATCTTTTCTGCTTGAGATTTAGCAAAAGACAAGGTAAATTACAGCCTGTGCCAAGCAATTCATAATCCACACAGAATTGTTCTAAACTCCCATCTTTAAAGTGATGCTCTGGAAAGTGTTAAGAAAAAAGGCAAAAGGAACCATTTGGTTATTCACACCTCATTTTTTTAGCCATTTGCATAACCAAGAACTTCACTGAGGGAAATTGTGAATTTTCAGTAACACACCATTTGTTCCAGATAAAGCAAAGCCAAATTTTAGTATTGTATGTGGAACGTTCAGATTTCCTCATATGCTGTTCGTATTTTAAAATCAAGGAAGATGAAAAAATTCACCAAAACCAGTCTTTTGATGACAGATCAGGTCAGATGAACACATTCTACGTCAGCACCGTGCAATGGATTTACAATAAAGTATAACATGAAAGCAAGCAATGAACATCAGGTGCAGGCACATAAGAGTTAGGAAATACAATCCTTAATTATACGTTTTAAAGTTTCATGGAAGCAGGAAAAAATTACAAATAAATTCTAATCCTGTTTGGGCATGATGTACCACTGTGGGAATCTGAAGTCCTTGTACCTTTCACAAAGATTTAAGGACTTTTCTCTCCCAGCTGATGATTCCTCTCTATGCCTGCTGTCCTGCCCCACAGCTCATCTGACCCTTCGGTAAAATTTGCATTTTACAGGCGTGCAGGCTCTAGTGCAGATGTTTTTGAAACACTTTATTATTCCAAACATTTTAATTTAACCAAAATGCCAACCCAACAGGGTCCTGAACAATATTCTAGCGCTCTGCAATTCTCTAGGGACCTCAGCCACACCTACAGATGTATCCCATTAAAATCAATTTCCAGGACATTTTGGGAAAACGCCTGTTTATGTGTTTTTGACAGCTGGAAACCTTCCATGTATGGATTTTGCACCCCCTGCAACTGTCCTAGAAACACGCTGTCTTCGATGACCTGCAGCAGAATTGAGTCAGAACTGGCAAGAACATTCTTGTTCTAAGAAGCAGCAGCCTTAGCTGTCCAAAATGCCACATTCACACACAAAAAAAATGTTTTCAAAAATAAGTGAGGAAGCAGTAAGAGGTGGGCACACATTTCATAAAGATGCTGCTTCTCTGAATTTCCAATAGAAAACATATTAACACATTCCAAATATCCTAAAAAATATACACCTCAACAGGAAGAGGGAGAAAAACAGAATGATTTTAGCTGACTCACTGACAATTCATGTCTGAAAAAGAGACTTATAATTACTTTTTCAGCTTAAAATTCAGTATTGGAGAGGAGGTGGGATATCTAAATGACCTCCACTGATTAAGAACAACAGAATGGTCAGAAAATTAGTACCGTAACATAGATTATAATCTTGCACTGAGAAAAGCCACCTCTTTTATAGGAAGATTACCTTTACAGTAATAGAAATATGAAATCAAAGCTTTAGAATAGTATTTTATACTTATGCCTCACCCTTGAAATCTACATTCAGTAAAGTGGTTGCCTATAACTTATAAGAATCTTCAGAAACTTTCTAAGGAGCATTTTTGTAAACAATGAAATAAAGACTGTATCTGAAAATATTTTGAACTGAAATTCTCACCTGTCCTTACCTTTGAAAATGGAATTCCAAATCAATGCTACATGAAACTCACTTATCAAAGACACTGGGGCACAATTTGAGCAACTGAATTCAAAAGACAATATGACAGTGATCCAATTCCTCTGTGGCTGGTGCTTTTAAATTGACAGTGAAGGAAATACTTGCCAGGTTAAGATTTTAACATCCATCACATAAGCAATTATGATGGTAAAGGGTAATAAAATTTAATTTTAGCACATTTTAAATGAAATGCAGGCATTTGGTTCCTTTGTGACTGGGTAAGTTACCTTTTACAATGGTGTTTCCTTCTTGTAGTTGAAGCTTGGGTCGCTACCTTCAATCTGAAGTTTTAAGGCTTGCTTAAGGCTGAGTTCTGTCTCTGCGGAGGGATAGCCTTCCAACACATCCTGATGCCCTCTGTCCTGCACCGTTCGTGGGACAGAAACCCTGCCAAGAAAAACCTGATTGCTCTGAAGATGGTAATTGGGATTTGTCATAATGCCATTTCTCTTCTTCTGCTCCCCACTCTGTTGGTGGATCAGGAACTGCTGCTGAGATCGACCAACTTCTTGCTGAGCTGGAGGGACCAAAATTTTGCACTGTGGCTCTGGCGGCATTGATTTCAGTGGCATGCTTGTGCCAGATTTGGCAATAGGTACTCGTTTATCAAACTGAGTCATTTCATACTCTAGTACTTTGGGTTGGGAGGAACTACTCTGCTTTATTTTTTTTCCAGCTGACCCAGACTTGCTGGAGTTGTCTGTTTTGCCCCCTTTGTTTGCTTTAGTTGATTTCAAACTAGGTTTCACTTGGCTCCATTCAAACTCACTACTTGGTGAATTATGATTTTGACTTAGGGAATGGGTTGTGGAAGAAGGGGAAACAATGGACTGCCTACTTCTGCTGCGTGGCAGGGAATGCTGCTGGATTTGTTCTGTGAACGATAGGCTGTGGAAACTATCAATGGGCACTGTCTGAGCGGTGGCCGTTGAGGATGTGGTGCGGAGAGAAGAATTTTTGGAGCTTTTCAGGGAATTATTTGATAAAGATGACTTCTGACGGTCAACCGTGGAATCAGGAGATTCTGAAGGAGAACTGAAGGCGTGTGCAGGCCCATTGGATAATCCCCGCATTCCAGGCTGCATGTCTCCTCCAGTACTCCCTGAACTATTGGACTTCATGGTTAAGGACTGCATTTTAGAGGAGACTGATTGTAAGGGTTTCTGCTCCATTGTGTGGACTGGAGATGGAGTGCAGCCATTCAGAGTCGATGCACCATATTTTTCCAGTAATTTAATAATCTGGGAGTGTCCATTTTTGGCTGCAACCCGCATAGCAGTGCGCCCAAATTGGTCAGCGTGATTGGGATCAGCACCATGCTCCAGTAATATCTGGACAACGTCAATGTGCCCCTCTTGGGCTGCAATGCAGAGTCCAGTAGCACCTTGATTGCAAGTGTGGTCAACCAGAGCACCATGCTCGATGAGAAGCTGCACAACTTTCACATGGCCTTGCCATGCAGCAGACTGCAAAGCAGATCTCTTCTCGTTATCTGCAGCGTTCACATCAGCGTGATACGTTATCAGCACCTGCACCATCTCCAAATGGCCCTGCCAGCAGGAAACATGGAGTGCTGTTCTTCCTTCAGCATCGCTTGCTTCGACGTTTGCACCATTTTCTAAAAAATACTCAGCCATTGTAAGTTGGTTTTCTAACGCTAGGATATAAAGTGTTGGCCGGCCATCAGCATCTTTGTAGTTCACATCTGCTCCATGGCTGAGCAGGAGCTCAACTATATCTCTGTGACCTTCTAAGGCAGCAACCCGGAGAGCATTTCTCCCATCGTAGCCTCTCTGATCAATGTTGGATTTATTTTCCAGTAACATCTGCACACAATCATAGTGACCTTCCTGCGCAGCTAATATGAAAGGTATCCGTCCATCATTATCAATTTCATTTGTTCTAGCACCTTGTTCTATAAGAGCTTCACAGATCAACCTGTGACCTTCAAAAGCTGCCATGTGCAAAGGTGTCCAGCCTGCATCGTCTCTGTGATTTTCATCTAGCCCTCTGTCCAGCAGAGTCCGTACTACTTCAACATTGCCCTGTGCGGATGCTATGCTCAGAACTGTTCTACCCTCACTGTCTATGCTGTCAACAGCTGCACCCCAAAACAAGAGAGTATTCACGACTGAGGCGTGGCCCATGGAGGCTGCTGCCAGAAGCGGTGTCCTGCCGTTGTTGTCCGTGTGGTCAACATCAGCTCCTCCTTCCAGAAGCAGGTCAACCACGTCCACGTGTCCCTCATAGGCAGCTACCAGCAGTGGAGTCATGCCATCCTTGTCACAGTGGTCGACTTCAGCCCCGCGGTCAATGAGGAGGCTGACCACCGAGGCATGTCCCTTACTGGCCGGCACACAGAGCGCAGCCACCGACAGCGCCGTCCTCCCGTCCACATCCTCGTGGTTCACCTCTGCACCATGGTCCAGCAGGTGCTCCACGATCTCTTTGTGCCCCATGTACGCAGCAGCGATCAGAGCCGTTCTGCCCTCATTGTCAGCTTTATTCACTTCAGCCCCATGCTGCAGCAGATTCAGCACGATATCTTCGTGCCCTCCCCACGCGGCTGCTCTCAGCGCCGTCCGGCTGTCAGCATCCGCGCAGTCCACTTTGACCCCGGCGTACAGGAGCGCGGACACCACCTCCGTGTGCCCTCCCCACGCCGCTGACCGCAGCGCCGTCCAGCCGTCGTGGTCCGTGTGGTTGACGTTGGCCCCACAGCCGATGAGGCAGTTGACCACTTTGGTGTGCCCCTGCCGGGAAGCCAAGGTCAGCGCTGTTTGCCCGTGGGTGTCTTCGATCTCCAGATCCGCTCCCCTTGACACCAGCAGGTTGACCACGTCGAGGTTGCCGCTGTACGCCGCATTGGCCAGGAGTGTTCTCCCATTGGAATCGCACTGGTTTACAGACGCCCCGTTGTCCAACAAGGTGCGGATAGAGTCCTCCCTCTCCAAGGCCTGCCGGACGATGCAAGACGTGCGGTCGTCTTCACTGTTGACATGAGCACCAGCCTTTACCAGCAGCTGCAACACCTCTTGCTCTTTAGGAATTAAGGTTGACAGGGAGTCTTTGACAGGTGTGCCATTCCATATCATCCACAAAGCCAGCTCTGAAGTCTCCAACTGTAAATTAGAATTAATGAGATGCAGTGCAAACTCTTGAGCTTCTAAAGGTGTTAAATCCTTTGCCCGGCAGGTGTAACTCATCGCCAGCATTCTGTGTCCCTCTGCGGCATTACACAAGTATTTCTGTGTACAGTGCTTTACATCCAGCAACCACTCTGCAAAACTGTAATGAAACAAGATTTTTGTATTTCCAAGGCCATCGATAAGGACTTTGGACAGGACATCCAATTTGCGTTGAAAGTCTTCCATCGTCAGCGTCATGTTTTTGGTCCACACAGCATGATACAACTCTGTGGTGGTCAAGGGCCTGCAGGCTGCAAGAATTACATTAAGGATGGGCTGGACCTTTGCAAACTGTTTTCTCACAAAAAGTCTTTGACAGAGCCAAAGGTAGAGGCCATTTAATGTTCCCGGAATATCACGGATCTCCCGTAGCATGATAAAATTCTCCACAACTCCATCTAGGACACGTTCCAGATACAAAAAGCAACCGCTGCTTTTGATGTGAAGCTGATTCAGCATTTCTGCTGTTTCTTTTGTGAGGTGTTGTCTCAGGGCTTCTTCCTGGTCCAAACGATGCAGAATATATTGCTGCACATCTTTCACAATGTAAGCCTTTCGAAGGTCATCCAGACTTATTTTTCGAAAACCTGTTGAGAGGGGAGAAAGTTGTAATTATTTCTGATCCAGCTCTGCTTAACTCAATGTTGAAAGACGAGTAAATAAAAGCCAAGACATTTTTGGGTGGGGAACACCCACAATAAAATATTTTCCCCTGTAAACACAGTGAATAGAAATTAATTATAATAGCAGAAAACTTTGATAATTAGATGCACTCTTATCATCATCTACTGTAAGAAAAATTATGTGCTATTAACAAAAATAATATTGAAAATCACTCTGAATTAGGCATTGTGCATCTGCCTCGGACAATACTAAACACCTAAGCAAATCCATCAAAACTGCAACCAAAATAAGATTATTAAGTATTATTATATTATTAAAGGAATAATCCCTTCTCCAGTGCGGTTAACAATGGAATTCTAAGTAATTTTCAGCTACTTAGATTAAGACAATTATTATGTTTATTTAATTGCAGAGGAGGGTATTCACATATGCTGCATATGCATCATTAAATGTATATGAATCACTGATTTGACCACGACAGTTTCATTTGAAAGCTTGTAATGATACAGGATACTCAAAAATAGTTTAAAACATCTTTAGGCCTCTGTGCATGGAAAATTATCTACTTTTTCAAGTGAGAACTGAGTTCTAGATAACCACCCTGATTCTCTGGTAGGTGACTCATTGTATAGAGACACAGGTCCTCTCGCAGTCATGATCTCATTGTTTTTCCAGCCTGTTTACTCTTTAGAGGAAAAAGGGACATTATTTCATACACGAAGACTACATCTGTCCCCTCCCCACTCAAGCGACACCGTTCCCAGCAGCACGTGCAAGGAAGTTCCCTGCACCGCCTCAGCAGCCGCAAGACTCTCAGGAATGGGGCTGAACCAAGGCAGAGATGTGTAGATACAAGGCTGCCTGTGCCATTTCAAACATTTGCTCTGGTAGGGCCAAGGTAAGCACTTGATGAGGACTTACCCTCTCTGATTAATGACACATGGCGCTGATTGAATGCTGTTCTTGTAGAAGTTAAGGGAAAACCACAGAGGTCATGGATGCAGCAGCTGCAGTGACTGCGTTTCAGGCCAGAACTGCACCTCACTTCACATGTTGTGATCCTTTCCTTACAGCCAACTCAGCTAGTCAGACACAAAACCAACTCTGCTCTTCAAACCAATGCAAAGTTACTGAACTCTAAACTAAACTGAAGGAAAAGCAACCACAGATCATTGTGTTCAATTCAATTCTGGCCCCATCTCCATGGGAAAAAATCATTTTAGGTGAGCCTCTGAAGGATGTTGCTTCTAGATCTAGATCCCTGTGGATCAAACTGCTCAGTGTGTGAGGTTGTTCTGACAGTAAATAGAGGCTGGTAACAGAGCTGTGGTTTTTGCTCCCCAGTGGCATCAGCAGAGGTTCTGAATGTCCTGCTAAGGTCATTCCGTTAATTGTTTAGTCTACATGAGCACTGCACAAACATGACAGATGAGAAAAGAGAGGCCAACTATGGAAGTTACTAAAATATTTCTGCTTCCCTTAGTAATTATGGAAGCACTACAAACAGCACTGAACCAATAGAATACCTAAAACAAAATCATGCTTCTCCATGAAATGAAATGACTGGGGAGGACACTTTTGCACAGTCAGTTCAGAGGATAAGACTACACAAGCAAGATTGACTACTTGAAGATTTTTGAATGAGAAGGCCAGGAGGAAGAAAAAAAACGTTTCTCCATTCCAGAGGATTTTTTTTTTCCTTTTTGGCTCTAAAAGAAAACATAGAACTAGCTTTATCCATCATAATGTGCCACAAATTCAAGTAATGCCCTAATCTGACCTGCAGGATGGCATAATACATTGCTTTACTGTGTATTTTATTAAAATATTCTGTAGGTAACTTTGTGAAGCCCTTAATTCTTGCACATAACCCAAATAAAAAAACTTTGCTGAGTAAGAGCAGACAGTGCCCTGTGACTCTGCAGATCCCAAGCTCCCACTTGAAGTGAAAGGCTGTTTCTAGGTCAGGATCCTTGAGAAGATACAGAAATGAAAAAATGACACCAAGGCCAGGGCATTGCAGTCACAGGCATACAAAGAGCTGTAATTAGAGACAAGTGTCCCCTTGCTTGGCTCATGTGTGCAGAGGGAACAGCTCTGTTTTGCTCAGTTTGGAGCAAACACAACCACTCCACTCACTTACCTTCTTTTGAACTGCTCTGCTTCTCCTTGCACAGATCTGTCCCTGTCTCTTGGCTGAACAAAAACAGGCAGGGAGCTCTGCACACTCAACCTCTGTCTTTAGACCCAAGTGATCCTGCTCATAAAATCCCCAACCTCTCACATTAATGCCATGTCCACATCCTTCCTTCTGATACATACCTGCAAATGTAAGCTACTTTTATTTTTACATCGCTCAAGCGTTTTTTCAGTAGTGGATTTCATTTCTCTGCCATAAGAAAACCCCTGATGGATTGGCACAACAGCAATTCTGAGATTTCAGCTGATGTTCAGTGTTGCCTGACTAATGACTACACTTCACCTCCCCTGACTCCCAGCCTTCCCAAGGAAAACTTGCAGTGATAACTGTTTAAGCGTCTCTGTCTCAGTCTCTGTATCTCTGCTTCAAAAACAAAAGACTCTTGCTTGTCCTGCAAGTGTTCTTTGAAAAACGATTTTCATTTTGCTTCCCAAAATGGGTGGGAAAGTGAACAAAAAAATCCAAACCCTAAGCCCTCCAAAAAAAAAAAAAAAGTAAAAAAGGAAGGGTTTATGTGTTTGGCTTTTTGGTTTTTTTTTTTCCCTTTAAATGAGGTATCAGTGCACAAAGAAGCAGTGAATGCTCCACTCATGGAAGTGTCCAGGGCCAGGCTGGATGGGGCTTTGAATAATGTGGGATACTGGAAGGTGCCCCTGCCCATGGCAGAGGGTTGGAATGAGATGGTGTTTAAGGTTTCTTTGAACATAAAACATTCTAAGATGCTCTGATTACTTTGTTCCATACTAGAGCTATATTACCCTGATCTGTTCTTACCTGAGATACACCAAATACCTAAGCACTCCAGACAAGTAAATAAATTAGAAGGCTTTGAGCAGTTTTAAACTATTTGATTGGCTGCATGTTTATGGAAGCCAAAAATTTCTTTTCTTCCTTTTTAAAAAATTTTCTGCAGTATTTTCACACATTCCTTGTTAATGAGATCCTATATATTGTATCTGAAAATAAGCTTGGATAGCAAGAAGCACACTACACTCACACAGACCTTCACACATCCCCGGGGTGAAACGCCCTTTTAAGGGCTGGAATTAACAAACTGCCATCGTAACGGATTTTGGACACAAACAGGATGTTAATTTTAACCATGCACCAGACCACACTAGAATAACCAAATAATTAAAAAGAAACCTTATAGGTAGAACTGATTTTTTTTAAGTCTGAATGTTTTGTTGCTAGCTTCAAGAAGGAAAAAAAAAAGCTATGTTTTTTTCCCCAAATTTCTGCCCAAATGAAGTAATTTTACATTTCCAAACAAAGCTTCTGCAAAAATTACTCTTCAACCCTGCCATACAATAAGTCACTTTCATGGACAAGAAGCACCAAAATACTAAGAGAAAGCTCATTTTGTTTCAGATGCATTCCCATGAACTACTTAAGCTCAGCAAAACAGAAGTTACAGCAGATAGAGCTTGCAGTCCCACGACCCTGCTTCTTGCATTGTTAAAATTTTTCTTACAACACATCACTTTCAACCCAATGGGAGCTCCAATATGTATTGTTCTAATTTATTACATTTCTGGCAGTTCTGTAAACTAATGTGTTCCAAATGTATCCCTTGGCAAGACCTAGGGTCATTCAAGAGGGGGAAAAAGTATCTTGGTTATAAATACTTTTATAGCATGTCAACCTTTTCATACTTTAATAGTAAAAAAGCTATGAACTAGCAAGTTTCAATACTTAAAAATATCCTTCCACTTCCATATCTTTAAATGGATTTACATGAACACACAACAGAAGTTTTAAACACATTTTAATGTATTTAACTGAATTGTTAGCTTTAGAGAAATCCAAATTATTACAAACATGGCAGTAATTCGGCATTAATAATTTATGCTGCTGATCTAAACATGTATTGAGTCAGGTACTTCTGTGGCCATTTATGCACACCTGCTCAAAAAGAATAACTTATCCAGCAGAGTAAAGGGCACCTGGAGACTCAGGCAGCACACTTAGCTTTTAGTGCATTTGCATTATATTGTACATTACAAATTTCTCTGCCTCTTCTGCAGGCGCTATGAGACACTGAGACTGAAATGTGCTGCTCTCACTGCTCTGTGTCACTGCACAGAAGTTTATTTAATTAGATCTACAGGTAATAGTCCATTTAAAACAATTTAGTCTCCCCTCTTTAATTACAAGGCAATTAAATTCCAAGTTCACACACAACTTTTTACAAGGAAATCTGAAATTCCCTAGAACAATGCTTTCAAAGTGGTAATGAAAAGAAAGGACACAGTAATTAAAAGCTCTTTATAGATTTCCCAAGCATTCTAAATAATTTTTCTCTCCAAACCCCAAACCTAAACAAGAAATAAACTTTTTCAAAGCTTCAATATTATAGAAGTAAATTTTATAACCACATAAATATATAGTTTATTTTTTATAGTAAGAATCCAACTTCCACAAAGACTTCAAAGAAACATGAAATCACCCAAATAAATTCTAACCTATAATGAAAAACTAGAGGACAACTTAGATTTTTTTTTTGTTTTGAAAGCAATCTCCCCTGAAGTAGTCTCATGCCATTTACTTTCTGGAATGGCAGAAAGGTTCAGCTCAAATCTAGCAACTGATTCGATTTGGGGATTCAACAATAGAACTACCTGAGTAGCTGCAACCACCAACAGTGAGAGAAGCTGCATTATGATTTTTTATAGTATTTCTCTAAAATTTTCACTTTTTTGCTTCTTTTTTAGTTTTTTAGTGAAAAACAACCCCCCACATCTATTCAGACCAGCAAACAGTAGAAACATGAGAAAGACATGCTCCTGAGATTTCCAATCTAGAACAAATTTGGATAAATATCAACTGCTAGAAGTTCCTGTCTGGAACTGAATGATAAAAGGATGAGTGAAAAATGGATGACATTGTCAGTTCCTGCCTATGGACAAGTGGGTGAATGGAACTTAAGCTGCCTCTGAGGCTATACTGGACTCTTTCACCTATACTTTTGTTTTTTTATCAAAATTTCCAGTATCTTTCTGGTATTTGACATTAACTTCATGAGAACTACAGCTCCCTGAGATGTGACATCTGCACAGGTTGTGCTGCACTGGTGCACTCATGCCTCATGCCTGAGAAGGAATTCTTCAGAAGAATGTCAGTGTTTAACCGAGGGGTATAATCAAGCCAGATGTCACAGAGACTTGATTTATGTGTCTAGTCAAAAACAAGAAGAAATTAGGTAAATGCCTATTAAAAACCCCAACCTTTTAAAACCATTTGTACAGATGCACTTTTGACTATTACCTTTATGCTGTTAATTATCTGCTGTTCACTCCAACCTATCTATGTAAAGTCACCTGATTTTAAAATTCCTCAAGTTTTCCAACTAATATGAGGGATTTTCAAGACAGAAAATTAGTTTTGTAAGCACGACTCCTATGTTTTCAAGATTTAGTCTCATTTCTGAAGAAGCATTAGAATTAGCTCATTAGCTAAAAATAATAATAATAAAAAATTATGTACTGTGCCACTTTCATGTGGAAAGGCTGTGTTGATGTAGCTGCTTGAGTGCCCACACTTGGAGCCAAATGATAACAAATGATGATGTAGGAGACAACGTGGGTAACTATGGGTGCAAGACAGAATTGTTAAATTTAGGGGAAAAGCCATTAGGAAAGGCAAGCAGGCAGCATGTGGCACTTGGTGACAGAGCACATGAAGAGAAGACAGTTAATCTGTCCCTCTCCTTTTGTAAGTCATTTGGCATCTGCTCACTGTGGAGGGTGACCACAGACTCAGCCGGGCATCATCTCACATTTGGTTCATATTTTTGAGGTTGTCTCTGTAGCCACAAGAGGCAAAACTTTTTTTAAACTTTTTCCTTTTTTTTTTTTAAATTAATGAAAGCTGAGAATCTCAGTAAAAGGAAAAAATCTGTAGCACATTGTGCTACTACAGAATCTGGGAATACAGAAGGGCCCAGACCACAAGCTGAGGCAGATGCAGGCACAGCTATTCAGTTTTCATAAATAAGTTGCCACCAGAAGTGAAAGAGGATCAGAACAAACACCCCTCCTCCTTTTCTCATTCTTAAGTGTGCTAGGGACGATTATTCACCACTGACAGCGCCAGGATGACAGTGGGTGAGAAAGACTGGACTCTCTTCCATGTCATCACTATTTTTGGCTCAGGAGCTGCTTGCACAACTCCCATCTGTACTGCACACCCAAAAAAGAGCATCATCAGGACAAGGCCACTGCAGCAAGCCTGCTTCCAGTCATTGGGTACATTTTGCTGAAACGAGAACTAAACATATTTGTCAGACAGATCCTGAGGAAGTCTTCACTGCATGAAAATTTTAAGTGAAAACAGATATAAACTTACTGCAAACAAATTAATATTGGTTAATGTACATTTCATACCATACTTTAAAACTTCTTAAACAGAAAAAACTACAGATGGTTTACATTTTTCAAATCGGTCCTGAAAGGATCCTAATCTCTCTTATGAAGTTACAGTGCAACTGATTTTTATTCTGCCTGCCCACCAACTAAATACAAATAGCTTTAAAAATTGGCTAGCTAAAAGTAAACACTCAAATACCACAAAGGAGGAGAAGAGTTTGCCCCAGTAAAAGAGTTAATGCCAGTCAATTCTTTTCAGGCCAGAAGCCAAAAAGAAATCCACATTATTTGCAGTTTTACAGCACCAAGTTACATAGTTTCTGAAGTTAACAGAAGCTTCAGCCATACTCCTCACAACCTCACTACACCTTCTGCAAACCTGAGTATTGGCTGGTAACAAGAAAACCCTCCAACAGTGCATTAAATGGGCAGCCATCACATTGGCTGTAATGTCACATTTTCCTTTCATAGGGGCTAAACCACAACTTCCTCTAAATAGACCCTAAAATTTCTTCTCCATTTGCATCCAATTCTTTCTTTGCTGCACCTTTTCCACAGTGAAGATGGGATTATAGCATCACACACCAATTTCCTTTATGCTATTCATCAAGTCATACTCTGTGGAAATGAAAAATTAGCTCACTGGAATTAAATTTATTTTAAAGGCATATCCATTACTTCTGCTGATTTTTCCTGTCAGGAATTCCATCTGGAAATATACTTAGAAGACAACAGTAATTTTTTAGGGCAGTCTGAAACACTATGATTCAATGGAAAAGAAATAGGACTGTTGTGAGAAAGTCTTGTCTGTTTTTTTGGCAATAACAACATATCTAATCAGCCAAACTTTGACAAAAGTGTTCCATATGAATGCCTGAAGGAATCATGCAAAGCTACCCCAAAATTTCTTTTAGTTGTCACATTCTCCCAAATACCAGCCTTCATGTCTACCACTGATTAATACAGTACTTCGTTCCAAAATGCAATTATCCCATTGACCTTCTGCCACTGTGGAAACGAGTAAGCCTATGGGTCTAAGCTCTATAATCACATTTTTGTCCTAATTGTGTCCTTAATACACACAGGCTTTATACATAGGCCTGGAATCCAGTCCAGATATTGCCTTTTATTAAATTTCAGAGAACTTCCAGTAACAAAGTCATTACAGTAAGAAATGTTCTTGTGACACAGTAAAGCCTGGATGAAGAAGCTGTAAAATGTTTTTTTTTACTGTGCAACCTTTGCCAGAAGTACAGTCCAAGAATCCACATCTACATTGTTCCTCTCTCCAATTTCACCTTCAGAGATTATTACCTACTTTCTGCAAACACAGGGAGAGATTTTAATGGGAGATGAAAGGAAAACCTTCTGAGGTTGTAAGGAATGGGTGTATGCAGCTGAAATACTTCTGCACTTACACATCACCTACGCTGCTTGAAGCTTTACAAAATGAGCAAAGCAAGAGAAAAAGTCAAAACACTGAAGACAACATGCTTTGCAAAGACAAAATTTAACTCTAAAATGCTTGGCTGATTTAAGCTTTTCATAGGCCTTGGGAAACAGGGATGTGCATCTTCTAGAATTACTATTTTTGCTATTGTCATTTTTTAGAACTAAACATGCAGCAGTGCTGTCCACCATCCCCAGGGCCTGGTAAATACAACGTCCTAGGCAGAGGTCCCAAACAATTCCTGTGCTCTGAGCTCACCTGTAAACATTTTTGTAACAGCTTTACTCTGCTTGCGGGCAGAACACAGGAGGAGCAGCCAGGGAGGGAAGAACTCGAAGTGGCTGGCTAAAATCTCTGCTATTGTCCCAGATAAACTCGTGGAAGTCTGTTCACCCTCGGAAACGTTACAGCCCTCATCCACCGAATCCACCAGCATGAAGAGGCTCTGCTGAGGGGGCTTCATTCCCAAGAGAGGGAGCAGAATGCACCTGGAAGGAACACGACACAAATTCAGTATTTTAGATGCATTTAACAATACACTGACTGTCATATAGGCATGCAAGATGAAGCTATGATCAGCTTAAAAATGCAAAGTTACTTTTTAAATAGTTACCATGGAAAATATTGAAGTAGACTAAACTAAAAGAAATACTTTGAACAGGTAGTGATGTAATTCTTGTTTAGGCACCATTACTTTTTCATGAACTTTTAATTTATAACAGTACTTTAAAATTATGTCATAGTGTTCAAGGCTAATTAGAAGACTTGGAAAATGCTGCTTCACTAAAAGAAGATACCTAGCCTAAAGCTTAAGAACTTCACTACTGTTGTCTCTGGCAAAGCTGTTGCTATCGCTTGTCAGAAACTAATAGTGAACAACAGCTGGTCATGAAACAAAAGTCTGAAAGACACACAAAATATCAAAGCTCAAAGAGTTAAAGTCTGAATGAATAATGCTGTTACAAAGAACAGAATTTCTGCATCATACTTTCACAAATAAAATGCAAATTAATAGCAGACTGAGGCATTTGGTAGTGACTTTGATGTATTAGCTTTTATTTATACTGAAGTTGCCAAGCTCCTGTTACTGGGAAAGGACTATCTGCATCCTCAGGATGCAGCTCTAACAACACATCTGATTGTGTGGCTAAAAATTTCAAATTTGCATCTACTGTTGTTCTCTTAAGCACGTGGTTCGTAAAAATATACCTAACTGCATTTACATGTATCTTTAAACAGCACGACATAACCATCATGCATCTATTCAGTATTTCCACACTACACTACTGTTCTTTGGGAAACTATTTCATAGTGATTTAGGTCTGGAAGTTTCACTGACTAAATTATCTTTAAATATACTTGGCAAGTCAATTTTGACTTTATAGTACAAGGTTTTGGAAAATTAAATGAGGTGAGAAAAATGCATATCTGACAGTTTACTCTCTTGTAAATTTGCTGTTTGCACTTGTCCAGAAGGCATGCCCATTTTAAGTATTTTTTATTTTACTCAAGATCGTAATAACCTTTTTTCATTTATTTTACTGAACAAATTCAGAAGACTTTGGTCAACACATTATCACCTACCAAGCATTCAAATGAATATAGGAAAATCTTGCCTGCTAATGCAAGAATTTAACCCATTTCAGAAATTATTCATAAGCCTTGTTAGGGAGAGGTTTGTTATCTTCTGGTTTTCTAACTGAGAAAAAAGCAAAATGGAAACAGTGGCGCACTTTTCAAGTCTGACAGTAACAGCAGAATCCAGCAGAACAGACTAGGGGGGAAATTTCCTCAGAGGTATAAAAAGGAAGTACAGGATACTTGTGATCTGAAAATACTCAGCATTACATGGATTTTAAAACATGACCTTCCCCCCCTTTTTCTTTCAGAAGCACAAGACTTCTGAAACTCTTTGGTAGCTCCCCAGCTAGGTATTCCTTCAGAGGATGTCAGACCTACAACTGAAATCACTGCTCACTAAGCTTAGAAGTTAAGCAGCTAGAACAGGAAATTAAAGTAGCCATGAGGTTAAAATTACTTTCCCAAGTGATGCCAATCCCACAATGAAAGGAGGCAGCTGGAAATGACCACATTTTCCACCCCTTCCCCCACCACAATGCTTCCTTGCCCCCTCAGCTATTTGAGTCAAGGCATTTTTTCCTGCAACATTTCTTTCCCTATCAAAACTAATTTTCTTCTCACATAGTTCTTTGTATGAAGTTACTTCCTGAGAAAGAATGTTACTATGAGATACGAAGAAATGGTAATGGTTATCTTAAATTAAAAATCTCACTTAAAATCTATGTGACCCTAACAAAATGCCCAAAAAATATCTTAGGAGCATCCAGAAGCATTCTTGTGTCAGTTTTTGCCTGTCAGGAACACCACCAAGAAAAGCCAACAGTCACGTCTGGGAAAGATTCCCAAATCATTCTGCCTCCAAACAGGTCTGGAAGCAGATGTCTAAGGAATAATGTAAGCACTAGGCAAGCACTAGAAGACCAAATTTTACCAATATTCTCAGCAATCACTGCTTCCAGAGACTTTCTGAGTTTCAGTCTTTGCATTTAACATCCCTTAACTGACCACACTTCCACAGATTTGTCCAAGTCTTGTATGAACTGGTTTAAGGCTCTGGCATTCACAACAGCAAGGCTGTCTGCAGCTTAGCTACACACTGCATGAGATAATCCTTCCTTTTGTAGTTTAAAAATGTCCTTATTCCATTTGATATCCTTCAGCTTCTGACTGGGAGGGGCAGTGAGTAGTTATGTCATATTCCCATATCTATGCCATTTGTACCACAGCCTCTCTGAGCTATTTTTTCCCAGGCAGACGAGTCCTAGCATATTGAAGCTGCTCCACAAAATGCTATTCCACAGCTCCTTGTCTCCCTGTGCTGCTTCTTTCCACTTCACAGTACTTGTATTTCTGAATCTTAACATAATTTAAATTCCACTAGGAAAAATATATGCACATAAGAAATGAGGCACAATGACTTCCCCTGGCTTAGAGCAGTATTAATAAAAGTGTGGCATTAACAAGATATTGATCAGGCTTTCTCTTTAAGTGCCCTTTGAAACTGTTTGATAAAATTCTGTTCTTCCGAGACACTTTACATCACGAGTTCAGAGTCGATGCCAAGGAACATAATAGTGAAACTTCTTGGGAAGTGCTGAGCTCATTTGCCAGAAGTCACATTATGTGACAGCCAGGGGATCAGCCCCAGACAGCACGGTGTTACGAAAGGCAGGTCCTGCCTGACCAACCTGATCTCCTTCTATCACAAGGTGACCTGCTCAGTGGATGAGGGGAAGGCTGTGGATGTTGTTTACCTAGACTTCACTAAAGCCTCTGCCAGCCTTTCCCACAGCATCCTCCTGGACAAACTGGCTTCATGGTGGAGTCAAACCCAGCTGGGGGCAGGTCACACACGGTATTGCCTGGGGTCAGCACTGGGGCCAGTTCTGTTTCATATCTTTATCACTGGTCTGGACAGGGGCACTGAGTGAACCCTCACTAAGTCTCTTCTCCCAAAACATGGTTTAGTGGTGGACTTGGCAGTGCTGGGTCAACGATCTCAAAGGTCTTTTCCAACCTACACCATCCCATGAGTCTCTGTTTGCCTCCACTCCTCTAACACTTCTTGATTACATGGGAAAATAACATAAATCAACACGGAATTAACAATGTCTTTAAAGCACTTCCCTCAAGGGTGATTCATCTACAGATTGTTGTAACAGATTGCTTAATTGCAGACTGTCTCTCAAAAGATTGGAAGTTGATTTTCTTTACCTTCTGAAAGGGTAACAGCTTTATCTTTACAACTTTATCTTTACAACTTTTATATTTAATACAGATATAAAAGTGGTCATCATTAAAAACAACCAAGTCAACTAGTTAGTAAAAGTACAAAATCTCCAGAGAAAAGAGCACAATTAGATATTTTAAATGATGGAACTAATTTTAATGGCAATCTAATGACTTACTTATGCAGAGCAAAGATGTTTTACATGCTCTGCAGCAAATAAGAATTCCTCAGAACAAAAAGCCATCCCACAGAATTCTTCAGGATTGCTACTGAGTTGACTGAACCCATGTAAAGATGATTTTTCACACATGGAAGGAATATATACAAGCTATGCTGAAGTTCTGCTCATAGTTGGCCTTGAGATTTTTAGATGGGATCCACAAAGACACAACAGAACAGAGTAGAAAGACAGCAGTGTTGTCCACAAAAGATGAAAAGAGTCACAGTGGAGTGCACGTACTTATCTAAAAGAGAAAAAATAAGAATGAAGCAAACACATTGCCAAATAGCAATTGAGTGGCTCTAGGGGGAAAGGAAATCATAAATGTGTTCCTCATACTTTACTGTCTCTGGTGTATAAAAAATTCAGCTATGTCCCA
The DNA here is from genome assembly GCA_013398615.1 of Brachypodius melanocephalos. NCBI lineage: Eukaryota > Metazoa > Chordata > Aves > Passeriformes > Pycnonotidae > Brachypodius > Brachypodius melanocephalos. The sequence goes on along the minus strand of VZSR01001831.1, from coordinate 1,454,868 downwards.
CTTAAATTGGGAGAGCAGCTTCCTAAAAGGGCTCCCGTTTCTCTGCCCAGCTGCCAGCATTCACTACTGACAAACACACAGGAGCAAGTGTATAAAAATCAGCTCGTAAGCAGGCCAGAAGCAGCAGGGGAAAAAAACCCAAAAAACACAACCACTACCCCTGATTCGTCAGACTCCAAGTGCTGCTACTTTAGCAAAGCATGACAAACTTCAAATTTCATGACGGAAATGACATATTTGGAAATCTGCTGTACTACTACTACTGAGCTCTTACCTTTCTTTTTCTAAACAGTGTAAAAATACTTTAATAATCTGATTTTTGAGACACCTCCCATGAGGTTATATTTCAGTATTTCCAACTTGTATTCCCAAGAAGCACCATCGCAGAGGTCTGCATCAGGAATTTACAAACTCTGTTCTCTCCAAAGAAATTTCATTAAAAAGTGGACAACATAGTTACCCCACACATTGCCTCCTCCTGCTTTTTCCAACCTGTTTCTACAAGAGTCCTTGAGGAAATTAACCAGCTATTTGTCATATTCCTAAACCCTGCATATTGATCAGGAATACGCCTGTATATGTATTGGATTGATGTCTTTGTGTGTATATATTTATATATAAAGAGTTTAACAATACCTAGTGTATAACAAAATAATTATCCAAGCACTCATCTCAATCTTCAGAAAAGCACACAAGCATCTTCCTTCTTTAAGTGGTTTACAATATGATCTATCACAGCCCTTTACAATGTAATTTTAAGACACTTATTTCCATTTATGTGGTATCGGCATATACGGCAAATGAAGTGCACAGTGAGACTGTAAATAAGCCAACCATATTTACATAATGTTGTAGTAATTTTTGCCAGCAACATAAGAAGCAGCGGGATTTTTGCCTAAAAATCACACGCTGAGACCTAAAAACAATCCTAACCACTAAGGGGAAACCTGATGCTGCTGCATCTTCCAGCTCTAAATGGGATGCAGCAGAAGCTCTGCCGTCCCCAGCCCACTGCTGGGAACACGCAGGGAAGGAGGAGGCTCTGTAGGGCAGTTAAGAGCTGAAGGAGCTGCATGCCAGGGAAAGGGGAAAGAATTATGTTGTACAGACACTACAGAGGGGAGCTCAGGCCATCGCAGGATACCTAAGGACAGACGTACCCAAGGGCACAAATCTATACAATAGGGTTGTCACTACTTCCACTGCTCACGGAGTAAACGTAAGAGGTTCTAAATGCCTAAGAATAGAAAACAAAATGCTAAATCCAGTTTTTTTTTAATCATCTCTTCTTGAAAAATTCTCACAAGTGACAGCAAACAGCAGAGCTTGCATCCCATATGCTTACAGACACATGTTCATGTGTATATTGCAATAGTCCAGGGGTTGGTTAGCAGGGAGTATAATCCATTAAAGCTGTCTGTCCCCACCACCCCCAGTTCTCAATTTGCATTTAAAAGCATGGAGCCAGTGAAGATAAAGCTGTTAAAGACTGTTAGAAGCTTCAGCAAAGACAGACTTACACCAATAGCTGCATTTTTCTCTTTTGTTTTCCAAACTGCATTTGAGGCATAGGTCGCAATAAAAAAAGAAAAGGTGAATTTAACTTCTAATAAAATTGACAATTCCTGCTGCTCAGCTGATGAAATATTACCCTCTTTCCAAGTACTTTTAGTAGTTGTATTCACACAGAAAGAAAAACCAGAGCATCTTTACAAATTGCTTGTAGCACTGTTTGTAGAGGAGTGTGTCTTATTTTGTCCTGTGACAAGGCATTTACATCTTATGGATGACTTACAGTAAACAGTTTCTTTACCTGCCTTACAATGCATTCTGGCTAATGATTAAAAGGGAAATTAATGATCAAATCAATAGCTGCTTTCTGTATATCACCATCCCAATTCTTGGCACTGTATACATGTAGAATACAGGCCTTTCCTTCTTACTAATTGCCCAGCTGCTCCTACTGGTAATAACATCCAGAAAAACAGACACACGGGACCCTTAACTAACTGGCAGTATTCACGAAATACAAGGGCTGTGAAGCACAGAACAATCCCACACTTTAAAAAACTGCAAAATATAACCCATAAGGCAAAAGTGAAGTGACCCAGTTGGATGTGTGCACACCTGTGTACACACTGACAGATCTGATCTGGTTATCGAGGTACTTGTTCTGTACTTTCTCAACCAGATAAAGTGCACTGCAGCTGATTATGACTTTCTGACTAAGTGTAACATTGGAATTAAGGCACACTCCTGGGCTACAGTATAATACAGATTATTGTTTCTAGTAAATTATTTATTTACAGGCTGCACAGGAAGACAAACTGGCTCCAACAATTCTACCCAACCATGGTTAATCTTATGAAGGAAGGGGCAGAAAGCAGAAGAGAACAAAAAAACCCAAACAAAACAAAACCCACCACGAGAATCACCTATTGGGAAAGCTCTAGGTGAAGTACACAGATGTAAATCAAGGGTCTGGCCTTTTCAGAAGTGGTGAATTAGAAACAGCAGGCAAGTCTTGTGCAACTCAATACCTGATTTTGCAATGTCTTGTAGCAACCTGGATTTTATCTGCAATTGTAAGGCAGACTTGCAGCCCCACCAGGAGAGCACAAAAGCCAGCTCTAGGGCATCAAGCCAGACAAAAGCAGAGTTTATGGTGGAACCAGCGCCACTGGTCCCACAGCAACAGGCCATGCTGGACCCTGGGTACTGATTAGAGCCCTCCTACTGTCTCACACAAATACAGAGGTAATTTTTGGCTACAAAGCACCCCCAGTGGATCTAGTTGTAGATTTACTTGAAACAGAAGCCTTAAGAGCAAATATTTTGGTGTAATAATGGACTGCCCAGAACAGTTTGCAAACAACTTAGCTGTTGTAAAGGACAGACGACTGTGGCTGAAAACCATTCACAACTGCTACCAGGAGTAGGCTGACTGTATTTTAAATGCAATATACTTGCCATATGTGCTAACATATAAAATATATTCTAAATTATTCTCCCAAGTCTGACAAACGAAAATCTGTGCCACCAAAGGCAAAGAGGGGGGAGTACACAAGACAGTGGAAAGATTTTCCCCAAACATGTAATATATAAAAAAAAGGCAATGTACTCTACACAAACTCTCATAGTTCCGTTTTATAGAGATGGAGAGGTCACCTAGTCCACTCCCCCACCTACAGCAGGATCAGCTCTACATCTGGCGTCCCTGAGATACAAGGCTAGGCATTCCTGAAGACTTCCACCAAACAACACTATCTCCCTAAGGAATCCATTCCAGTGCTTCAATATTCTTGAAACTCGGAAGTTCTGTCCTTCCCTTCATGTGTCTAACCTTCACCTGTTTTCCCGCAATTCAAACCTTGTACTTCCTGCCCTATAACTTCTGCCCCACAGACAACACCAGGGTCGTTACAAGGAAGCCAGCAGTACTCAAAATTTTTAACCATTTCTCTCCAGTAAGCTGACATAATTAAGGAATAGGCTTAAAAGAAAAAAAACCCACAGGACAGACCCCCATGAAACCAACACGATGTGCTGTGTCAGTTTGAAAGTGGAGTTTTGATAATTAAGTACAGTCTCTTATTCCATGTAACCAAATATAGTTCCACCTTGCACATGGCCTCTTTGCACCAGTCTCATGCAAGCAAAGCCTTCCTGCAGTCAAGATGGCATTCATGCTTATCCCTTATCCACAAGTCCTGTGACTCTTCCAAACAGGCATTAGATTAAATTTATCTAAACCAAACTGTGTCATACCACGTTAGCTGTTTTCCACCTCTTTGCTATCTCCCAGCTGCTTGCAAATAGCTTGTCTGATTATTTCTTCTGGCATTTTTCATCTCGACTGACACACTTTTAATTCCCCCCACCTTTTATATCCCTTTAAGTCAAGGTGTTAAATACAGATATTTTCCTTTCAACTCTGAATTTTCAGCAATCCTGATAACCTGGCCTTTGAAGACAATCAGTATCAGTTTGAGAACATCTCACCTATTCTATGTTGGATATCTGTCTGAGGCTTTTGGCCTGGGCTATGTCTTACTTTGATCTTAACTATTTCTCGCTACTTTTAATTACATTAGCTGACTGCAAAATGACTGTTTGTAAAGAAATGGTAATATACACGAGCACTGAAATTTTAGCTTTCCTACTGCTATCAGTTTTTCCTCCCCAAGGAACAGCAAACCAACACTTGGTGGATATTGTCTTTTTTCTGCTAACATATATATGGAGTCACTTCTTGTAAAACACACCTCACAGGAAACGTGATCAACGCACCTTGAACTTGCAGTCTTGCTCTCATTTTTACATTACTCTTTCACTTTCACATTTAGTGGCTGCTCTACTTTCTTTCTTCCATCTTCCTGCTAGAGTTTAACACGTGAGTGATGAGGAGCTCAGTTTCATTGAACTAGACATTTAATATCGTGCTTTGAGACCTCAGTGCTCTTCCCAGCCAATTCTTTTCTTTCATTATACTTGTCTTCATCAGATCTTACTCACAAATCCTCTGAGATGGTAAACATCACCATCTTTTAGTTTGTCTTTCTTCCTCCTCCCCTTCTAAGCATAGAATCATAGAATCATTTAGGGTGGAAAAGACCTTTGAGTCCAACCATTAACTCAACACATGCATTTAAGATAATTTCATAGTCACTATATCCAAAAGATTTCATTTCCTCAGCTGATTTTTTCCAATCTGACTGAAGCTAATTTATATCTCCCCACTAGCCATTCTCTCCTCTGTAACATCAGAAGTATGGTCACTGGCAGACTCCTGCTTGTATCATGCCTTCCCAGCTGATGTTTATCTCTCATTTGTTATTCAAATTTTTAACTGTGCAGACATTATCACCCAAATTCTATGCCACGGATAATCCCACTTGTTACCTCAAAGCAGCTTAGCTTACTTGAGCTTGCTGCTTTGGTAGGGTATAGCACTTGTAATTTTACAAGACACGGTTTCGAGGTGTGGGAATCTCTCTCAGTTCCCAAGAACTCTGCTTGGACAAAGCAGGTAAACTCTTAGAGACACAAGGTGGTCTGATAGGTAATTGATAGGTAGTTTGATTTACAGCCCATGAAAGATCAGGCTTACCAACAAACCTTGAAATAGAAATCCCACATGTAGGGCTATCAACACACGTGGTATCTGTATTTTATTCTGATTTTCCTGTGGCTTTAATTTCTTTACTTTATTCTACAACTACAAGTAAGCATATTATGTACAAAACAAGCTACTTTTTTTTAGCACATACCTGTTATACAAGTTATCCTGACAGATCTTTTAGAGCACTGAACTCAATCTTGACTGTACACTAAAATTTCCAGTTCTGCTTGTTTGCCCCTTACCTTTTTTCCATTAGTATAAAGACACCTAAGGCATTTGATTACTCCCTGACTTATCTTGTCTGTCCCATGACCTACATGACTAAGCCTATTTCCCCTCCTCCATCCCCAGTTTTTGAGTTGTTGTCTAAGTTGCTGCTATTTAGATTTATTCCTGGAATTTGCCATCCACCAGGTTTTGCCTTCAAGCTCTTTATTTAGGGTTAAAAATCAATTGTTTTTCTTTCTATTAAGCATCAGTTAAGTTCTCAATGGTATTTTTTCCTGCATATCCATCTCTCTTTTTTTAAAAAAAGTAGGAGGTGTCAAAGAATGTACACTTTACATCAAATGCATGAGATGAAAGCATCAAATCAGACTGACTGAAAACTATCATTAGTAGAAATGAGAGAATTGTCTATACTGCACCTTATTTTCCATATATGTAAAGTTAGGATAATAACTTACTTTGCAAATATTCAAAAGCCTGTGGTAGAAATGCAACATGTAAGAGTGGGGCACCACAATAAGAAAATGAACAAGTTTATATATGCAACAGAATGTATTAAAATTACAAGGTTAGTTTTAAATAATTTATGAAATCAAGTTACAGCAAATGAAATATATATATATGCACACACACGTGCATTCAGTCTTTTCAGCTTTCCTTATTAACTACCTGATTCCCTAGTCATAGTAAAACTAATATTTCTTTGTTAAACAAAAATGTAACTTCAACAAGCTGTGTTATCTGAACACATTAGTACACAACAGAGTTGAAATTCTTGTAGCTTTACAGGCTTTTGAATTTGTAGGCATTATTCTACATTTTGGAGATAGACAAAAATCCCTTTCTTTCTTCTGTTTCTATTTATGCAGTTCATAAACACATCTGAAGAAATAGATATTTCTTTCCAGGTATATGATTGTATTTACTGGCATGAGAGAAATGCTAAGTACAAAAAGAAACCTAAAAACTCCCAGACGAAGCAGGTAGAAAACTGCACTGAATAAATTCAATTGTGTGCCTATTGTCAGGCTATATGCTAGTTTACTATGTTCTATTATTCCATGACCATAAAACAGAATACAGTAGATTAATACACACAATAAAAGAGCCACCATCATTACTGCAGCTCAGTCTGACAGTCCCCAAATTAGTTAGATTTTTCCTATGCATTCCTAAGGGAAAAACCCGCAACCTTACTGATTGGGAAGCAGGAAGAAGAGGAGCTGCAGTGGCCCTTTCAGCAGTAAGCTGCTCCTTCAGAACAGGGGGCTCTTGAACTGCCAGCCTGGAAGAACCAGGCTAAACAACAACAGGCATTTTAAAATCTTGGTCATTCCCTCACCAAGTTGCCCCACACCTGGCTTGTGTCATGTCTTGCACACCATCAAAAAGCACCTCACACTACCACTCCTGAACTGATTGCAGGATTATACTGTCCAACCTCATTTAGAGAAAATCCTCTGCACAAATACCAGATGAAAAGCTGTTGAGAATTTACCTTCTTAGTTAAGCACACTCAAGACAGCTTTCCTACTCTGTGTTACCACATATCTTTATCTATCTTATTTTCCACCTTTAAAAAGTGGACTAAAATGGACCATCCTAATGTTTAATGCACTTAGTTGAAGAGGCAACAGATGGAAGAGCTTTCGTGTGTCCCATTCAAAATTATTCTCCCATACTACCCAAAGTACAACGAGCATATGTTCCTCATGCATCACTTTGGGGCCTTATCAGTTACCTTGTAGTTTGGGTTTTTTCATCCCCAGCCCCAAGCATACACAGTTTCTCTGTTTTGCCTGTAAAGCTCCAATTGATGCTTTCTGTATTGCTGCCTTAATTTACTCTCAAAAAACACTGTTAGGTCAGCACCATGTAGACCTGAATCTATAATCTTACAGCACTGATCATTTAACTTTGGAATTGATTTTGTAGCCTCATATTTGTTACAATATGAACAAGTGATAGAAACTACATCTTCCCCCCTCCAATTATTCTTACACAAATCGCTTACTGTGGATGAAAACAACAATTTAAAATAAAATAAGGTACTAACAAAAAAAGTATAGAAACACAGAATGATTTGGTGTCGTGTTGTTGGCACTGAAGTTTCCATCTGTTAGACTTTGATCATTTAGGGTAATCCTGGAGGACACAATTTCTCTTATCATGGACCAACTTCATTTTACCTACAAACTGAGCTTTTTTCCTAATGTCCTGCTCTACTCTAGGAAAGTGTAGGAAAAGGATAGACAGCTTAGTGTATCATGCTCAGTATCACTGCAGGAAAGCTGATGTGGTTAAAGCAAGACTTGGTAATTAACTGCTCTAAGATGGAGATCATGCTGTAATCCCATTCTTAAGTTTTTCCTCCTGAGGTTCATTCCTACCTGCCTGTTACAGTCATCTCTACACTGCTGGTATTTTCCTTAACTGACCTAGAACTTCTGAACAGTGTTCTCTTTCTTCCAGAACAGCTCCATGATGCTGCAAATAACTTTAAATAAGGTGCTGCCAGGGGCCCTTCCTTCTCTCATGTTCTAAGATATCACAGATCTGTGGCACACAAGTTGCATCAATGCACAGCCAATGCCCACCTCCCCTTCTTCACATAAGCACTACCAGCTCTTAACAGGACATGACAAAGAAAAAAACCCAAGTAAAAGACACTGCTGATGGTCAGTGGACTCAAAGTCCACTCATGTATGGTCCTTTATTCCATCCTTCCTCTCACTCCCATCAATTTAAACAGCAGCATCCACAACTGAGCCCAAAATTCTGATGACCTTCTACCTGCATGGTTCTCACTTTGTGTGAAGGTTATCTGCCAACATGTGACAGAGAGGAGAATTTGATAGCAAGTAAATTTCCCCAGTTGCCTTCTTTTCATGATCTTGTTTTCAGTTTTTTTTTCATGCTATCTTATCACATTTTAATGTCAACAAGCAGACCAGGAACCTACCCACCTCCATTCTTTTCAGCACCTCCTCTGTAACACCTTTGAACACCTCTGTACAACTCAACCCTTGGGTCAAAGCAATTATTTTATTGCCTTTTTTGCCTGATTATGTCTTTTTCAGCAGTCATTCTTCAACCACAAAGTGTCTTTGCATTAACTGTTGAACACACTCCTGCTCCTGGACAAAGAGAGAAGATGTCTCACCATTCCCAGGGTATTGTACATATCATCACATTCAAGCAACTTAAACCTCTTCAAGTCATTGCTTTCAGGAGGCAAGATTTCAATACTATCTTCTCCCAGTATGTGAGACACACTACATCCTTTCTACTTCACAATCCTCCAAATCCCTTTCATTTTTTCATTGAAAAAGAAGAAAGGAAAAGAAACCTAAACCCTTGCACAAGCTATGAACATGTGCACAGAAAACTGAAGGGAAGGGAAATAATTAACAAGTAAGAATTGCTATGAAGGCCCATCTAACTAAACAGCTTATAGGAAAACCTGTAAGGTTTAAGTCTGAGCCACATTGATTAAAGCCAAAATGTTAATGCCTATAGAAGTAGAAGACAAAAAGGTCTATGTAAGTTGTCATTATTAAAATGCCTTGGGGAAACTTTCTTATGGTAATTTAATCTGAAAAGGTTAAAACCTTAAATGGTATTATGTTCAGTCTGTAGGCTGTGCTTCCATACAATGAAAGAGGAACATACAGCTTGCTCTTGCAGAAACACTGACTGCTGCTACGTGACCCGTTAACTCCACAGATTTAAGGGAAAAGCCTAAAGAGAAACATGCCACAAAGTACTTAAGCTTCAGGCAATGCTCAGCGGTTCTAATGGTCTGGAGAACACCAGAACACAGAGCTTCCTCTGAAACCCAGCAGCAGTTAAAAGTCTAAAGGCCCAGTTACGTATACATACTCAGAAGCTCCAGCAGAGTCAAGATGCTCTCACAAGAGCAAATTCAAGATCGTCTCACCAAAGCAAATTTACCTCCTGCAACTCCACTGGAAAGACAGGCTGAGTTGGCAGGTTCTTTTCAATCTCTTGTGGCATGCTTTTACAAAAATAGTTTCTCATCTCACCCATAAATTAGTATGATTTTCAGTTGGTATCTTGCCTCCATCATTTTTGGGTATTAAATAAATCAGATAAGCAAAACAACTTGATTTTAATGGTATTGAGATAGGTTTTAACTTAAAAGTTCTACTAAAAGGAGAATTCAATCTTCTATCAGATCAAGCTCTTCTGGGCTAGGGTCCAACTAGCTTCAGGATTCTAGTCCAGCATAAGTGAAAGATGTAGGAATGGACAAAACTCTGGGAAAGTACAGAAGTAGAATGTTGCCTATTTACACATCTGCAACATTGGTAAGAAAAATTCCCTTTAGAAACGGAACCCTTTTATTTAGGTAAGGGATTTTTTAATGCCACAGAGGTGTGACCTCTGAGGACACAATAACAAAATGAATTATTTAATTTCGGGTTGATATTTTGAAAGAGAATAAAGCTGTATTCAAAGATGTAAAGAGCTGTCCCAAAAAGGAAAGAAAGAATTCATTCTTCGTGCCTCTGGAGAACACTCTAAGTAGTAAAAAACTTGGATTATAGCAAGAAAAATCCAACTCAGGGCAACATACAGATTTTTTTTTTTCTGGAAGAACTGTAAAGCATAAGAGCAGATGAAGCCAGCATCTTCAATTTTTTCTGTCTGGTGAAGGAGATGCTGGACTTGATTTTTCTGAGCTCCCCTTCCAACCTTCTCAAGGTTCAAATCAGCCAATTGCACATTTGAACTTTACATATGGTAAATGTATAACAAACACACTGGAGGTTTAACAGCTTTCTTCTTTAAAGGTTCTTGTAAATTAATTTATTATGCATTCAGATTCTCTATGCATGAAACAGGATACAGTTAGTCCTTGCCTTTGCTTCTACCATTTAGAGCTGTACAAAATTAAGTATCTGACAAAATCTCTAAATTCACACCTTTCCTGCAACCACTGGAGAGCTACACCTACCAAGATTGTACTGAAACTCTGGAAGCAGAGCAAAAGGCTCTGTAGCAGCCCTTTCCAGAAGAAAGTAGATGAGAGAAAAAGAGGTAGATCACTCCCAGAGAGTAAGTCTGAGATTTGGGTGAGAAAAACTGAGTCATTTGTCATCTATAAAAGATTAATACTGAATTACTAATGCCTTCTAGAGCAAATTGATAGAAATCCCGGCAGCTTTTGTGTTTCCAGTAGCCCAAGCCCAAGTATCTTTAACTGTTTCCAATGTGCTGCCTCTCACCTCTTCACAGCAGTCTCAGAGCTTGGGTGCTGCAAACTACAGTAGAAGCACATACTGTGGTTAATTCACTAGCAAGGAAAACTCCCAAGTTTGTGGGGTGCAATATCAAAACACATTAAAGTCAGGATACTCTTAATTCATCTCAAATTTACTCCAAAATGCACTCGCATTTTTGCAATTAACAGTAAGCTACTCCAAACCAGCAAAAAGCTCACTAGTTAGTTGTTCAATAAAGCCTACACAATCCATTATAATTTTAATTATATTACTGACTTCAAAGATGGTACAAGGAGTTCTAAAAATGAACAACTTCTTCACACTTCATCTGTTATCATTTACAACTCAATGTCTGAATCTTTTCCTTCATCTAAGCAGGAAAAATGCATTTCAGTACTTCAGATTCAAAGTCCCTGGACAAAAGTCACAGAGGTTTGCTGAACAAATCACTGTTTTTCTACATTGTCAAAACAAGAATCCAGAATTTGAAATAAAACTTGTCATCCCCTATCATTTAGGTAGGAGTAAAAACTCTATGACCTACAATTTGCAACTTTCTAATGATACACGACTCTTAAGAGAAGAAAAAGATAAATAACTTAGTAACATGGAAAGGGAATACAGGTGAAGGGGTGGGGGAAGGAAATGCTTGTTAGCACTGGCTGACACTCAGAGGCTTTTCCTCTGAATTCTTCCCTTTATGAGGTTTCCATTACGTTGCCAAAGACAAAACACCAGAGGCTCAATCCTTTGGAGTTCTCCAAGCAGGCAAAAGGAACTTTACATAGACAAAACAGCAATTGGCACAAGATCTGCAGAACTTCAACACTGTCCAAGGGAGTGACTCACACAGGGCTTTCAAATTTAATCAACATAAACCCCTGCTTCAAACTTGCAGTCAGCAGAGAACCTTACATGACCTCTCACACCTCTTACACTCAAGTCTACAGCTATTTGCATATTCTAGAGAGCTATAAAACTATTTGGCTTTTTACATCACTTAAAATTATTGGTCACGTTAAATTACAAGGCAAATCTGCTGAGCACGCAGAGATCAGGAGTTAGAAATAGAAGAAAAACTGTGATAGTCTGGGAATCTGCAAAAGGAACCATTGCACTGAATTTAGCACCAGCATTCATAGGACCCAGTGTCCTTTCTGAAAAAGAAAGGATACTTCAGCTCTGGGACACAGCTTCCCTATATTCATTTTTGGTAAAGAGGATGTAACATCAGCTTGAGAAAACTTCTATGAAGCTCTTAAATAGATTTGTTCAGCAGCTCTTTCTGGCTTGGTTTTGTGGCTTTATTTCTTTTAAATTTCTGTGCTTTTTGGATCTGTGCTGATCAGAGACATCTACTCTCATGAGAATGCAACTTTAGCAATGCAGTAAGTGGAAATCTGAATTCACAGCTTCATTCTTTTTCCTGATAAAAATCACTTAGACCCTCTTACATTAATGTAGTTGTATGAGAAATACTTTAGTAATAAAGTGTGAGGATGCTTCACAAGCAAGAAACTCTTGGACATCATTGATCCAAATTCAGTATGTGAGAAATAAGGATGTGAAGTCTCACAACGGCTTGAAGTTCCCTGAAAAGACACTCAGATGATGAAGAAGAAACTTCACCTGTAAGTGAGAGCAAAGCAGCTACACTTGCATCAACCTGCTGGGAGATGTGGAAATTCACCTTTTTTTTGGGATTTATTAATTGCAGCAACACACCCAAGCAAAATTCAAAGTTTGGTTTAAGTTTGTATCAGACCAACACACACTAATGGTGAGTTTGGTGGAAGTTTAAAAACATGATGTTATTTTGAAAATTCCACCTCTAAATTATCTGTCCCAGGAGCTTTGGTCTTGGGTATCTTTCAAACTCAAGAGCAATGGCTACAAAAGAAATCAACTCTGCAGAGTAAACTATGCTCACACTTCTAGTGACAGCCACATTCTGGGCTGTGAATGAAGCAAGCTCTGCCCCCTCACCAGTAATCCAACTGCAGCACAACGCATGGGAATTACATGCCTTTCCCTCCTGTCTCAAGGTTTTCAATGTCACCTCCTCTGTCTGAAAAACATAAACCAGGAACACAAGGGAAATGCCTTTCTACAGCCTAGTTTACACAAATTTCAGCATTATCCACAGTTTATATCAGAGCTCCTCTATGCCCTCATGGCCTTGGATAAGTGGTATCTGCTTGTCTTCCTACCAAATCACTGGAAGCATAAACTTGCTGCAGCAAAACCAAAACAACCCTAGAGATAACACTGCAAAATTTGTGTTATTCAGAATTTAACTTTTCTGTATCAATAGGGAAGAAGTGTCTAATAGACTTTTTGAATTAAATTCTCTGTTTATCACATCATTCCTTAACTCCTGGTGTCTGTAACAGGTTTTTTCTTCCCTTCTGCTTTACTTTCACTGAAAATCTGAGTGTGAGGGTTCAGCACTCTCCCTCACATTTTAAGCTGCTTTCTGCTCCAGCACCGAGTGCCTGATAAGACAAGTGCTGTAAGTAGCTGTTCTTTCTCTCAGCTGTCAGTGCAGCAACAAATGCCAAATGCTAAATACATCTGTATAATTCAGCCCTTCCGGTTCTTCAAAACTGCAAGATCTGCCCCTGAAAGAATTTTTAGGGCATTTAAAGCTTACAAATGCGTAAGAAGTTTTTAAGATGAGACATTTAAACAGCGTGAGAAACGTCTTAACTCTGAGGGTCATCACTTGCACATGTATTACTGTGACCATCAGGACTGTTGGAAACCTATTTAAGAAACATCCTTCAGGAACACATGTCACTATTTTAACTAACAAACTATATTGTTTATAAACTAGCATGTTACAAGACATTGGGAAGCTCTTCTTTCTCAGTATTTCCAGGACAATTAGCACAAAAATAGAGTGGTATCATCTTGTTTAGCTTTTACGAAGAGAAGTCTTTCCATTTTAGGCCATGAATACACGGCTGGGTCTGGAGCAGCTGTGAAAAGCAGAGCAAAAATTTGACAGTGCCTTTAAAGAAAAATCTTTCTCCTCTTCTACTGAATAAACTAAAATAAGGCAAAAATCGATGGAGCACTGAGACAAGCACTTTGTGCTTCTTCAGTGCCTTTACACAATGAGAGATGCAATCATCTGACTGCTAAGTCTTCCTAGAACTCGCTTCACATTACAATAACTTTCACTTGATGTAAACTATAAACACACTGGAGCAGAGGACTGAAGTGCTCAGTGGCAAGTCTTAGAAAGCACGGAACATCCTTAATTATGTTAAAACATTCCTTGCACGGTTTATACACTAACAAAGGTTCAATTCAACGAATTATTGAGGTGTCTGACGGTGGGAATGGGGGTTGCCAAGTGCCTCTTTTTTGTGGACAGAGATTCTATCACCCAGCAGAACAAGCTCGTGGTGCCGCTGTCAACAGCCACCTCCCGGTCCCCTGCCACAGTGCTGAAAACTTATATTCCCAGCATAACACCTTGTCTCCAGCACCTCATCTCCCTTAAATCTGAAACAGGAGAATGAAGACTATCCACCACAGCTGCTTTTGAGTGCAGGGATCAGGATAAGAGGAAGCAAGGGAATACACGAAGGGTGAAAAGAAAAATCTCCTTGACTTAAGCTGTTGCACTATGCCGTAAGTATTTTTAGTGTAATGATGGGAGTTCACAATCACTGCTGCAAAATTTGAGAAGGAAAAGACTGTTGCTGGATGTTGTGCCTATTTTATATTTCCAGTACAAATCCAAGAACTCTGTATATTGACCTACTCAAAACAGCCCATCATTAAACCCTATGTTGATAAAAATCAGTCTAAACAAATATCTCTTATACTTCTGGCTTGCATTTTTGTCTAAAGACATTTACCTAGCTCCTGTTCTGTGCAGTAAGGAAATCACTTTTAGAACACAGGAAGGATTCCAGCTCTTACTGAGAACTTGCCTGTACTAAATTAGTAAGATTTCCCTGTAATAGACTTTTAAACATGAACAGGCTCTTATTCACCAGATTAATCCACTTTCATGATTTTAGAAGATTGCCTGAAGCTAGATGGCCAGTCTGCTATTCCATTTATAGACACTTAATTGCACCCAGATTTTATTCATTAGAATTTAAGAGGGCCTAATACCTCTGAAATTAGGACCCTAATAGCTGTTAGAAGTTGCATATTCACTTAGCAGCAAACAAAAAATCCAGAACTAGTCTCAGTTTAGAGTATTTAAGACACTACACTGAGAACAATGTAGACATGCATCCTGTTTATTCAGCAGGCAAGGACATAACAGCCATCAGAACTAGAAGGCTCTTTTACACCACCATGACAATGAGAGCAAGCACTACAGTTCAACCTCAGTACTTGTCTCCACAATCCTAGCAGTCAGGAAAGAAAAAATAGAGGAGAGGAATTTTATACTGGAAACAAGCAATAAACCCTCAAGTACCACTAAAAGTTACAACACTACACAGTACAAAAAAAAAAAAATCCGTTTAACCAATATTCCAGAAAAGTTTTATACTGACAACACAATCAACTGAAGCTCTATTGATGAAGACAAGCCTTATCCTTCATGATTTTTCCTTCATTGTGACCCAAAGGAATAAAGATCAATAGACATATGCTGACACAGGCTGTGCTCAAGACTGTACATTGTTCTAAGCATATCTAGGGATACGCACTGCTATATCGGAAATACAATTATCAGCGACATACTCAGGAGACTATGGTTTGTTAGGGAACACTAATAAAAATAACCTATTTCTTTTCCATTCAGCTTAGATAGCTGACAAACCTCTTAAGGGGCAGGGTGAGCCCTCTTGATCAATTTCTGATCCCCACAACACTTAGAAGTACTTGCAGAAGTAACAATAAAGATTTGACACAATCTGTGCATATTGTGAGAAGTAACATAAGGAGTTAATTGACATTTTCCTACCACATATTTTTAGACAAACATAAAACCGATGTGCTGGATCAGACCCAGAGATCCATTAGCCCAGTTTCCTCTTAGACAGAGCATATTATTGGAAGCTTTTCCAAGGGTCCTGTAAGGTCTGTGAAGGACAACTGCCCTACCTTTCTGGCACATGGGAGACCATGGACTAGATATTTTCCACTCTGAAGTCAACTACTTTCAAGTCTTTCCAAAAGACCCAGCTACATCTGAGGGTACTAATAAACAAATGTAAATAAATTCACTATTAATAATAAACTTTGTTTTAAAAGTAAATATTTATTTATGTCAGCTGTAACGACAA
The DNA here is from genome assembly GCA_013398615.1 of Brachypodius melanocephalos. NCBI lineage: Eukaryota > Metazoa > Chordata > Aves > Passeriformes > Pycnonotidae > Brachypodius > Brachypodius melanocephalos. The sequence continues at coordinate 1,439,008 of VZSR01001831.1, read as the reverse complement.
AGTTAGATTTTTCCGTGGTAAGTCTGCACGCTCTGACAGAGATAACAAGCCATGAAACAAACATGTTTTAAACTATCTGCATCTTAGGCTCACTGGAAGGAAGACCTAAACAGCAGAGTTTCTTTTTGTTTGTTTTATTTGGGGTTTGTTTTCAATAGGGTTTTTTTTTTTTAAAATTTGTTTTTTACCTTTTAAATGCTTCAGCAGGGTTCCTCTCACATTCCCCGGGCTGCAAGAGACTTTGAATAGCAGGATCCCTTAGTTTGTCCTCATATCCCTGGATCAGTCCACTGCGGCATATTTGTGTGACTAAACCTCTGATAAAGCCTCCGACACAGAGCGTGTCAGAGTCCTGGGCCCTGCAGAAATGGAAGGCCAGGGCCTGGCGATGTAAGCCTCTCTGTAGGTTTGCAGGTGAGCTTGGCCACAGTAACTCAGTGCAGAGGGCTGTCTTCCCACTACCGGGCCCTCCTACCAACAATACACCCCAGGCAGCTCCTTTCCCAGAGACAACACCGGTGTTATTCCCAGGATTGGCTACAAGAGATGGTTTGTTGGCAGCACTGCCGCTGCAGCTTGCTTTCTCCTGGAGGCAGTGCTGAAGCTTGTGGAAAACCCACTCCCTACAGTAAAAGTGCTTTCCCTGCAGCAAGCTGGTTTGAGCCATTTTACAAAGCTTCTTCTCTTGGATGTGTCACAAGATGCGGCACATCTTCAACAGCTCAGGACGGGGAGACGCACGTTCATCCGGCACAGGACAATCTTGCGCGCAGAACTTGACAGAGGTGACAGCAACCAGCCACCCTTCCTTGTAAAACTCAGCAGCCTCTCCTCTGCAGGAAGGGTGTCACTCCATCTGTGCGCTGTGTTGGGAGCAGCATGGCACAATCACAGCTCAGCTGACATCGTGCAGCGGTGGCTGGGACCAGCCCTCAGCAAGACTTCTGGTGTGGCTCACAAGTTCATGCAGCTCCATGGCTGCATCTGTGGTTCAGGCAGTTGTGTGTGTTTCCAATGTACAGGGGAGACAATACATCTGGAAAAGCTGAGGGAAAGCCAACTTTGCTGTGTATACTAAATGCCTTTCAACTCTAGGCATTAATCTCTCTGGATATACATACAGAAAAAGCTGTCCATAATAAAATGTTCCTTCTGGGAGTTTCATAAAAAAAGTGATTTCTCTTCAGAGTACTATATACACACCACAAACGTGGCAAGTACCACTGACTACAGCAGCCAGTCTGGACAGCAAGCTTTGCAGACTTCATACATCTGGGAGAGTGTCCGAGAAGTGCTTCACATTATGGTTTCTTATGCAGTACAGGCGATGGCGGGGAAAAAATGTTTACAGCTTCTTATTTCAATACATTCATAGTGTCTTCTTCAGGAACTTGGATTCTTACTGAACCTGTTCTCAGGTATCTCAATCGCAAGATGTCAGAAGAGACAACATCTTCCCCTAGAGCTCTGAAATAAAGGAGACAGCACTTTTAACCCTACATGCAAGTCATAATTCAGTCAGCTGCAAACGCAAACAACAAAGACCAAAGTCAAGGGCTCGTATTCCTTATTTCTGCTAACACTGTTAAATTAATCAAGAGAACCGTTTTAAAGAAAATTTTTTGTTATGAGGTGTGATCAGCCACATGCAAAAAGCCCAACACAAACAATGAGCAGATATGACAGTGGCCTCAAAACCATAGCAAGTCTTGCATTTTCTCCCGAGGAGAACTGACTATATTCTTTCATCCTAGAAACATTCCTCCTAGCGAGGCTTCATCACGGAATCCTCTGCTCACCCCATTTTCCTCCTGCCGGCTGCGGGCGTTTTCGGGAGTTAGTGTTGCAGGGCAGCGCTGCTCCCCGCACGCTTCTTTGTTCGCAGCAGCGGCGCCCGGCAGCCCCGGGGTCACGGCGTGACACCCCGCGCCGCCGCCCCGTGCCCTCCGCGGCACCCCCGCCTGAGCCCGAGCTGCGCTTCAGCCCCGCGCCCCGCCAACCCGGGCACCGCCGCGCACGCACGGCTCGGGAGCCGCTTGGCAGCGCGACCACCTCTCTCCGGGAAAAACCCCCGAGCAGCTGGGGAGCGCCCCAGCCCTTCCTCTGCCTCTGGTCCCCCGGCGCGGCGCCACACGCCCTGTGCCCGCCGCCCTCCGTCGCGCACACACCCGGCTCCGCACGGCGACACGGGCACCCGCTCCGCGCCCGGCGGAGACCCCCCAGCCCCGGGGCCGGTGTCAGCCCCACCCGGCCAGGGGCCTCCTCCCGCCGCTCGCTCACCTCCGTTGCCGCCTCCGCGCGGCGGCTCCTCCAGACGGCTCCCCTCGCCGCTGCCCGCGCCCCTCCTCTTCCTCCGCCCGGCCCCTGGGCTCCCGCCCCCGGGCGCCGCTGTGCCAGGGCCGCGGCCACCTCGCTCCGCGGCTGCCTCAGCCCGCCCGGTGCTCTCCCTGCTCGGCACCTCCCTCGCTCCCCGCTCCGCCCGCTCCGCCCGCCCCGGCCCCGCCTAGGCCCGCCCCCCTTCCCCTCCGGCGGCGGGGACATCTGGGGGGAAGTAGTGCGGGGCGGAGGGAGACGGGCGGTGCCCCTCGCCACCGCCCGGGGCTTTGTCCCGGCCCCGGGGCCGCCCTCCGTCCCGCCCGCTCCCGCGGCGCCTCCCGGCGCGGCCCTGCAGGGGGCGGCCGCGCCTCCCGCCGCGGGGCTGAGGCGCCGGTCCGGCCCCGCTCCGCGGCAGCGAAACTTGAGGGGAGAATGTCCTGGGCGAAGGCGACCTCTTCTTAGCGCGGGGCTGACACAGGCTCTCACATTAACGCCTTATTTGAGTCTTCTTTGTGAGCCAAGCATAGACCTCAGAGCTTGATTTTACCATCGCCTTTTCTCTTTGTGTCCCCAACTGGCTCGTTTCAGACAGAACTCCCATTAATTACTCTGACAGCCTCCCCAGATCGTAGCACCAATTCTGAACTTTTTCCACCTTCCCCACCTTGCTTCTGGGGTTACACAGATCCAAAAATCATGTTTCCAAGACTGTGAGAGCTCCAAGGGGCTTCCCACATCCTTCCCTTAGACCACGCTAAAGTGACCCGTAAGCTTTACAGATTGTGGGTCCCTACAAACCCTTGGAACTAGGGACCTTAAGATGGAAGAAACCAGGGTAGAACTTCCTCCAGGACAACTTTGATACAGAAGAAAACGGTACATCTTGCTCCAGGATACCTTTACAAGGCCCTTGTGAAGTCCCTTCCAGCCATGACAACAACGTAAACGCTTTCCGCTTTTTTTTTTTTTTTTTTTTTTTTTTTTTTTTTTGTCTGCGATGGAGCAAGGGAAGGATTTTCATTAAAATTTGCTGCCCTCGCAGCTGGCTGTGTTAGTTATGATAAGGGACTTTTCCATCAAGGATCAAGGTCTTCACGGTTGCTAAACAGTGCCTTCGTTTTAGCACGGCTCTGTATGGTTTCGTACACCAGGTAATTACAGCATTGTGGAGTACACACTGAATACATCCATAGTATACAATGGAGTGATTTAGGGCCCTCCAAGGAGCGTCACGGGGTTCTTTGCAGGAGCAAAATGAAAAATTAAATAAATTTAGTTGGTGTACTGAAGAGCTTAGGAAAACAAGTCTGTCTACTTCTGAAAACCAGTAGAACAAGTTTGAAGAACCTTTGGAAGCAGTGAATTACAAATTAGCAGAGTAATTGGGAGTGGGGGAGAAACAGAAATAAGATTAGCAGTAAGAAAATGTTGTGTGGTTGTTTCGTTTTGGTTTTTTTTTTTTAAGCTTTCTGACTTGGTTGGGTTTTTTTAACCCTACACTTTTGGCAGATAATCTTCTCTAGGCTTGTTGTTTTTTTTTTTTTTTTCTTCCCAGCTGCACCACCCTTCCATTTCGAAATGTGGGAACTCAAGACTTTGATGCTAATACAAGCTCAAGAGACTTTGAACAGTAAAATATTTTCTTTTTTTTCATTTTTATTTCTTTTAACAATAAAGAGATATAGGCAGATAATGGTTGGAGTGATGGGATTGTAGCTCTAGTCTGCTGAGCAGGCTGGAGAAAAAACAGAAGTTGACACAAAGAAAAAAAGGTACAAACCCCGCAAGAAATAATTGCAGATTCAATATGTTATGTCGATGCATGTTGGCACAAGCATTAGACTGGTAGGTGACCCAAGGAGGAAAAAGAAAAAGAAACTGGACAATGATGAGATGCAGGGGAAGGTGCAATTTCTATGTCTGATGACTAAGACACAAGTGAAAACCCAATTTAGTGAAAAGGAGCTGTCAGATTTCACAACATCCAGTGTGAATATAGTGAAGCAGGTGGAATAACAGCGTGGTTTACTAAAATCAGATATTTAAGTGTATGCATGATGGAGTTATAGATAATAACTGTGAAAATACTGAACCTTTCCATGCTAATATATAAATCCTAAAACAGATGACAATAATTTGATTTTAATGTGAGACAGAGGACACAAAATAATTAACCACCTAACTAACTGCTGGGCACTGCATCTGAGCTAAGTTTCCCTTCAGGATATCACTCCTACAGCTAACATTGGGAGTATGAAATATTTGCTGGAATTGCAAATAGAAGAAGGGGAGGGGAAGGGAGAGAGGAATAGAAGTCAGAAAAA
>VZSR01001831.1:1416507-1434219 GCA_013398615.1 Brachypodius melanocephalos | reverse complement strand
TTTTTTTTTGAAAAAAAGAAAAAAATCCTGAAAATAAATTCAAAGGGTTAAAAACCCAAGGTTGCCATGAAGAGGCGCAGCCGTGATCTTTCATCTGTACACAAGAAACTAAGACCCTGAAGTCTACCTTCAAAAGCAAGGGAGGCATTTTGTTATCAAGATTATTTGCATAGTACCTCCTATACCGAACGCGACAGCTCAGATGACATCATCCTAGTGAATTATTATAGCTAAGGGTCAGATATTTGTGATACAATTGTGCAACGTTGTAGTTAATGAGACAGCATCAGGATAAGAACCAAACCTTATTTTTGTGGTTTTGTATAACTTAGTTTGACACAGATAGCAAACATGCCATGATCTAATTGGCTGCAACTTTTCAGGCTACAAGGCTGACAGATAAGGCCTAAAAGAAAATGAAATAGAGCAAAATTTCCTTTTGGAAAAAAAAACCCTCAAAAACACTCTATACTTTTCATTTCAGTGATCTGAAGCTGTGGGAATGTTCCTGGTAAATTTGAGCCACACCAAGGCACCTGATTTTAAATGATGTCATGTTGTGCATGATTTTAGGTATGGATTTGTATTTAGCCAGTTAAGTCTGAAAAAAAAGAAGAAACTTTGAGTGAAAAGATTGCACAAAAAGTTGTACCATTAAGAAGTCTGCAGTAACACTGGAAAAACCTGAGGGGATGGGTTAAGCAAAAATTTTTTATGCTTTTCAAATGATTTGCCACATCTTTTGTAGAGTATTAGGAAAGACTGTGTGCTTTTCAATCGTTTCAACAGTTTCAGTGTGATGTTATTTGGACGTGAAAGCAGGCAGTCCTGATGGACGAGAGAGCGTAATGGATCACAGTGAGAAAGGCAAGCTTGAGGCTGATCCTTGAAGTCAGCAGAATCGGAGCCATCCTGTGTGTACACAAACTTGGGTTTGCTTTGTGCGTAGTTTGGAGCGCTGTTTCCAGTTTGCCTCTGTGGTTGTTGGTGCATGACTCAGCCCTTGGGGTCCGTGGTCGGGGTGCACGCACATCCCAGCCAGCCCGGAGCCGGCGCTGCGCTCAGAGGGAGCGGGGCTGCAAATCCCTGCGAGCTCGTCATGTCTTGGGTAGAGCTTTGGGCAGGCAGTGATTCACGTCCAGAAATAAATGTTTTGCAAGGGTGGGCCTGAGGCGTGATTATCGGCTTAAACACGGAATAGTCATTTTTGTAGTCATTTCATCACTACTTTTGTAACTTTCGAGTTCCTGATTTTCATGCATCATTATCTTTTAACTCAGATACTTTCATTCTCTGACAGGTAAAATTAGTGAGGTTGATGGTAAATAAAGATAGTGCAGACTTAGGATAACATAAGAATATAAACATAAAAAAAAATATAATTTCCCAAGAGAATAGTGGAAATCTTATCACATGAAGTGTTCAGACAAAAGCATTCCTCTGATACTGATGTTGCAGGTCTCAGTCCTAAAATCTGTCTAGGCTGAGATACACTTTAATCTTGGGACTCTCTGTGTCATATAAGATGCCACCACAAATCACCAGGAACTCCTGTTCATGAATGGCCCATGTCCAGTTTGGCAACCACAGCCAGTCTCTGATCCACCTTGTCATCCATTGCCCCAGATCAGAATCCCTCAGCTCCTACATGATGCTACAGGGGATGGATGTCTAAGGCCTCAGAAGGGGCTGGTTAGTTCTTATTCATAATTATTAGATCCTTCAGAGTCAGCTGTTCACTTAGTCACATACTTAGGAATGGACTCCAGGAGGATGTGCTTCCTGAGCTCCTCAGGAACTGAGTCCAGGCTGACCATCTTGTTCCTTCTCATCTTTTTAAAAGAGGAACATAATGCACGTTGGGGTTTTTTTTGTTTCGTTTTTTTTCTTGTTTTTTTTTTTTTTTTTTTTTTTGTTGGTTTTTTTTTTTTTGTTTTTGTTTTTTTGTTTTTTTTGTTTTTTTTTTTTTTTTTTCTTTTTTTCCTACTTATCAGGGACTTGCACTCACAATTTCGATTTTCAATGGATGAAGGCAATAGTGTTCTTTTACATAAGAATATAGCCAGGAAACATAATAGTTCCTTTCAGCTCTTTCCTCACCCTTCCTCATTACCAGGTAATTTGGGTAGGAGTACTATCTATCCCATCTATTGAAACTGGAGCTCTGTGAACAAAGGATGCAAGAATGATTAAGTTGAAGAAAAATTAAACAAAAGATCTGGGATAGGATCATGTGGTGGCTGGAACACTTGGCCAGGAGAGGAGGGAGCTGTATTCACATTCTCCCTGAAAAGGAAATAGTTCCCATTTCCAGGCTGACAGCATTCATTTCTAGGTCATTACAGAACTGCCACCACAACATAATCTAGTTGCGTTTTGGTAGAGAAATGGCTACTGTGCTTTGGGTTAGAAAAGGCAATTCTCTGTTTCTTGCTACCCAAGGGCCAAGGTCTGTCCTTTAGCCACAGAAAAAGGAAAAGCAGAAGGTTTGCATCCACATATCTTCATCCTCTGTACAAATACATATGTGCATTGAATACCCAGCAGTGGTGGATGTTCATTTGGCAGCTTAATAACAGAATTAAGATACACTCAAAAGACCTGCTGTCCCTGCCTGGAAAATATAATTTGTATCACATGTACCTGTGTATCTACTACTGTGAGTTAGTATCACCCTGTTGGTACAATTGCTCCTCACTGCTATGCTGTCAAGGGAAACACTCCACCAGATAATTGTTCAAAATAGGGGATCGGTCCAAATCCTCTGAATTCCTTCAGGAGGAAGGGATTTTTTCTTGCTCTGTGCTGATATGAGAGCACCATCCTCCCAATGTAGTGCTGGGATTGCAGATTAAATTTAGTTTATAGGCTTGGAGGCACTTTTTATGCCTCTTGAGCAAAACCCAGGCATTGGCTTTAAAGATTTGCTGCAGCATCTTTTTTATATATATGTGTAATATTTATCCACACACAACTATGTATCTTCACAGAACTAGGAAGATAGGAATCTTCTGATTAATAATTGATGCTCAACATCTGATACTTACTGGGCAAAGATTTAGATGGTTGTCTTCAAAATATATGGCAATTTTTAGCCGGCTACACACACACACACACACAAAAAAAAACCCCAAACAAACAAAAAACAAACAAACAAAAAAACCACACCAAAACCAAAAAACAACAACAACCAAAAAAAATCCCGAACAACTGCTTTGAGTATCCAAGAAATGCATATTGGTGTAGTGCTCTAGAGTGCTGTGGTCTGTCCAGCCTGTGTCATTCTAATTTCAAATATTTCTGTGTGTACAAGAACATAAATCTTCTTCAGGTTCCTCCTACCTTGAAGTAACACGTTACCCAATATTTGTGCAATATGAATTGTGATATAACATCACCATTCTATTTAATAGCAGTTGACAATGCACAAGGCCAGCCAAAATTAACACTAAAGCAATGATATTCTTGAAAACAGGTGCTGCAGTTGATAAGTTGACCTGTTGGATGAAAATATAATTGTCTGTTCCTCAGGAACGGAAGAATTTAGATGTTGTTAAGTGATGGCATGAAAATGTCTGTGGAGTAGAAAGAAAAAAATCCATAGCAGTAAGTTAAAAGAGAAGAATAAATCATGAAAGTAACTTTTTATGGCAGTTGGTAGAAAAGTATATTCGGCAACATTCTCAGACTAGGCAGGAAAGAAATTGTTACATTCTTAGGCAACTGATTCTTATGTGAATTTTCAAAATAACTACAATAATGAAAAATGTTATGCTGGCACAAGATTCTGTATAAACCTAGTGAAACCTAACAAAATATTTACTTTATGCCACACATGAATAAGCTGTGAACTTTGGGAAATTTTGTGTACAAATAATGTAAGTAAATATATATGTATATTTCTCACATAATCTCGGCGTTTTCATCAGCCTGTGTTACAGGCAGTGTCTGAACACTTGCCCTGACCCGCTCTGTGATCTTGAGCAACTCATGTCACCTTACCTGCTTCTATTTCTCCATCAGTACAATAAAAATAGTAAATCTTTCCTATCTCCTTTCTTATGCCTGGTCAAATGGCAAGCTAAAGTAAGGTTTGCCAAAATATTTTGTACCACTTCAGTAACACAAGATAGGCATAAACTTGCTCCAACCAGCTAAGTTTGATTGATGTTTTAGTGAATCAGCATAAACTCTTCAGACTAAACCAGAAATAATAAATAACCAAAATACTTTTTGCTGTATAAGCTCTTACAAACTTATGCCCTAAGCTGGTAGTAGCTCAAAAGCTTTTATGTGAGAAGGCACACTGTGATACTATAATGAGTCATTGTAACTCATTTTCTCTCCATCTACTTTACCCTGGCTCAAGAGTTTCATGTTATTTGTGAATTCGTGTGTTTTAAACATTATGCTGCAATCCTTAGACAGGCAGGCTGCCCAGGTTGGTTAGTGCTGACTGCTGCCCTTCTTCTCAGTTTGTGGGGGCTCTGCAAATCATCACTTCAGAAGTGAGAAAATGGCAGGATTTAATTTTGCCCGTCCTTTTAAACAAACTTCACCCACACAGCCTGTTTCCTGTGAAGCCAGGGCAGCATTCTACCTTCCATTGCTTTACCTGTAAGGGTAAAGCAAATGCATCTATCAAATGCAAATTTGGGGTTATCTATAAGCTTAGCTTCCGGACTTATCAGCATTTTGGAAAAGAATATGGAATGTAATCATGTCCATCTTTGTTCCTTATCATAAGGGGTGCTCAAAGTAGCAAATATGGATCCTCCTTTCTTACCAGGAGACTCAATGAACACGGAGTACCTACAGGAGCTCAGTGGGAGCACTGGAGGAGCCAGGAGCAGAAGGAGCAAGTTCGGAGCTGTCCTGGTAGCCCTTGCTGGCAAAATTCCTCATAGGACAGCTCTGGCCTTTGCCCCTGCAAAACTGTTTCAGCATTTTTCACTGCTCCACCAAGGTCTAGTGGAATAGTCATACCCATTGCTTGCAGAATTATTTTTGTGCTCACAAAATTAGTAAATACAAGTAATCAGCATAATCCTAAAAAAAGAAAAATTGCAATATAAACGATATTTTTTTCCCAGGCTGAGGCCACTAAACTCTTGTAGACACTCAGAAAATAAAATTATTCATGACAAATTGTAATCAACAGGGGTAAATATAAAAGATTTTTAAATCTGTTTCACTGCATCTATGAAACCACTTGATTAGTCCCCTTCTAACACATTTCTAAACACAGATGAGACATAGTGAGATGAGGAATTTTTAGAGCATATTTTGGATAAGTTTGCTTAGATTAATTGCAGATCTTCTGAATCTAGAAGAGGCAGCTAAAATATATCCTTAGAAATGTCCCATTAGACTTTGAAAATAAAATGAGAAAGACAAATTAATGTTGATTGAAAAACAGCATATGCATTTTGTGTGGAAGTGAATTTAGTTTGGTCATTAGTGTCATTTGATAAGCAGAATTTAATTCCCTTCCCCTAAATAAGAAACTTGCTCTGTTTTTCATCATCCAGACTGTTTATTCTAATGGATTTTAGTAATCCAAAAAAAATTCCTTTTAAAAAGAATGAAAAGGAAAGAATCAAATTATGTTTCCTCATGCAACACAGCAAAATAACTCAAAACTTTAGACACATACTTGCATCAAAGCAAGTACCTTTTCCACTTACTGTTTTCCCACATGAAAAAAAAGAATAAAAGTCAGGGGTTTATGGAGTAAAATTGAATTTGGTGTGTTGTAATAGGAAAACCAGTTATTTCTGCACTTACCGAGCACATAAGCCATGTGATTTACTGACACTTCAGAAGGTAAAGGTAACTAAGGAGAGATTCAGAAAGTACATAAAATTGATTCAGGGCAGATACAAAGTTTGGATATTTGTTGGCTGTTCCTATGAAATATCTTAAGCTACTACAACCCAAAATAGTAGTAGTAGTAATACCAATGACAGCAACAGCTTCCACAGATTTCCTATTTTTCAGTAATTGAAAACAAATTCCCCTGAATTGGCAGATGCAGACTTTTCCAAAGGAGTTTGGATTTAGGTAGCATTTGGTTTGGCCCAGTCAGTGTCAGGGAACCTGGAAAACAAACGTGATGATTGCTTTGAAAGAGCCCTTTATCAGCAGTGATTGTGATGGTGCGTTCCTGAGTGTCTTCCTGCTCACCATCAGCTGATCTCCTACCACTCAACTTACATTACCCAACACCCTTCCCTGCCTTTTCTGTATGGCATTAGCACACTCTAGAAATCCAAACTGAAGTCAGAACCTAGGATACAAGATCAAAAGGTTTGGGTACTGGCTGTTTCCATGCATGTGTCATCTTCATAAAATCCTGTTAAGACTCTTATGACACAGACAATTGAAATGGAACCTGGGAAAGGAGGTAAAGGCCTGGCTGAGGCAGCAGAGTTTATGAGATTGTTTCAGGGAGTACACTGCCCAAAAGGATTAAAGGATATTTAGATGCAGAGCAACACACATCTTCTTATTTAACTTTCTCTCGGAAACAAGTCTCATAAAAAAGATCTAAAAAATACAAATGGAACTTGAGGTTAAAAGAGTAAAAAGCATGAATTTGATGATACAGTTCCTCTGGAAAACACCAACCAAACAAAAATGAGTCTACTGTTGAAATGTTGTATTCAACTAATTTACTGGTTAGACCCATTCACTGATTTATTAATTTAGGTTGGAAAAGACCCTTAAGATCATTGAGTCCAATCATTACCCACTTCCTTATAGGTGAGATCCTGAACTTGCAAGAAGACTGGGAAAAAAAGCCCAAAGGCCATTTTGGTGCATGGTCATAAGCAGCAGAAGAAAAGCCAAGGATAAACTGTCAGCAAGGCTCCACTCAGTCTTGGCAAAAACCACTCCAGTACTTTAGTGCTGAATATACTTGGAGGTGTATATATTAAGAGATGGCACATAGGACCTTGAAGCTGAGGATTTAGCAGAGGAAAAAAAAAATGGAAGGATTTAAATGGATTAAGGGGGTAATGGGACCCAGGCAGAAGGAGGTGGAGATAACTTTAGCTGTCTTGTAAATGAGAAGAGGGAGAGATGATAAATGGAGTTCTGAAGCCTCCACAGATTAAATTATCTGGGTGGGAGTCAGGTGTGAATTGCTGGGGAAGTGCAGGGACTAAAGGGATTTTTGTTTGCTGGTGCAGGTTAACTTTCCCTTCAGGTGACACAGTCAGTGGTGGAAGTGCTTGAAGCTGTGTCTCATATATTATCCAAGGCCTGGGGAATAATTCTCAGTGTGAGAAGGAGCCTTTAGTGTCTCACTAGAGACTCGGTGAAGTGAGACAGAAGGGCAGCACAAAAATCAACCTTGACAAATGTAGGAAAAAGTCATTAGTCACCATGGCAAAGACAATCTTACTATAAAGGAGAGGATTGAAAGTAGTCTGAAAATAACTGCGGAAGCTGCCTGTACAGCAGATAGACATGCACTAGAAATCAGTGTGTATCCATGACATCAACAGCTTTTCAATCGCATTGCCGAGAGCCTCGTTTTAAAATGCTTTTGCAAGTGTTTTCAGATTAATCTGTGCTTCTCAAGGGGTAAGCATCCATTTGGTGCCTGGGACTCCACTATCATATCTGCTGTGTTTTTCTGCAGTTTTTAGCAGCTATTTAGTCTCTTCCCCTTTCACCACTAATCATTACTACCGTAAATCAAACCAAATTGATTCAAGCCAGGTTTATCAAAAGTTCCATCAGGTTTTGTCAGAAAAATAGAAAAGAAACTCAATGATTTTCTAATTAAGAATGATAAATCATGGCCTTATATGAAGCCACTATATTAACTATTCATTTTAAGACACTCATTAATGCCATTGCCATAATAGGAAAAAAATAATTTCCCTCCTTTGACAAATGTTCCAGATTTCAGAAATCCCTGAAAGTCAAGTAGATGCCTTTAAGGAAAGTCAATAGCTAAATGTCTGTTTCCAAGGAATTTTGGACTTGTCTGTGTTTTCTCTTGCACTGTATTCACAGCATTAAATTCAGTGGAAGAGGATTAAGTGTTTTACTACTAATTCAGCATCTTATTACTGGAGGTAATAGCATTCATGTGTATCAACAGCTTTATAATCCTATTGACATAAACCAAAGTCAGATGTGAGCAGTACACAAGGATGGTGGGGACTGCAGCAGTTGTCCAAGCAAGGCTCCATCCTCCCATCAGTATTTTTTTTCACGCTTGCATTTTCCCCTTGTTCAAGCCATACACCTGGGCTGGTTATGTTCTTTAGTGTTTTGCCTTCCCAGCAGAGGGTTACCACCACTAAATCCCTGAGTAGCTCCTTAAGGAGCTTGCGTGATTCTTCCAAACCTTCCTCGAGATCCACCCACGCCGTGAAAAATAATTCCCTCCTAGTGAAATCAAATTATATTTAATCTGGAAATTTAATTACACCATGGCAATAGGTATTTCTTGAACGCCATAGATTAGGCGGATTAATCAGATGCACGGGAGGTAGGCGGTTGGTATTAATAAGGCAAAATTTGTTTGCACTATATGAACAGACAGTTCTGAAACTGCCAGCCAAAGCAGAAAGAAAGGATTTGCCTTGGTGCTGTTAATGAGAAGTAGATTAGTAGAAGCTGTGCAGTTAAAACAAAACAAAACTAAACCAGCCACCACTTTAAGCCAAGCAGAGGAGTGCAGAAACAGCGTTCATTTTTAATAAATACGGCATCACTGGCTGCTGACTGACAGCTTCAATGTTATCTCACTATAAATGTATAATAATTAGTTGGGTAATTTGGCTTTCTGAAGAACATTATTAACTCTATTAGAATTACAATCAACTCAGGAAATCAGATTCCTAAATACTCTGAATCCAATGCCTGTTTTTATTCGCAGCTTTTGGGAGGGAGCAGGGATGGCAAGCACAAGCGGAGTTAGGAAAATGCAACAGAAGTGTTTTAGAAACCGAGATTTTCCTCAGCTTATGGATGAACAGGAAGTGTTTCCAGCTCCAGAATGGGCCAAAACCCCAGTACGAACTCATTCCCTGTCTGGGAAGCAGCATGAAGAGGGAGCTGGCCCCAGACGCAGCAGGGAGAGCGCAGAGGCAGCAGCACTCGTGGGTACAGAGTCAGAGCAGTGTGTGTGTATATAATTACATTCATGTTCTGATTATAGAGCCAGATGACTCCAACACATGTTGCTGCTGTTCCTGGGAGCATAGAAAATTTGGACCACACCAGTTGCCACAAAAATATGTAGTGGCTGTCATCACGCTGGTTTGTAAGCAAGGCACATTGTCACCTCTAGGAAAACCTTCTTCATTAATAATAACATCAAAGTGACATTTCCATTTAATCCTAATGACTTCATAATTATTAATTAGTGTCACTACAGAAGCAAAATCCCAGGGAAGGTAGAATCTCAGTCATATCATTCTTCACAGTTGCCAGGTATTTTTGGATTACTTTATCCAGGAAGAAAAAAAAATGATTCAGTCATTACTGTTGAGAAACAGTCATCATTAATATAGAAAACTGAAAGAGTCACTGAAGATTCTTCTGCCAGCCTTAAAAAATAGAATTATAAACACCATTTCCTTTGAAAAATATTATGACAATTCAGTTTGTTCAAATCACACCTTGAAGCTGTCACTGTGTTGAGCACACACATCAAATAGTGTTGTTCAACTTTGGACTAAATCCTGCTGAGGTAATAATTAAGCATGATCCTCATTGTCAGTGATTTGCAAATTTATATTCTAATACTAATAGCATCTATGCTAATTTAAATCTGCATTCTCCTATTTAGATTTTCATACTTCAAATATTTCATTTAAATTAGTGAAATGAAACCAATTTTTTATATTAATCAAATTGTTTTCTCAGATTATTTGAACTGTGCTCCTTGCAATTAGGAAAGATTCCATTTAGTAAGTCAAGGGAGAAAAATCCAAATTGTCTTCCACATAGTATGATTTTGTAGAGTTAGCTTTTCAAAATTATGAGATACTTTGAGAGGAAGGATTTATGATGCATTTCAAATGTGTCAATATTTACAACCATTATTGGCTTTGCTCTTTTTGCTGCATTAAACAGATTCTATATTTCAAAGGAGAAGGTGAAGCAGACTTACTCCCTGTATTTTTCCCCACACTGAAGAAATGAGCCAGATTACAGAGGACAAAGATAAAAGTGGATGAGAAATGGATTAAACTACACATATTGTGCTCAGTGAGGCAGCCTGATAATATATAAATGCTGTAAATGCCACTTTTTAATAAAGGTTTCATATTAAAATTGTTTTTTTTAGACCTCTTTATGGAGGTGGCTTTGAAGAATGGCAGCATTAGCCTGAGGTAACCTTCACCTAAGTCTCAAACTTCCACTGTGTTTTAGATATACCTTTGTGCCATAGGAAGGCATGTAAATACTGACATTTAGCACATGCTTATCTACTCCACAGATGTCTGTCTGCCTCTGAGAACCCAAGTTATTAAAGGAATAATATCATGGATTACTTAGACACCTATTAAAAATTTGATCCTTAAAGCTGAATTACTTTTCTTTAGGTATTCAGTACATGCAACCATTCAGATTTATACATAATAAATATATCCATATGGAAAACCCACTATAAGTTTTCATTGAAATGTAGAGCTCTTTGAAGCGTCACTTAATATCAAATTTGTTTTGTCATGGTCTATTTATAACACAAATAGGCAAACTTTACAAACTGCTTGGTAAAGAAAAAAGGATTACTAACCAGCAAATCTTTGGATGAGAATGAGTGCCCCTTCACATACCCACATCAGCACTGTGAAATTGAGAAACGTTTCTGAAGCAGCACTCGGTGAACACCAGCACACCTTTGTTAAATTGATGCTGATAAATGCATTTACCCGTGGAAAATGCTATGGGTATGCCCTGCAGCAAGGCAGGACATAGCAGTGCAGCAGTAAAAACAAAGACCTCTGCAAGAAACATGAGACTAGAAATGCTGTGACTGCTGTTGAGGGTCTAGAGAAGCATTTTGAGGAGTTACAGAGACCCCAAGCACAGGAATACCTGGAAAGATGGAGTTTATGGCCATAAAACCACAAGCATGTCACATGTGTCCAGACAAGAGCAGTGTACCAAGGCTACTGATGTACTGAGGCTCTTCAGAGTCACAAAATTGTCAGGAGAGAAAAGTTAGGAAGCTTTTATAAGGAGAGGTGAAATCTATGTTCTAGGGAATGAGCGGAATGGCAAAACCTCGCTCTAAAGGTGAAAACCCAGTGGTGAGTAGTAAAAAACAAGGTCCCAGGATGGAAGAATTTAATTACAATGCCAACTGTACACTCTGTAAAGAGTTCTGGGATGTGGAAGACAGTACAGCAAAAAGGAGGGCAGTGTAGGCTTTAATTAAACACAGAGCACAGAGCTGGCCCTCTAAATCAATCATTATTTCTTGGAGGCAAGGACAAGTGCACAGCCATGCAAACGTGTGAAGAGAATTTTGGGTAACAGCCCTGCAGATTTCTCAGAGGAAAATTCTTTGACAGATGCCGAGTGGGACTACTTCTCCTTATGCTGAACCCAAAGGCAACAAAAAAATTAAAATTACTTTATGGCATCCGAGGAAAGTGTAAAAGAAATCTTGATGTGTAAGGCTTAGAGTTTATTTTTGCCCCAGGTTTGGTGTGAGGTATTGGAAAGAAAACAGACTGATAGTTTGATTCAGGTAAAATTGAAGACATCACTTTGAGCAATTCAGAACAGTTTTCTTCCCATGCAAAAGACTGATTCCCTTGGTCATCTTGCACACGTTACCACAATTAACACATTGGTCCAATTCTTGATGAGGTTTAAACATGCCAGCATCCATAAACATGAGCAGGAACTTGCTTCCTGGACTTCAGCAAAGGATCTTAGTCCAGTGCCTTTAGTGGGAAGTGGTCTGAAACACCAATCTGCCAGAGGATGAGAAAGTCTGCTCACTGTCCTAATGCAAAAATCATATCTGAGCAGAGTTCCTGGTGATCAACCAGCACTGGGGCTTTGCAAGTGAGCTGACAAAAAGCATTTATTTTTAAACTCTGAGACAACAGGTTCTCAGCCATGACATCTGTAAATGCCTTTGAGTTAAATGGTGGGAAAGGGAGCACTGTGAAGGCTTTCTACTTGCCATCAAGGCTTTGCATCTCCCTGTTTCTTGGAGTTATATTTCCAATCAGTGCTTCCCATGAACCTTGTCCTAGCATAATGTGACAACACCACAATCAGAAGTAGCCAGTGGCCCGTGACTTGAGGACACCAACCATGACAGGAACAGGCTTTGGGCGGGGAAGCCAACGAGACGGAGACATGACAAAATAGTTCTGGCAATGACAGCAGGAGACTGGACAGATCCTGTGAGATAACCATCCAGCTCTTAGATTTCAGGTTTGTGAGAGGCTGTAGAAATGAGAATGACACTGACTTCAGTGAATCCAACAGAACTAGGCCAAAAACGTGCAAGATTTCAAATCCACTGTGACAGGAACACAATCTTTATACCTCATTCTAGGTCTTGTGAAAGAACAGCTCCACCTGTGAACACTTTCAGCATGAGTTCTCTCAGGACAGCTCTCTCTGTTCTTCTAGCACGAAAGTTGCTTGCTGCTTTCTGAGCAGATCAGAGGGACTCAGAGGGATAAAACTTTATTTACCCACATCCATATTTCAGTCAGTAAAGGTTCCAAAAATTTGCACATTTAAATTCTTGCCAACTCTGCGCAAATTTATGGTCATTCGTGAACATGAAGTACTCTCAAGAATGTAAAGTGCTTAGACACATTCTTAAAAAGTTAATCTGTTTGTAGTAAAATGAACCTTTTGTTTCTCACTGACATGAGTCCCATCCCATGCAAGTAGCTGTGTCCAAGAAAAAAAGAAAAATTACTTTTTTTATCTGTAGGTAAGAAGGCATCTTCTATATTTAAGGTTTTCTATGTACTGTCTGATGTGGGATAGTGGTATGGCAGTATTTGCTCACAATTTCTTTGTTGGCTCATGTTTCTGGTTGGCTGCTCAGTGTTGATGTGCATATTTAGTTGTTGGAAAGAAGGAATTTGACTGGAAATAGATCTAAGTTTGGAACACTCCACATTTTCCAGCAAAGCATTCTACAACCCATTTAATGGTGGAAAAAAAAATGTTTGAGAAACCAGTCAGCTACTCCTAGGACATGCTAAAGTCTTTTTACTCAGGGAAAAGACCTTGAATCAAACATCTGGAAACAAATCACTCACAACATTCCTGCAGCTTTTAAGCAAAATGTGTGGTCAGGATGGAAGGCAGGGGAGAAAAACGAAACCCTAGAATGAGTTTCCCTCTTGCAGTCATCAAAACCTCATGTATTTAATTTTTCCCAGTTGCTTCGGCCTGCACCAGCAGTGAGAGGAACCCACGCTGAGGAATCCCCCATGACTGGAGACAGCCACAGATAACATCACAGCTCTGTTAAAATGATAGATCTGCCAGGTCTGCATTTCTACTCATCTGATGGCACAGAAATTCCTGCACCTGCTCTCTGCCACGAACATTTTCTATTCTCTTGGATGAAGTATTCTCTTTCAAACTTGTTTTCACTGTAGGGAACAGAGCTGGAATGCAAAGCCATCACCTCTGGCTTGGAGCTGTAGCTGGGATGTGCTTGGTTGTTCTGAAGAGGCACAGACCTACCTGTCTTTAGCAAATGTGGAGTTTAAATACTTTAGTAAACACAGTTATTTTCAAGACAAGTAGCAAACACAGTCTCCAGTCCCAATGTCAATGAAAAGCAAACCATAGTTCCCAGTTTCACAGTAAATAAAGAAACTGAAGCTAAAACTAAACACATACAGAATTCTGTAATATCAAACCATAATCCATAGAAGACCAGTAGAAATACTTAAAAGAACATTAGTTCAGAAATTGCTTCGTTTTCTCCATTTGAAAATGAAAATGCAAGATAACACATCTACTATGAAATAATGTGTTGGTGTGACTTGCTGCCTTATCAGGAGTTCCTAAGATAAATATCCTTAGATCTTGACCTTTCCAAGATTTGAATACCGTACTTAAATCTTTTGATTACTTTTCTCCTGCAGAGGAACTGAATCCCCTTTCTATGGTGCAGCATGTGAATTAAGCCTCTCTTATAACTATTAGATTTCTAAACCCATCATTAGACATGGCAGATTTTTTTTTCAAATAGTTGCCAAACTTTAATTCTAATAAGTGTGTCATCTAATAACATTATGTGAAATGCAATGGTGAAATGAGCTTGCTAAATCATTTAAAATATGTCAGCTGCCATAAGTCAGGCTTTACTGGTCATACCCAGCAGTTTTTAAGATGTAAAGGATGGGTGAAGACTAATTTCTGCCAAGGAAAAGCTCCTTTCTTCCTAAGGAAAAACCTAAGTGAATAGGAATTCACAGAAACAATTACACTTTTCTGCCTTTACCCTCAAGTAATGTGGGACAAAAGAGTATTTTACAGCAATTTTGTTACATTTAACCAAATAATTTTAAAAGCCTTTTTTTTTTCCATTTATTTTAATGTCTACAACTTTTATTTCTAAGGGCCTGGGTTTTATGAGTTAACTTGCAGGGACAGGTGATTTAATGCTATTATATGGTACAAATCCCTTTTCCAGGATGAAGGGAATCTCCAGAGAATAATGGAAAATTCCCTTCCTTCTTTTCATTTGTCCTGTCTGTCCCTGCAACAAGATAAAGTCTTTCAAAAGTATCTCTGAGAATACCTATGAACACGTAAGAAATTAATTAATATTGCACATTGATATATGCCTTAAGAATTAGGTATTTTCAGTACTGGAGTGCTTTTATAACTTCCTGTGGTATACTAGAAGGCCCACTGGAAAAGTAATTCAGGGAAAGTGTTTTGGGATTCAAAAAACCCCCCCGAAAATGGATTTTCTTCTCTATCTACAAAAGCTAGTCTTGAACATGACTAAGGCACTTAAAGTTTGATTTTTAATAATTTTTCTGGCAATAAATTGTATTATATTCTACAGGTGGTTCCATTAAAGTGGAGTAAGTATTTTATAGTCAGTTGTAAGAATGAGTTATTAGGCCTTATCCCTACTTCAAACTTGGAGTAAATGGAGAACAAGGGTTTTAAATATGAGAATTTGAAGAGGCACAAGAAAACAAAAATTAATCAGCTTGGCTTTTTCACTGACACATATATAATAATAATTAATACAACAAAAAAATCAGATGTACTAATCTGAATGGCTCACATGAAAGGACCAAATTAAACATCTATTACAACATGCTTCTCACTTTTGGTGAGTTAATAAGTCAAACAAAATGTTCATATTTTTAAACCCAGAATGTTAAAGAAGTTCTTATTTTACAATTCGAAATTTTGCCGTCAGTAATAAATTAAGAGACACAAAATGTTTCAAGGTGTGTTGTGGTAATCTGCAGGAGCACATAAAAAGCAATGAAGATACTTGAATGTTTCTTTTAAACAGTACAAGGAAGCAAAAAACCCTCTCCTAAAGTGCCCCCCCCCCCAAAAAAAAAAAACAACACACAAAAAACAATCCAGGAAGAGCTAAAGGGTTTGCATTTTTGCATCCTGTTGAGAAACTGCCTGACAAATCACATTCTCAATCCATTTTCAAATAATCCCTAGAAGGGTTAGAAAGGTTAACTTGGAGAAGTTGTATCCTGTATGTGATGTAAACCAGATGCAAGTATATTACTAACTTATTTCAAAAGAATTGGGTTTTTCATGTTACCTAACATTTTTTAAACATTAAATAAAATTTAAAAGATATGACTGAATCTAAAGTACGACTTGTAAAATTCCTTTACTTCTAAATTACCTGCTTGCTCTGGTGTTTCTCTGAGTCCCATTAGACACTTTGTGTTCTGCCATTTTCAGAACTGCCTGGCTGAAATACCCATGATTAGGCTCTTTTTAAGCAAATATTTGCTCTTTAGCAAAGTTACTGTCTTCAGGAGACAAGGAATATTCCTCCCTGAAATTAGTACCTTTTGATTAAAGAAAAAATTGCTCATGTGCCTCATGTGCAAAAAAACCCCCAAACCCCAACCTCGCCCCTCCCCCAAAAAAACAAACCAAAAAACACCAACCCCCCCCAAAAAAATAAAATCCTCCAGATCCTCATGGAGAATTGTCACAGTGTGGGGGAGCACACAAGCAGGAGGCAGGAGGCAAAGCTCTTCTTTAAACCCCTGGTGTGCCCTATCACATCCTGAGAGGGACAAAGGAGCCCTTGGACTGCTGCAGCTCCTCATGCTCAAAGGAGAGTCAGCCCTTCCCTGAAAGCATCCAGTCACCTCTTTCCTAACAGGAATATTCCAGGCAGGAAGTGTTGCCATCAGCTGAAGACAGGCTGGTTTGGTAGGTCCTCCATCTTCAGATAGCAGAGATAAGCATCGCAGTGCTCATTCATCACTCTCCCAGTTTCTCCCAGCCCCATATCTCCTCTGTGTTCCTGCAGTGATTTTTGGTGGTTTTCTTGGCTGCAGAGGCAGCTTTTGGGTGCCTGGGTACTGGTGGGAGGCACAGCTGGCTTCATATCTGCACCTACATCACCGGAGTCACCATCCTGTGTACTCTCTGCACTTCCAGATTCCTTTTGATTTGCTTTCCTCAGATTCAGATCGGAAGCAGCGTTCCATATGCTGGCATACCAGGCAGGAAGGAAGATCTTCCAGGGTAAAGACTGGTGGCAAAGGCAAAGTGCAGTCATTCTATCCAAAATATGTGAGGAATGAGGTAATATGGGCTATTCCTCCCACTCCCCGCAGGATTTCAACAGAACTGCAGCCAGCTGAAGGCATTGATCTCAAGCTGCAGTCCTCTTGGAAGGTACTCCAAAGAGTAGGAAGTTCATTTACAGAAGAATTAAAGCCTGTTTCAAACCTCAGCACTTTATAGTCCAAGCTCTTTTGGCAGCTTTTTCTTCCTAGATTCACACAACCAAAATACTTCTCCCTGACTAATGCAGAGGGAGACACAAATTACATATTTTCTCATTTAGTTTTACTGTCTATTGAAACACAATAATTTACCACAGGCATGGGTGTACTAGAAAGCAAATAAAATTGGTGTCTACTGGTTCACCTCCTGAAGAACAGGGAACAAGCCAAGCCATGACTGAAGTGTTATGGCAGGAACACAGAATTTTGACATTCCACTTATTAGAAAATCCCAATCAGTGACAAACAACCAGTTGTCACCTTGCTTCATCATTTATAGCAAGCAACAGGGAGGCTTTCAAAGTCCTGTTTTAAGTACTGAGCATCCCCTATGTGGCCTTTTAGTCCATGTGACATCATTATAGGACCACAGAATGGGTTGGGTTGGAAGGCACCCTAAAACCCATCTCATTCCAACCCCATGCCGTGACACCTTCCACTATTCCAGGTTGCTCAGAGCCCCATCCAGCCTGACCTTGAGCACTTCCAGGGATGGGGCATCCACAGCTTGTCTGAGCAACCTATGCCAGTGTCTCATCACCCTCACAGGGAAGAATTTCTCCATAATCTCTGAACTAACTTTACCCTCTTCGTCTTATGGCCATTCCCTCTTGTCCTATCACTACATGCCCTGGTAAGAGGTCCCTCTCCTGCTCTTGTGTAGCCCCTCCAATACTGGAAGGTGCCCTAAGGGGGAAATGATGCCTTAAGTTTT